>VDFB02256132.1:233704929-233840082 GCA_007258455.2 Sequoia sempervirens
CATGCTTATGTGTTTGCCCCATTGTTATGAAGATCACAAGGAGGATGGAAGGATTGGGATAAATGAGATATGCCAAGCAAGATGTGTAAACTCGATGGGATGGAGGGGATGGATGAAAATGATGTATAGCAATAAGATGGGTGCATAGCCGAAAGCGTAGCAGGAAGCATAGCGGATGGATGGAGGGAATGCAAATCAGGTTATTGCCCCTAAGTGTAGATGGGGATTTACACATGACGCCTGTTTTCCAGGTTTTCATCACGGTACTTATCCAAGGCGCTTGTTTGCCAAGTTTTCACCATTGGACAGATGATTTCTCTTTACTATTTTATTTTTTGATATTTTTACTTTTTGACTTTTTTGACTTTTTTGGATTTTTGGACTTTTTTGCAGAGCATGCAGAAGGAGACGGATAAGGATAGGGAGGCGAATAAGTGGGTTTAGAAGACATGTGATAAAGATATGGATGAAGGACTCAAGCATCAAGTTCCATACGTGGTACTAAGAGCTCATGTTTGAACCGACTATTGGATGTTGGTACAACCTTAGGATAAATGGATTATGCTAGAGGATGAATGAGAGGGATTTGATGGGGAAGATACGGGGGATAATGGGTGGGATGTTGGAAATGGTATGGATGGAATGATGGGGTGGATACGTGATGGGGAGATGAGTTCAGGACCAACATTGGCACATGTGGTAATGGATGTGAAAAGATAAGGGGACTAATGGATGGAGAATGTGGGGATAATGGAGGAGATGGGATAGTGAATTTTGGGACATAGGGACCCAAAACAGACTTAGGAGATGAAAGTTGGGCATGGTTAGCTTTTGGATTAGCAACTTTGGATGATCTTATAGATTTTTCATTTGATGGCATTGCATCTTTTTTCTTTGGGATCCCCATGGTTTTGATCTTTGCTTTGCTAGCTCTTTGCGAGCTATAGATTTGATTTTGATTTTGGATTTTGTTTTTCTTTTCTTTACCATGTCTTTTAGAGGGGACATGGGGAGCTTTAGATTCCTGTGAATGTTTGGATTTATGCAGTTTTATGTTAGCATCCAAAGTGCCTTTATTAGCAATGGGATGGGTGTGAGGGGATGGACGATGTAGAGCAATGGAGGTAGGAGTATGGGGATTACGTGTAGATGGGGGATGTTTAGGTATGTGCCTTTGTTGATCCTGATTATGGGACATGCGAGAGGGATGTTTATGATGGATGACATGGATAGGTGTTGGATGGGTGAAAGGATGAGATGGAGGAGGTGATCTTGGGATATACAGACCCAAGATGGATAGAGTGGGTGGAGGGACATAAGAACCCAAGATGGATGCAGTAGATGAAGGATGGGAAATCATGGATGGAGGGATGTAAGGGCCCAAAATGGATGGAGCGGATGAAGGAGGAATATGGACGGTTGTTTTGAGGTGATATGATAGAGGAGGAGGGATGGCAGCATATGATTTGGTGGAGCGATGGGAAGAGCCGACATTTCTTTTGGAAAAGGCTCGTTGAGGACGTCTAGATGTTGTACCAACATGTTTAGATTGTGAGTCTTGGGGAATAGACCCAAGACCTTGCATGCAGATTTGTTCTTTGACTTGGATGGGCTCTAAAATACCTTGCTCATGAAGGCCTAGACCTTTTCCTTGATAGTTCATGTTCTTGAGCATTCGATTCATGATAGGATTTTTGTTATTTTGAAAACATGATGCGAGTCCATTATTAGGTGGGGGATGAGGGGTGGTATATACACTGTGTTTTTCTTCTGCAAGGAGGCCACCATGGAAGAATATGAAAGTACCAAGGGGATATGCAAGTGGTGTGGGGATAGCATTTTTAGGCGATGATGGGGGATCCTGAGAAGGAGATGGTGGGATAGCAGCATTTGGATGGGTGGTATCAGGAGAGGGATTAGGGGATATGATAGGATCTAATTTTGTGGTAGCAGGCTCATGCAATGGAGACAGAGATGGAGCGGTAGAATCTTGAATCTCAAGAGGATCACGGGATGGAATGGATGGGGGACTGTGATCTTGCGGTAGACTAGATGGGATGGTAGGATCGTGATCGGGAGGAGGGGATATGTTGGCATGCTTTGGATCAGGCTCTTGGCATGACTCATCGTGTGTGGGAGGCATGATAATGGGGTCATGGGGAGACTCTACAAGTTGGGGAGATGGAAGGATAGAGGATTCAAAATATTCGTGGGGATGGATACTAGGAGTGGAGGAAGTGGATTGGATGTCGTTGATAGGTTCGACGGCTCTCAGAGTAGGGGGTGGGTGTTCAATGGATTTGGTAGATGTGATGGTAGGAGATGGGGACTCCGCGATTCAGAGGATGTGATGGTAGGAGATGGGGACTCAAAGGGATTTAGAGGATGTGATGGTAGGAGATGGGACTCGTGATTCAAAGAGGATGTGATGGTATCGTCAATGATAGGTGTTGGATGAAGAAGGGTCTCGTCACTAACGACCATGGATGATGGGTTGGGATGGCATGGTTCCATGACTGCAATGTGTGGAGTGGGGGATGTTTCCTTTTTCATAAGTCCTTGGAGAAACTTGGATACGCTAGGTTGAGATGGCGAGGTGGGAGGGGATGAAGGTTTATGGATTAGTGGGGGATTAAGACTAGGGATTGGTGGGCTAGGATTAGATAGGGGAATGGGATTGGATGCAGGACTGGGAATAGATGGGGGATGAGGTGAAAGGTTAAGATAGGGGTATTGGCATGGTGAATTAGGACACAAGTAGGCGGGTGGTGGATTGTAGTAAGGGTATGGGGATGGTGGATGAGGATGGGAAGATTGAGGTGGTAGATTAATATAGGGAGATGCGGATGTTGGATTAAGGTAAGTTGGTGGGTGTGTTTGACTAGGATAGGAAGATGTGAATGTAGGATTAGGCTGAGCGGATTGGTATGGGAGATTAGGGTAGTGGGTACATGTAGATGAAGGATTGAGATAAGAGGATGTGGATGGGGGATCAAGATAGGGGTATTGTGACGGAAAACTAGGATAAGGGGATGACGTAGATGAAGGATATGATGGATATGATGGGAATCCCTTGTCAAAGGTAGCATAAGGAGTGTGATTAGGCATAGATGAAGACATGATGGGATAACTTGATGGGGTGATTGGATTTGGGAATGTGGGTGGAGAAAGCTTACTAGCAATGATAGTGTCAAGGGGATCTATGTCGTATACCTCTTGATCAACAAGACTTTCATTATCATCGTTGACGTAATTAGGGTTTCCCTTGACCACTATTGATGGAGGATAAGAATTCATGATGGTGAAAGGATAAAGAGGATGGATGAAAGATTTTGGATGAAAATGGACAAAAGCCCAAATCGGGATTTAGGACAAGCTCAGATCGGGATTGGATTAAAGCTCAGATTAGGATGATTGGATGATGATTGGATTGGATTATCAAAGGATGATTACGACACCGAATCTGCCTCAAGATGGAAGTAGATTGATTGGGTCAAAGGTGATTGGATAGGGATGCGATTGGATTGGATTGGATAAGATTGATCGATGATTGATCGATAAGATCGACCGATGGATGATGAAGGAGACTACAAATCCCGTTCAGAGATTATCTTAGATGACTTAGGATACTGATTGATCGGATTAAAGGATGAAGAGATGATTGGGGCACCGAATCCACTTTGAGATTTGAAAATGGATTGATTGGGCCGACAATGATGATTAACTTAGGATGGATGACAACCCTAAGAGGATGTTAATGATGATGATCAGATCAGACACTTCAGTCAATTTGGATAATAACCCGAGATGAAGTTCAGGGGATTTGGATGATTTGATTGGAGGAATGGATGATAGAAATGAATGAACAAATACTCAAAATGAGCAAATGGTTGATCGGGACGGATGAACGATTACTCGGAACGAGTAAACGAATGATTAGAATGATAGAACAAGGGTTCAGAATGATGAAAGGAGGTGTGAAATGGATGAACATTTACTCGGAACGAGTAAACAAATGATCAGAACGACTGAACGGGAGTTCAGAATGAGGAAAGGAGGTGTGAAATGGATGATCGAAATGACAGAACAAGAGTTTGGAATGATGAAAGGATGTGTTAAATGGATGAATGTTTACTCGGAACGAGTAAACAGATGATCAAAATGATAGAACAAGAGTTCAGAATGATGAAAGGATATGTGAAATGGATGAATGTTTACTCGGAACGAGTAAACAGATGGTCAGAATGACAGAACGAGAGTTCAGAATGATGAAAGGATGTGTTAAACGGATGAATGTTTACTTGGAATGAGTAAACGGATGAGAATGGTAGGGTATGCCCCCCTTGAGGAGGCAGATGGTGAAGAAAAGGGTGCCCCGGCCAACTTCTCAAAAGTATGAAGTGGTATATATCATCGGAAAGAGCATGAAAAAATGAGAAGAACTATTTTTGAACGGAGTCAATCAGACAAACAGTGTGGAAATGGAAGCCCTGGGAAGAAGGAGCAGAAGGTCAAATCCGCCACTGTATAAGGACAGGTCCGCCACTGCACTAGGACAGGTCCGCCACTGCACTGGGACAGGTCCGCCACTGCAGTAGGACAAATCCGCCACTGCACTGGGACAGGTCCGCCACTGCACTAGGACAGATCCACCACTGCACTAGGACAAATCCGCTACTGCACTGGGACAGATCTGCCACTGCACTGGGACAAATCCGCCACTGCACAGGGATAGGTCCGCCAAAGGATAAGGACAAGTCCGCCAAAAGGATAAGTTTAGGCTTGATGTTTTGATGGATGGGTTAGGCAAAGGACCCAAAGTATAGCAAACACTAATAATGACTGGTTTTGCACGAGAAAGACAATTCATACAACATAACCCTAAGATTAGTAGAGATGGGTATGGCCAACAAAGTCTTCTACTCTAGGATAAACATGGTTGCTAAGGAGTCCTCGATATACGCACGGTACGTGAGGCCCAAATCGTGAACACCAACCCGTTACAAGCGTGAGTCGGGAACCTTAGCGAGATACTAGAGGCTCGGACCAACTCTTCACGTCATCTTGACGCTTCGCCAATTACAACGTGGTTGGATTGAGGTACAGCTTTCGCTCTCCCCCCTTTATATACCCCACCGGTACACGTGGTTGGAATCGTCCCTTGGGGTGATGAAATCCCCAAGCAGGTCCCACTAAGAAAGTGAAAAAGGGTGACTCAAAAGGACTTGGAAAGCTACGATTTCTCGTCACCCAGGATCGCCAAACGGCGCAAGGGGATTGGATACGTCAAATAGCCTTCCCAAACACGCCAAGAAAGGTTTATTGACACCCCTTTGATTAAACTATGTTCCTATTTTACTAAAAGACAATTTGGGAAAACTTGAAATTTTTACCTTCTGGAGGAGAGGTCCGCCACTCTGTTAGGACAGATCCGCCACTGAATTAGGATAGATCCGCCACTGAATTAGGACCAGTCCGCCACTGCACTGGGACAGGTCCGCCACTGCACTAGGACAGGTCCGCCACTGAATTAGGACCAGTCCGCCACTGAATTAGGACCAGTCCGCCACTCCAGGACCAGTCTGCCACTGAATTAGGACAGGTCCGCCACTGAATTAGGACGAGTCCGCCACTGAATTAGGACCAGTCCGCCACTGCACTGGGACAGATCCGCCACTGCAGGACAGGTCTGCCACTCCAGGACAGATCCGCCACTGAATTAGGACCAGTCCACCATTGAATTAGGACCAGTCCGCCACTGAATTAGGACCAGTCCGCCACTCCAAGACCAGTCTGCCACTCCAGGACCAGTCCACCACTACAAGACCAGTTCGCCACTGCAGGAGGACAGGTCCGCCACTCTGCAACCTGGACCTGCAAAAATGCAAAAAACAACAAACGTGAAAGAAAGAGACCCGTTTGTGGGTCCCACCGGGCGTGCCAGAAATGTGATAGGTCGAATGTGAGCGTTAGAAATCAAGCAACAAGCAAAAGAGTGCAAATAAACACTAAAACAACCTACACCTCAAGATTAGCCTAAGTTGGAAACGAAGCAAGATAAAAGCAATGAAATGGAACCTTATACCTTGTGTTGAGTCGATCCTTTGGTTGGCCCTTCGATCTTGGATGTGTATGCTCCTTTGATGGCAAGTAGAGGATGTGAAGATGGAAATGATGCTTGGAATCATGAAAATGGCTAAGTATAAGATGAGAAATAAATTTGCAAGAGTTTGGCTAGCACAAAATGATCTCTCCAAAATGAGAGAAAAGAGGGGGTATTTATAGGATTTTTGAGAATTCCTAGGGGAAATGGACGGTTGAGATTGATCCACCAAATATCAAGATGTAGGGCTAAGGTGAGTTGAGAACTCACAAGCCCTCACATCTTGACATGTGGCATGTGAGATAGCCCTAAAGGTGAAGTGGACATGAGGTGGAAGGAAAGGACATGACATGGAGAGGGGTACAAAGTACCTTGGGATTGGACAAGATCTCCTCATAAAGGAGGTCCTTGTCCCCATGTGGGTGAGAGGACATGTGAGGAATTAAAAATTCCTCAAATATTCTCATGGGGATGAGAGAAAGAATAAAGAATGAGTAGAGGACATGTGGGGAGAAGTGAAGGAATTAAAAATTCCTTTTAGGTGCCTTGGGGGATTAAAATGTGAATTAAAAATTCACATGGGGAAGGGGGATGCCTTGCCAAAAGGAGAAAGCCTTTAATAAGGTTGACTCAAGGACGTATCATAAAGGACATGGGGAAGAGAAAAGGAATTTAATATTCCTTGGAAGGATAAAAGGAATTAAAAATTCCTTGAGAGGTTGATTAGGCTAGTTAGTGAAGGATTAGAGGATGGTTAGGTGGCTAAGAGAGATTAGAGGCCAACTTGCAAAAGTTGGAGGATGTGACACCTCCTAATCAAGGATTAGGCATGTGCACATCCTAATGATGAGATTAGAAGAAGGATTAAGATTAGGTAAAAAAAGATGGAGGATGTGACATGAGGAGGAATTAAATAAATGTGATATTTATTTAATTCATTTGATGAAAGATGAAGGTATTTAATTATTTAACTAGATACCTTAGGGATTAGAAGAACTTAAGGATGTTAATTAAAGGGGATAAATTTGGATAAATTAAGTGTCCAAATTTAGACATCTACAGAATCAAACAAGGTTC
Organism: Sequoia sempervirens; assembly: GCA_007258455.2. NCBI lineage: Eukaryota > Viridiplantae > Streptophyta > Pinopsida > Cupressales > Cupressaceae > Sequoia > Sequoia sempervirens. The sequence goes on from VDFB02256132.1 coordinate 233,712,110, forward strand.
TCCTTACTAGAGGAGAGACAGTTTGCACATCTTCTGGTGAAGAAGGTGGAGTGGGTCCAATTATTAAAGGCTCATTCACTTTTTTAGCAGGAGATGAGCCATGAGATGGGGAAGAGGTACTGATGGAAATATTACCTATTTCTTCTTCTCCCTCAACAACTTCTTTATATTTTCCCAATTGAGGAAAATTAGGAACATCCTCTCCACAAGTTTGTTTAAACAAATTCCTCTCGGGAGGCTCATCATCACCATCACCTTGAGCTCTTGATGACATCTTTTGTGAAGTTGACCCTGAAGTCCTTGAGATTATAGGGGGTTGGTTACTTCCACTTATGGGTTGATTATTTTGTGACCAAATTTGAGGACATGACCGCTCTGTTTTCTTTTTAGCAACCCATTACTCTTTCCTCTTTAGAACACCTGCAATTTTTTCCCTAATTGTTTCAGTTTATTTGATACTCCAATCCATGACAGTAATGGGTTAAGTAGATACATGCTTTATGAATATTGGACCCAACAAATTTTATCCATCATATTCAATGCCTTGAACATCCCATTCCAAACCTAAAGTTATTATCTGTCTTAAAGACAGTCTCATCCAACTTCTTCTTCTTACCTAAAATTCATCAAAACAATCATCCCAGTAATCTTCTAAATTAGGCATGTGATGGAAACTTGGACCTAGTTTCAAATTATTTTTCACATAATCTTTACTATCAAAGGGAAAACACTCATTATAAAACTACAAAGTATATTTAGTCAACTCCCTTTCAATATTTAGGGCATCTAACATAAAATTATAGGTGAAATGACCAAATCCCATAGGGAACTGAATCATCAATGTCTTGCATTCCTGACATCTTTTTTTTACATAAGCAAGCTTTCTACAAACCTCAATCATTATAAAATTATCTTCTACATATCTTGGAAGTTTTAAAGGAAAGCCATTGAAGCCGCCAACCCAAATTTAAGAGAACCTCTAGAATTGCATAAAGTAACTTCCACATATACTAAAAAACCGCATAACTTTCAAAGTAATCCTCATTTCAATCTTCCCCTGTATTTCCTAATTCATTCTCATGGTAAAGGCATCATAAATCCTTTTTGATGAACAAAAATCTTACTTAGCTGTAGTTTGTCATAATACCTGAAGATTGGCACCTCATCATGGGGAAGGGCACTCAATCTCAAACTTGGTCAAGGCCTAGTATTGGCGACAACATAGATCAAATATGAAGACATATGCAATGATCTATTGATTGCAAAGAAAATGAACATCTCATGCATTTGATCACTAATAAGTTGTGCCCAATCCAAAAATTGGTTCCCAGCAAGTACAATTTGGATGAAGAAGTACATCCAATCTTCAAAATCATGTGCCTTTTTGTTCCCTCTCAGCCTATGTAGCAATACAACAATATCTGATATTTCATAAACAAAATTATTTATGTGTAAATTCCTCAGCAACTAGGATTTACCTCTCCTGGGTTTAGCTAGCCAATTCTTTGCAATTTCATTATGGTAAAGAATCTTCTTGGCTAAGAATTCAATATGTGCATTGGTAAACTCGAGGGCCAAGAATTTTCCCCTTTCTAGAATCTTTAAACACGAGGAAAAATTAGTTCTTTGGATTTTAATTACTAGCCTATTGTCTTTAGTCCTAATTTCATGGGTGGAGAGTCATAATGTCTAATGAATTCAATGACTAAATCTGGATACTGAATTGCTACAAGAAATGCAGTTGCTTTGTGTAGACATCAAAAAATTGTCATCTTACGATACCTTGTCACAACATTGCATCATTTAGACACCTTGTATCATGTTTTGCCCTAGGTACCCATGTCATCATATATTTAATTAAATAAATTTTATTTATTTAATTAAATTCATAATCATTTCCATCCATTTCTCTAATGTTAATTAAATAATTTATATTATTTAATTAATTAAATCATTATATCCCTTCCTCTAATGTTAATTAAATAATTTATATTATTTAATTAATTAAATCATTCCATCCATTCCTCTAATGTTAATTAAATAATTTATATTATTTAATTAATTAAATCATTTCTATTAATTTTCTAATGTTAATTAAATAATTTGTATTATTATTTAATTGATGAAATCATAAATCCAAGATTAATTAAATAAATCAAATATTTATTTAATTAATAAAATCTTTAAAATATCTTCTCGCTTTCTTTCCAAAATTGAAACTCATGTGCATCTAATTAATTTATTTAATTAGATAATTCATCAATTATCTTTCTCATCTTTTTTAGGATTTATTTCCTTTGAAAGATAATCAAAATATTTCTATTTTTTTTCACATCTTATCTTATCTTGTTTTAATTCTTTTAAAACAATAAATCAAAATCTTTCTATCTTTCGAAAATTTTATCTCATCTCGTCATATTTCCTCCTTTGTCAAAAAATCAAATCCTTATCAATCTTATCAAATCTTATCTCTGTCCACATCGAAAATCTATAAATCAAACCTTTCACAGGCCATTTGCATCGAATCTTCAGACATCCTTATGCTGTCAAAATCATTCTTCGATCGAATCTTCTTCTAGCATCTTCACTTTGTCAAAATCAGTCTTCAATCGCCATCTATCATCTTCATCAGGTTGTTATGCTGCAGAATTGAGCAACCAACATTCCTCCAAAAATCAACCTTCGAAATCTTGCATCCTTGTGCAGGTGGAGAAGAGCCATGGAGATCAATCAACACTAGTTTGAAAATCGGTTTGCAGTTTCTTTGTTTACTATTTTTATTTTCATTCTAGTTTGTACTTCATGGTGCTTGATAGGATTTAATTTGTTTATTGTCTTCAATGCATTTAAACTCTTTGGATTATCTACCTATCTACATTTTGGCACCCACCGTGGGGCCTTGCCCCGTTTTTAACATTTATTTGCAGGTTTTATGATAGGATTCGCATTCTGGAATTCGGAATTTCAGCAAAATTTTTCGTTTTAGCGCATCTGAGGGTTTATGTAGTGCATCCAGGGTTTAACAGTGCTTTTACAGGTCTTTCGACGCATTTAGAAGCTGTTTTGGCGCATCCAGGGACTGTTTCGACGCTTATAAGGAACAAAATGGCGCATATACTGTTTCATTAAAAAAATTTGTAATTTTTTTTTTTAGCGCATCCGAGATTTCTTTTAGCGCATCTGGGACTTCTTTTAGCGCATCTGGGAATTTTTTTAGCACATATGAGGTCTGTTTTAGCACATACACTTCTGTTTCAACATTTTTTTAGTCAATCTTAAAATGGCCGTATCTTGGTCATTTTTTGGTCTTTTTCAGTGCTTTTTTTTTTAATTTGGGGTATAATTTCATAAGCTATCCAATGGTGCTGGTTTTTATCAATGTTTACAGAGTTAAAGCTCTCAAATTTTCATATATTCTTCAGCACATATGACTTTTGTTCTAACAGATTTTTAATTTGTTTCTTTTGTCCTTGTGACTTGGTGAATCATACGGAGCTAGAAAAGTGTTGGAATCAGTCACAACATCAATTTGGAGAGTGAAAATAACCAGGTGCACTCGTTTCATCCTTCATCTCTTAATCTTGTTTGTAACATCTTTCAATTTGGGACATAAAATCAAATCTTGTTTGATCACATCATTGCAATTGGTTTAAAAAAAATCTTGTCTTCAATCACACTTCAAAAATTGGGTCTAAAATTAATCATTGTCTTCCATCACATCTTGATTTGGGGATAAAAAGAACAAGTGTTTGAATTTTTTTATAAACATTGCAATTTTCTAAAGGGAAATTAATCACTGTGAGCGTGAATCAAGTGTGTGTGTCTTCCAAAACACATCACTTGGTTCGCTTTTGTCATACCCTTTTTAGGAGGCCTGCTTGGAGCACACACCCCTCCAAGGGACGACCTCAATCAAAGTGTGAATCAAAAGACACGCTTGTATGGAAGTTGAAATCTTGTCACTCTGAGCTAAGCCCCAAAGAACTTTATACCTTTGGGAAGTGAAAGTGAAGGGTGGGTTACCCCTTTCTCCCGGCTTATTGGTAGAATTTTTCTTTCAAATCATTCCTTAGTCAACCTTGTGCAAACTAGCTTGAGACTTAATTGGCCATACCCAACTTGACTAGTCATAGGGTTTGTTGATGTGTCTTCCATGTGTGCTTGTTTAATAATAATTATTACATTATTCAAATTTCAAAATTCCAACTTGCTTATGTGTCTTGCGTGAGTGATTTATGGTTGTACATGTGTGATTCATTTAAACATTGTCCAATCAAGCTAAAAACCAAACACATAAAGTCACTCTACACATTCTTCCAACACATTCATATCCAATCACCATCAACCCTAATAAATCCAAGTCTTCCAATCTAATCATTCCACATCATTACTATCACCAACCTAGTCCTAGTCACCAATTATCAAAATGGTCATAATCATAAACAAGCCCAAATTCATAATCCAAGGGGGCACAACTAAGAATTCCTTTGATGGAAATATGAATGTAACCTCTTCTCCAAAAACAACATCATCCAAATTCAATATTTTTGAATTTTTTGAGAAGCCCAAATCTAAGCCATCAAATAAAATTGACCAATCTAATTCATCCACTTCTTCACATGTCAATGCCACATCAACACATCCATCAATATCACTGGAAGAACATAGGAGCCCAAGTCCACCTTGGCAAAAAAATCAAGAGCCTTTAAGTCTTAATGCCACCTTTGACAAGGGAAATACCAATCTAGCACATGCACCCTATAACTTTATCATACCATCATCCAATCAAAATCAAAATCCTAAGCCAACACCTTCCACCTCTACACCTCCAAAGGATGTGACCCAAGGGCTACGAGCAAGGAATCAACTGTCGCCATGTCATTCAACACATATACCTGAACATACAAAAGAATCCTCAAACATCATGCCAAGTCCTTCAAGCCAACCATGTCATCCACAACCCCTTGAGCCAATTCCAGAGTCTCCCCTCGTAAGTCCAAGTCACCCTCTATCATGCTCCTATATTGTTGACCATCAAGAATATGACAAGTCTCTCCATGAGAAATCCCCTTCCACCTCCATTCCAATAAGTCATGAGGTATTTCAAGAGCACAATCCTAAACATGTGGAAACATTACCCCCTCATCCACATAAAGATCAACACCCTCCCAATGATCCCATTCATAACATACCTAATATTGTTCATGATCAACCTTCCATCTTTGATCAAGACCCCTTTTATGATCAAGAAGACCATGATGATCCTCTTAGCCAACTTTATGCATTCCATGGTCAAGAGCCTATCACTTCACCTATCCATGAGCAAGAAACATCCCTTACTCCTATCTACCCCCTACCTAGTCCTATCCATGATCTATTAACATCCACTTCCTTTGATGAGACATATGCCTCCCAAGCACACATAGAAGATCAAACAAATACATTGGATCTAAGTGAACACAATACTAATCAAGATCCTAATGGTCCTCCATCACCCACTATCGACCCCATTGTAAGTCCTCCATCATATCCTGATGGTCTTTCCACCCTCATTCATGAATGTTCCTCCTTAGAACAACAAAAACCATTATCTTCCCTTGCTTCATCTTCTCCATCCAATAAGGAACTCATGTCTAGTGTTCCACCTACACCTAGTCTCATTGTCCATTGCACACTCCAAAACATGAACCACCAAGATAAAGGTTTATACCTTCATGAACAAGGTATTTTGGAGCCTATCCATGTCAAAGTCCCTCCATGCTCTTATGGCCGTGGGCATACATCTCAAGGACACCAATCTCAAGATGTTGGTATTTCCTCCATGCCTCCTAACTCCACTTTCCATCATACAACCTATCGTACACCCAAAACATATGTTGTCATTCCACCACCGTCATCCTATAAATGTCAAAAGCATGTGACCATACACCTTCCACCATCCATTCTACCACCATTACTTCCAACTCCTAATATCCCTCGATCCACTCTACCACCATTGCTTCCAACTCCTAATATCCCTCCATCTAATATACCTCCACTTCTCCCAACACCTAATATCCCCATTATCCAATCCCCTTATCCCTCCATCCATAAATACCCTAACATTCCTAATCATGACCAACAAATGCACACAGTGTATAAACATGAAGCTTCCACTCATTCCACCAAACCCAAGGGATTCAAAAGCAATAATTCCAATGCCTCTACCTATAAAGTCAAAAATCCTAAGGGTTCTTGTGCCTTAGGACATCAATACAAAAAGTCAAAGAAAAATCCATCTAAAAAGTTATATAAGCCCATACCTCCAAAAGTAAAGGCCAAAACTAAAATGGTTTGGGTACCTAAGAAAAAAGAAATCAAGTCAAATGAGGCATTCACATCACAAAAATCCCAACCATCCACTTCCATCCCACATTCTCATTCCATTCAAAAGTCTCAAATTCCTAAAACCCACAAGCAAAATAAAAATCATAAAAATACTAAGTCTATGTGGGTACCTAAATCACTTCATCCACCACCTCCTAAGCAAACATCTCCATTGCTTCCTACACCCCATCCACATCAAAAGCTTCAATGTTTATCACAGTGTGTGCAACCATTGGTCATGATTCCCTTCCATTTCACAACAATTCCACATACCTCCATCTCCTCATCCTTCAACTACTATCCCACATATCTTCCCAATCACCTCCCTATGGTCCATGCTTTTGCATAAACCTTTCATCCATCCTTTTGTATAAGTCCTATACAATCCACATCATAATCCACTATTCCCCATCCATTCTTGCATAAGCCTTTCATAATCTGCCATCTACCTAATCCATCCCTTTCATATCATCCCTTACCAACATCTATGAGCATAATGGCACTTGACATGGTCCATGCAAGGACATCCATATCTAGTGAGACTACCATCTTTCATGGGACTAGAAACTTGAGTCCCTCCTATCCATATTCCCTTTCTATCCAAAAAAGAAAAGAAAAGAAAAAAGTAAAGAGAAATCCCTTCATCCAACGGTGAAAACTTGGTAAACAGGCGCCCTGGATAAGTACCATGATGAAAACCTAGCAAATAGGCATCATGCGTAGGTTGATCTTCTATGTCACTTACACTTGGGGGCACAATGTCTTATCTATCCAACCTATCATTTTCATGTCATATCATTTCCATCCTACCTACCATCTTTAGCCATCATACATACCTATTATATTGAGTCCATTCATCCACCCTTCTTCTTTTGATCTTGATGAAGATATAGGGGAAAAATGTTGAAATATGCTTTGGATTCTTTCTCTCTTATGATGCATACATCCATTTCATTCACTATGACTTATCCTTTCCATCCATCCATATATCATGAGCCTTTATCCCTTATCCCATCACCCACCCTTTCATCCATCAATCCCCTTTATCTCCTTGCACCTAGCCTTGGTTTTCCCCTTGTCATTGGTATCTAGCACAAAAGCTACTCAAATTTTCATCCTTTGACACATCCAAATATTCTCAAAAATCCAAAAAAATCAAAACATTTCAAACTTCCAAAAAAATCAAAACATTTCAAAAACAAAAAAAATAAAATCAAAATATCCCCAAAAATACAAAAAAAATGAAATATCCAACAAAAATCCAAGCAATAAAATCATTTCAATCACATCAATTCTTCTATCCAATCATTCAACTATTCCACCAAATCAATCATCTTCATCAAAACCATTGCAACCAATCCACTCAATCACAATCATTCCAATCAAATCAATTCTCCAATTCAATCAATCGATTATCTAATCAAATCACTTCAACCTAAATCATTCCAATCACATCAATTCTTCTATTCAATTCATCACATCCTATCATCCAATCAATCATCATATCATTACAAATAGTTTCTTCAATTCAATCAAATCATCTTCAATCATTCCGAGCAATAATCCAAATGTAAGTGAATCCTTAATCCATACCAATCAAGTCGATCAATCTTGTTAAATTATCCAATCACATCCTTTGGTCTTGATCCTAATCTTGTCGTAAACCAAATCAACCAATCAATTATCATCATCCTTGTGTTGCTCTAGGGATATATCGCTTCCCAACAATGACAACACTATCAACATCATCAATCAATCAATCAATCAACGGTTTACAGCTTGACAAGGGCAATACCTTGTTTGTTTTTGTATCATTTGTGCATGCTTGCTTGCTTGCTTGTGTGTGTTATCATTTTATCTTGCATTTGTATCAAATCTGTATCATTCTAGCTAATATTCATATCTTGTGTATGTTGGAATATCTTTTTGCATTATCCTTTGCATCTTAGGTCACATAATACCTTTTGTGCATTAGGAGTTTAATGCTCTAAGCCTCTTTCCTCATACATATAGACAAGGTTGTATTATGCTGGGGCATGAGACACATCGTCACCTTGGTCCTTATACCTTGGTGCATAACGTCTAGTGCTATATCAAACATCATGGTTGCTCATCTTTCATTGCAGCATAACGTATCATTCATCTCCTTCATCCACTTTCTATCTTGCATCATCCTATCTATCCTTATCATTTCATTTCGAGAGCCTACCTGTGTTTGTTCAACCCGCCTATCCTCTCGAGGGGGCATCATCATTCCATCATCATCCTATCTTTATATCATTATCCATTTTCCTCTATCCATACCTTAACTTCTTTGAAATGATGTTACTTGACACAAATCTCATCATCTCGAACATCATCTCAAAGAGGGTCAAAATGTAGACATCAAAAAATTGTCATCTTACGATACCTTGTCACAACATTGCATCATTTAGACACCTTGTATCATGTTTTGCCCTAGGTACCCATGTCATCATATATTTAATTAAATAAATTTTATTTATTTAATTAAATTCATAATCATTTCCATCCATTTCTCTAATGTTAATTAAATAATTTATATTATTTAATTAATTAAATCATTTATATCCCTTCCTCTAATGTTAATTAAATAATTTCCATCCATTCCTCTAATGTTAATTAAATAATTTATATTATTTAATTAATTAAATCATTTCTATTAATTCTTCTAATGTTAATTAAATAATTTGTATTATTTAATTGATGAAATCATAAATCCAACATTAATTAAATAAATCAATATTTATTTAATTAATAAAATCTTTAAAATATCTTCTCGCTTTCTTTCCAAAATTGAAACTCATGTGCATCTAATTAATTTATTTAATTAGATAATTCATCAATTATCTTTCTCATCTTTTTTAGGATTTATTTCCTTTGAAAGATAATCAAAATATTTCTATTTTTTTTCACATCTTATCTTATCTTGTTTTAATTCTTTTAAAACAATAAATCAAAATCTTTCTATCTTTCGAAAATTTTATCTCATCTCGTCATATTTCCTCTTTTGTCAAAAAATCAAATCCTTATCAATCTTATCAAATCTTATCTCTGTCCACATCGAAAATCTATAAATCAAACCTTTCACAGGCCATTTGCATCGAATCTTCAGACATCCTTATGCTGTCAAAATCATTCTTCGATCGAATCTTCTTCTAGCATCTTCACTCTGTCAAAATCAGTCTTCAATCGCCATCTATCATCTTCATCAGGTTGTTATGTTGCAGAATTGAGCAACCAACATTCCTCCAAAAATCAACCTTCGAAATCTTGCATCCTTGTGCAGGTGGAGAAGAGCCATGGAGATCAATCAACACTAGTTTGAAAATCGGTTTGCAGTTTCTTTGTTTACTATTTTTATTTTCATTCTAGTTTGTACTTCATGGTGCTTGATAGGATTTAATTTGTTTATTGTCTTCAATGCATTTAAACTCTTTGGATTATCTACCTATCTACACTTTGATCAATCCACTAACAACTACTTCTTGTGTGATGGGTGGGGGATTTCGTTTGTTGACCTTCTCCTTGAATTCGTCCAAATTTACTTGCCCTAATTTGGTATCGCCTATTTCTAGATAGTGTAGGTTAGACCAAAAATGTACTCATAATCTTGATATTTGTACCTCATGGCATTTGAAACCCTAGGTTTTGTGTATAATTGCACCAGGTGGTTTGCAATGCTGAAAATATTTTAGTCTAAACTGCAATTATAAATAGTTATTGAAACAAGTAGGGGAAAGGAATACCTTAAAAAACTTTGAAATTTAAAAATCAATGCCTATGCCATTGTGCTCCTCCTCCTCCGCATCTTCCAGTGCCGTAGCTGAAAAATGCTCTTCTTACTAGATCAAATTCCCCTTTAATCCTCCACAATAAATGTGTAAGTAGATGAGCAATTAATGATACCCCCTCGTCATGTTTGGTGCGTGTAACCTTTCACATCATCATTTTGCTATGTTCAATTTGAAAATTTGAATGGAAACGACCACTTGATCGGTAAAATGAGCAGTTCATATAACCCTATCGAAGACCGATGTGGGTTCTATAACTAATGTGAAATATCGCCAACTCTTCAATAGGCACTTTATAATATCTTCAAAACCTTCATTGTGTTTGAGGTGGTAAAAGAATGAGTTTTACTAACTTAGTTGGAGACATAAAAAGTTACATAAACTTAAAGAAATGCTGAAATGACTTAAACACTGACCAAAATGGGACTTACTGAACCATCAACTTTTGTATAAGGTTCTATGTACTTGTCTTGCACTCTTAGGGTTTTTCACCTAAAAGGAGAGAGATAGAACTCAAAAATTGTGGTGGTTCACTCAAACTAAGGTATGTATGATGTAATTATAACTAAATGCAATGATCTAAATGTAGCTAATTGATAAAATTGATTGATTATGAATGAAAAACTAAGGAAATATGTAATGTTTGAAAACATAGTGTGATATGTAGAAATGAACTAAAAACATAAACAAATGCAAACAAAACTGAATGAGACTGAACATATATAGTGGACCTAGAGATGAAATGTTGATGCTGGAAGATTCTAGAATTTGGAAAAATTCATTGTTGATGACTAGTGGGACTCATTCGCCATTGATGGCGAATCAGTCCTGCTATTGGTAAAATGACCTGAAATTGGTTTCCAACTATCGGGAACTGAATTATGACAAAATCAATTTTTCCAGCCTAAAGGTGGGACTCATTCACCACTGATGGTGAATCAGTCCTCCTCCAATCTTCTGCAAATTCAAGGGTCAATTTTGTGGGTCCAGATCTGCACTTGTCTTCTTGTTGGGTTGACGGAGTCAAATCTATAGAAAATGGGCTAAATGTTGTCTCCAAGCTTGAATTAGGGTTTGGTTGACTTGAATCACTTTGATGACTTGTTGACCACTTTCCAACACCTATTTATTTGAATTTTTTTTCTACAAAACCTGCAAACACACATCCAAAGAGGGGGGAAATGGTTAAGGGTTAGAGTATAGGGATTTGCCTTGGTCAAATCTCACTTTGGTAATCAAACCCTTGATAAATAAATGAAATGAAAACAATGAAGGAATGATGAATAAATAACATGCAAGTGTCCTAAAATCACCAAATCCTTATTGTTGAAGTTTGAAGATATGTCAATGGTTGCTCCAAGACACTTGATGATTGCTTGATTGAAGGATGCAATAATGCTTGAATGCTTGAATGTATGAGATGATTAAGTGAATATGATGAATGGGGGTTAAAATGGATGGAAAAACACTTATTTATACACACTTATGCCCTAAGTACTTGAAAATACATCATAGGCCGACATAAGGTCTTAATGAATAAAAACCTAAAAGAAATTTTGAATTATTTTTAATTTTGAGCCAAGAGGGACTCATTCACCACCCATGGTGAATGGGTTCCACTCTAGGCTTGCAAGTGGGTGTCGGGAATTAAGTTACATTTAATGAGGTTTGTCGGGTTTGAATTCAAAAATACACTTAATTAAGGCCTATAAGTGCATAAAGGGACCAAATAAAGCATACAAAAGGTGTAAATAGTGATGACAAGCCTAGAAAAGTGTCAAAGCTTGTTACAAGACTTTACAACACTTTGAAATAGGACTTGATAAGGGATAAAAAGGGAATATTTAGATGAATTATAATAGGAAGAGTTTAGAAAAGTGCATAAATGTGTTACAACACTTCACAACACCTTCACAAGACATCATAATTCAAATATTAAGGACCTAATGTGAATGTTTAAGTTACATTGAAACATTAAATCTAAGCAAAATGAACCAAGAATCATAGGAAAAAGACCTAAATATCCATGAAAATGTCAATGATCCATTTTTCTATGGTACACTTACAAGAGTTCAAACAACTTTGATAAAAAATGACACACAAGAAGACATTACAATGCTAGAAATTGATTGTCATGTCAGACAAGGGGGGGTTAGGAAAACCTAAGCAGTGACCAACATAGCTATGCTAATTGATCGAAATGTCGCCAACACAAAACTTAGCCAAAATTTGGGTAGAAGACAAGTTTTTGAGAAATGATAAAAAATGTGGTAATGGATAGGAAAGATAAATTTCAAAGAAGATATTGTTGAAGGTTGAAGTTACATTTAAAAAATGAGGTTGACTAACAACACTTCAATCACAAAGGATGTGCTTATGTAATTTAAGGGAAAATAAAAATGATTGCCAATAGAACCATAACACAAATAATATAACCATTCAATACCATGATCATTTAAGTCATAAATATATTGGTAATTAATTTCTCATCATAAACATAATATAGGGATGTTACATTGAATGATCTTAAATGGGTCATTGGGTTCTATTTACCATTATACATTTCAAAGAAAGGGACCAATTTTTTATTATAAATGTATAAGAAAGCATCCCACATGGAAGGGAATTGCACTTATCTCATTTCCAACATCCTTTAGATTACTATAGTTTAAAATATTAACCTTAGATTACATATCATAATATCTCTTTGTGATAGTGAGCATAATGGTACTTGAATCATGGATATTATGAGTTATGTTGGGAATAGGGGTAGATGTGGCAACATGAGACATGCTAGGAGTATAAATATGTTGAGAGATAATTGGTAAAAATGGAGTGACTATATGGGTGATAAAAATAAAGGTAGGTTGAATATGAGATGTTGGAACTATGAGAGGATCATATGTGGCATGATATATGGAAGATGGATAAGAAGTGGGGGAAGAGTTATGGGGATGAATCATGGAAGAATATCCTTGGGATATTGGGGGAATAGAAACATTGTGAAGAGTAATTTGTATGATTATTCATTGACCTATAACTCTAAGGACCCCAATTCTATATGCCTTAGTCATAAAAATAATATATGAAGGAAATCTACTAGATATGAAGGATTAGCATTAGAATTAAAGTGAATAAATTTTATCCTTATACTTTATGTAGTAAGTGTTATATCTTGCCTCTCCATATGGGAGAAATGAGAATCATGGTAAAATTCATCCTACCCATTAGTAATGTCCTCAATGGTAGGCCTTACTCAATTTGATTAATGACCAAAGTGGGATTCAACCTAGGGATACACATTAGTGAAAAATAAGAATAAGGTTGAGACCTTAGCATGAAATAAAAAATAAGGAAATATAAACCAATGAATAAATAAAATAAAATTTATAGATAATATAAAATTATAAAATCAAAGATGGTCGTATTTTAAAATAAGGACACTAAAAACCCTATTGGAAGATAAATAAATTCAATGATATTGGGTTCAATTCAATGATATTGGGTTCACCAAATGAAGAGGAGTGAAAGGGAACAAATCATAAAATAGGGGAGGTAAACATGGGTCCACTTTATAAAATTTGAATTTAAAATTTTGAGCTTTACATCCCTAAATTTATAAATGACATGGGTCAAGTATCCACCCATAAATATAATCTAGGGTGATGAGAATTGGTCTACATATCAAGAATAAAAATTTGGAGATCATTGTGTAGTGATTTTTCACTATAATTGTAGAATTTTACATTTTTGTTCCTTAAGTTTAAATAAGTTTTAAAGGTCATGTATCATTGATATTTTGATCTAATAATGTACAGAGAGTTGTGGGCTAACAATTCTTATCAAAAGTTGAGAGCTAGTGTTGACCATAAAATGAGGCCACATTAATCTTATTAAATAGACTACACAAGTTATTTTTTTTGTGGTAAAGAGGGTTGTTAGTAAAAATATCCATTAGGTTTCATTCACCTTACAATTTTGAATGTTTGAATTTATTATTGATTTTTCCAAATGGACAAGGGAATCCCACTTGAGGTGGTAGTTTATGCCATGTGTAATTTATAATATGATGTTTGTAAGAGAATATATCTCATGTAAGATATGTAATGCCATCTATGAAATTGTAAGATGTGTAAGAGATTCTATGATGTGCATAAAATCATATAAGATGGAGTTACATAGTGGACTAAAAAATTCATGTATGACATGACCAAATTATGACATGTAAGTTATGTAAGACCATATATGAAATTTTATGATGTGAAAGAGAGTCTATTATGTACATATTAACATATAAGATGGAGTTACACAATGGGATATAAAATTCATGTATGACTTTGAACAAATTATAATATTGGGAGTTATGTTACACATTGGGAATGTTGATCCATCATGGGATAGGATTTAGAATTTGAGCATGGTGTTTAGGTGGTTCTATGAACTCATGGTATTTTCTCATGGTTCTGGTAAACTAGTTTTTTGGGGCTTTGTATATTTAATGGATGCTTGGGATTAATATGGAGAGGCACTTGTATTTTCTAGGGTGTTATGTTGTTAAAATTTATCTAGATATTTGGTGATTATTATTGAAGGAGTAGATAATCTATGAATGTATTATAGCCATGATAATTGTGATAATATATTGAGTGTTCCATTGATGTTGGTTTTTTCCCCAAGAGGGCTTCCTCAAGCTATCTATTATGTTAAGTGATATTTTCTTGTATTGCATGTTTATAAATCTTTTTGATTTTTTTTTTAAGATTAAACCTATATGGATACCACTTCTTCTTACAATTAAACCTATATGTATTCTAATCCCATATCCTTCCCGAATATCTCCTTTAATTCCTCCTTTGAAAAAAATATTGCTCTCAATTCTTCCTCTAGTGTACTCCAACAATTTTAACACTTCCTATAGGACATCCATTCCACATTCTTCATCTCTCTACCATATTGATTATTTTACTTTAGCTTGAGTGAAATCCCCTCTAATAAGCTATCAAATTTGAACATTTTTAACCTCCAATATTCTCCTATAAGACAAATTATTATCCTTCTTACTCTCTCTTTTTTTCCTCTAGCATACTCCACTAGCCTCACCTCTAGGACTTCCAATTTATCAATCAATTAAAGTGGGAATACCAATTTAGCATGCCTATTGGTACTAAGATGTCACTTTGGAGATTTGAACATTAGTCTCCAACATAAGAATCAAACATTCTTAGCATTTGGACACAACTACTTTGATAAATATTTTTGAAATTGTTAGATCCTACCCTACTCCACTTCTTTCTTATCAAGATTAAGAAGGAAGTTACTTAGTTGTATCTATCTTGCTTTCAATATTTTTTAAGGAATTTCACATATGTTTAAAAGGGATATGATGGGGATGTATCGTAATTTTTTTTAGCCATTAGATTAATTTTATTTTCAAGGCTTGCACAAGTTTGAAATCTATCATAACTTAAAACTGAGTTAGGTTCACAAGAGACTTTAAGCTATCTAGCAAGGACAAAAATTATTGGATTGTAGGGTTTTAGCCACAAAGAACCCATAAGGAGGAGGAGGAGCTAGTGACATATTTTGATCTTACAACACTAAATCTAATATAATATGATATTTTTAGGTTGAGCGTGGTTGTGATAAGGTGCAAAGGACAATAGTGGTCATAAATTTATATATCAATAACACAAATATTTAAGGGAGATACAAAGGAAAATTAAATGTGATTTGAACCATGAATGAGTTCTTAAATTTTAAATAATTTTAATGGTACACGCATGAGTATTTAGATGCATTCACAGCTGGTAACTACTCCACTACAAATTAGGTCATATATCAACTCAAGTAGCCACAAATTTAGGTATTTGCATATGCTAAGGGTAAATATTTTTAAATGAATATTTAGATCAATGTCTCTAACATCCAATACTTTCTTGAGGAGTAATCTTGGCTAATTGATAAGGCATAATTTCCACCATCTTTTAAAAATTTGTATCTATCCTACTTTGTATAAATAATATCCTTGCTATTATTTTTAGTTTGATTCACCATTGTAGGCTCATGCTCATACAAGCCTTGTATGCAAATTTTGTCTCATTTTTCTTGTCATTGTTAATTCTTAGAGTGGTACATAATTATGTATCTAGAAGTTCTTTGGTCTTTCATGGAAGGTAATTGTACATAAAATTGATGTATTCAATATTATACGTTGTGGTAATCTCTATCTTTCTTCCATTATTTTTATAATTGGTTAATATCTTTTGTATATCTATGATTGTACTCGAGAATAAATTTTGTTGGCTATTAGATATCACACCAATGCTACGTTGTGAGAGATAAGTGGGAAACATCTATTATGGAATATCACCTTAGTTTCACTTTAGTGTTTTCTATATATTTTCTTTCATCAAAGTAGGATTAACTAGAATAGGAATATAACCTATTCTAGGTATTATTTTATTGAAGCATTCTAATATTAAGTGGGAAACATATATTTTGGCATATCACCTTATTTAATTGTTTACTTTTATTACTTTTGTATTCCTTTTGTTTAATAACAATAGGATTAGCTATAATAGAATGAAATATGCTACTCAAGATATTATTTTATTGAAGTATTTCCATATTAACAAAACTTTACATGTTGTCACTCATTATATGTGTAGATATGGAACATGATAGAGCTTTCTTCAAGGATAATTTTATGAATATTTTTCAAGGAATAACTAATAGGAACACAATTATTTTTTGTTAATAATAAGATGAAGATCTCAATTCATCTACTTTTTGAAGCACTTGCATCTATTCACCTAGTGAATTTATCTTTAAAATAACCCAAAGGTATATAAGAGAAAGGAATGTAACATGATTTGGTGCAAGATTTAACCTTGAGGAGGTTCTTTTTTAGTCTCTAAACCTATCTCTAAAGAGAATATTACAATCCCAACCCTAGACTTAACCTCAAGTTGTGATTGTAAATCAATTGCAAGCTAAGGAAGAAGAATACCAAAAGTATGTTTACACCCTATAAACACAAGATAAATATAACTCTTTAAATAGTGATATTAAAATGCTTTAAATTAGAAGGAAACTTCCCAAGATAGAAACTTAGTCATAAATGAGAAGTACATAGTTGCTTAGATGATGGTAGTTAAAGAGCATAAGATTGAAATAGGCTTAGGTTTGTACATATATACATAATATATAACTAATCTTGAGTCCAAGGTGATGGAAATGAAATAATTATTATATTCCTTAGACCTAATTAGAGCATTGTGTAGGTTACAATAAAATTTCATCACCTAGGAAACCAATGGAATGGATCATGTTCTCCAATTTATTGATGTTGCATAGATATAAGCTTATAAGTATAGGCCAAGGTGGAAGGAATGCTAAATTCTCTCTCCCCGATGATTAAAAATAAAAGAGTATTCATGTATAAATTATATTATTTTTCCAAGTTGATATTGACCTCTATAGGGACATCGAATATAGATAGCACAACATAGATGATCAATGACATCCTTGATAAGGATGAGGTGACCTAGAGGTGTAGGAATTATCTAGAAACCTTGGGGTGGAAATTGTTACTAATATGAAAATTTGTATTGATCAATTAGTGCAACAAGTTTTTCCATCACTCATGGATGAAATATAAAGAGTTTTTCTAAAAGATATGATCCTATAGCTAGTAAAAGACATGAAATTTGATTAAACAATTTTTCAAGGTTGTATTCATATTCATACACTAGAAGATTATAGAAAATCATAAGTAAAAGAGTATAAATATTCTCACACAAAGACACAACTAAGATAAAATGATGCTTCAAATCTCTCAAGAAGTTATAGATGTGTGTAGAGGGGGAATGAAAATATATCTAGGCCACCTTAGAAAAATTGTAAGATTTGTTTCCTCATTTATAATTTTTCCTTTTAGGTTTTGAAAATTTGATTTTGGCAACTATCTGCTCATTGAATGGTATTATTTGTGTTACTCATATTTTCCCAAGTGAAAATACCCTTGGAAGTCACCAAAACTATTTCATTACAATGGTAGAAATTTGTATTTTGTGCCTTGCATTATGAATTTCTAGATTGTAGGAATCTTGAGGCCTAAAAAATATTGAAAGAATACAAACCATTGAACTTTTCATCTAATAATACACATAAAGTTATGAGTAGGAATTTTTTATGAAAATATAAGAGCTAGATTTTTTTTAGATAAGGCCACATCAATTTCATCAGATGAACCACATAGGTTTTTTGTTTAGCAAAGAACATTGTTAGTTAAAATCCCCAATGTTGGTCAAGGGTTACTAAGGTAGGTTACCTAGCTTACTTTTATGTTTCATAGGGCTATAATAGGGATGAGTAATCATTTTGGGTAGCTAATAAATTAATTTTCATCTATGGTTCATGAAAATTTTAAAGGTGTCATACCTTGTAGCTAGGCTAGATTCATTAGAGCCTTTAATCCATCCAATAGGGAAATAAATCAACAGTTCATAGGTTTTAGCGATAAAGAAACCATAAGGAGAAGGTGCAAGAAGTGGACATTAATCTCACCACCTAAATGGATCTAACAACTTGTGATCTTTTGAGGGATAACTCGGTTGTAATAAGGTAAATAAAAATTACAAGCATCATTTTCTCCATCAACAACTAGTAAATATTCAATGGAGCTATAGAGGAAAATTGAATGTGATTGGGGCCATGAATGGGTTTTATAAATTCAAATAACTTAAACAATTCATGTAGAAACATTCATATTTATTTAAGACTGTTAAGCACTCTAATGTAGTTTAGGGCATGCATCCACTCCTCTATTCCCATGTTTAGGTAGTTGCATGTGCTAGGGGTAGATAATTTTAAATGAAGATTCAAATCAAGATCTCTAACATATTTCACTTTCTTGAGGAGTACTCCTAGATGACCAATAGGGCATTGATCATATTTGTTATTTTTAGTTTTATGCCTTTCTTATTTTTTATAAATAAGAGCCTTGGGCTCTTTGTTTTGGTTAGATTCAACCTTGTAGGATCTACTTACAAAATATTTTTGAAAATTTTGTCTCATCTTTTCTTTCTTTTAAGTCCTTAAGTTGTCTTTGTTTATGTGTCTAAAATTTATATGGTCTTCCACTATTGCTTATAAATGATTTTTTTCAGATGTCTATGACTACACTCAACATTAATTTTGATTGACTACTACACATTGGACTAATGCTTTATGAGAAATAAGAGGAAAATGTCTATACTTACATGTCATGCCTCTATTTCTTTTTAATTGTTTACTTTTAATACTTTATATCTCATTTCTTTCATCAAATTATGCTTAGCTAGAATATAAGGAAACAAACTACTTTAGAGATATTGTTCTGTTAAAGCAAACTCACATTAAAAAAAATTTCCATATCACATATTATGGGTATAGAGGTGGCTTAATGATGAGTTTGATCAAATAATTTTGTGAACAAAACTATGATAAGGGGATTGAGATGTGTAATATCATGAGTCAAATTTGTGTAAGAATATGCCACTTGTAAACTAATTATTACATTTAGGATATCCTAATTAAATCATGTCCATTTTTTTTTTAAAAAGAACATGTGCATACAATTTTCACCATTACAATTATACAATTATCTATGACTATAATGACAAAAAATAGAGAGAAAAATCTAAACACATTAACTAACACTACATAAAATCTAGAGTTAGTGTTAGCATATTATTTCTTACCCCCAAGACAAAACAAAGGGTAATAGTTTTTTTATACCATTTTTATTTAGAACTTATTTTAATTTATATTAATTAATTCAAATAAAGTAAAACTTGTAAATCTAACTTTATTGTTTTAATTAAAACAAGACATTCCCTTAAACTATTTTTTTAATTTTCTAAAAAAAATTCTTTATGATTTAAGGATGACAAAAGTCTAATTACATATATATCAATAATATTGTATCCTATATACTCTTTCTCCAAAATCAAATATTATCGTCTATATATGCTTAGGGTTGTCATGGGTGCTTTGTCGTATGGCCCTCACAAGGCTACAAGCTAAAAAATCCGTCTGATACTCTGTAAATTTTATTTTTATATTAATATTATATCATATACCATGTATTTTTCATCCAAAATAAATAAATAAATAATATTGTATCATATAGACTTTGTATTACAATATTTTTAAATTTAATTATATAGACATGACTATTTTTTAAAACGCACTACAACATGATACATAAGTATACATCTAGACACTTATATAATACCCATTTCTTACTCTTGATGATTAAAAATAATGGAGGACCAACTATTTGTCAAATCATGTACACAGTGGTCCAAAGTGGTAAACACTATTACACCATTAATTCCACCAAAAACAAATGAAAACATGCCACAACTTTCATCATATATACACTCAATATTTATCTGCACGCAGAGGGGTTAACATTGACTTTATCTAATAATGGGTGTAAAGATTATCAAAGTTTGCGCACCCATTCTCTCAGATAAAATACTTTTTGATTTGATAAAGACTACAAAATAAAAACAAAAACAAAACAATGCCCATAATTATTAAAACTCCTAATCTGCAGCACACTGATGGATCCTTCATAAGCTGTGCTGTTCAGATATTTCTTACCACCCTCTTCAAGAAATCCTTCTGTAAGATCATAAAACAAAGAAATGGGATTCTTCTATATTACTTGTGGTTGGAATTTCAGTTGGGTCTTATACAATGGGATTTAAGAGAATCAGTTGTTCCTTGGCCCTTCAAAAATGAAAGCCATACATGGCAGTGATAGTTACACAATTTCTGTATGCTGGGTCAAATATTATCAGTAAAGTTGCTCTTAATGGTGGAATGAATCCCTTTGTTTTGGGGGTGTACAAACATGTTATTGCTACACTGGTAATGGCTCCCTTTGCATTTCTTTTTGAAAGGTAAGATTTTTAACTTGTCTTACAAGACTGTATTTCTTAATGGTCTGAGGTTTCCACAGATTAATGTCTTGAATTCTCTTGAATTGCACTGCAGGAAGAAGCAGCCCAAGATGAGCCTTTCTTTTGTATGCCAGATATTAGTGTTAGGAATGGTGGGGTTAGTATAATCTTCTTTCTTATTGCTATCATTATGTTTAAGGATGAGGTTAAATCTGTACTAATGGGCATTCATTCATGATTTTTCTTTCTTATTGCTATCATTATGATGTTAAATCTGAAATGGGTGTTCATTCATGAGTATTTTGCAGGCCTGTAATTGGACAAAATTTATACTTTCGAGGCTTGAAATATACTTCTCCAACTTATGCTGCAGCAATGCTGACCTTGGTGCCTGTTATTTCCTTTGTAATGGCTGCCATCTTAAGGTAATCATCAATTCCAAGCTAAATTCAAATAAGTTTTAGCTGGTATACACACCTTACATCATATAATGGTAAATACATGATTTAATAAATGAATAAATAATTGAGACAAATGAGTTGGGTTAGAAATAATAAATTTTGAATTAAATGAATTTAGATGTAATTTTTAGTTTGATTTTGAATGTGAAAAATGGAGTAGATTATATTATATATCATTTTAAACTGTGCAAACTAGTTGTGTTTCACTCTAGTTCTCATTTGCATATGAGGAGTTGGTCTCTTCAATTGTCAAAATGATTCAGCGTGCGTACTTAAACTTGTACTTGTTAGAATGATAACTACTGTTGGAATTCACTGATCTCTATCTTTTGATATTTGAATATTAAACAATTTAAAATTGACTTCTCTTTAAACTCTTTAACTTAAATATTATCTTACATCCCAAGATAATTTCAAATGAATAAACAAATATCTTTTATTATAATAATATAACTTACAAATCAACAAAAATATACACTAGATAATTCACAACAATTAAAGAGGTTGATAAGATTTAAAATTTTAATAAATAAATAATGATAGGAAATTATAATAAAATAATATCAGAAAATAAATTTACATAAAAAATATATTATTTATAAAAAAATCATTATAAAAATACTATAATCAAAACAAACCCAAAAATTAAAATCATAAATATAAAATTTTCAAAACCCTTCTTATGCTATACAAGACACATTCCTTCATTTGCAACTCAAACCTTTAGTGTTTGATGCCCTAGAATCACCTACAAACCTTTCCTACCTAGAAAGTTGGCTTAGAGACAAACACTTTGAATGTAAAAATATATGGTATTTATAGTCTTTAGTTTTTGGCACCCGACTACTTTTGGGGACTTTGGGAGGGTGTGGAATCTACGGATGTGGCATGCAAGAGGCAAGCAAGTTTTTGGAACTTCCAAAGCGAGCAACAAAGAACAACCACAAGTTTATTTGGGTGGCTATAACTTCAACAACCTTCAGTATTGACAACATGGTTGCCCATGCAATATTTAATTTGATCTTCATGTGGAATTTTACCCTTAGATAAAACAATGAAAATTTAGGTGGGAATTGATTTTGGTGGTTAGACTTGGCACCATGGATGGGTGCCAATGTCTAGGGTTTTCCTAGGAGTCTAACACCTAGGGAAGAATGAAGGAGCGCGAAGATAAAGTGGGATGGGAATCTTGGAATGACTTGGCACTATGGAACTCGGTGCCAAAGTCCAATGTTTCTTCATGAGACCAAGGCCTAAAGGGGAGGAATAAAGAGCGAGGGTGAGAAAGATAAATCAATATGGATGGGGCATAGTGGGAAATGGGGACATGGAACTATGTTCCAAGGCTCAATCCCACCTGTGTGTTTATATCTAGTGGGAAAGGGAACCATAGAGGGGGGGGGAATAATGGTAGGGATTGGATTGATGGGAGGAATGGGGTGCATGGATAAATGAGAATTTGGAACTATTTTGTAAGGTATTGATCCCACCCAGGAGTTTGCACCTAGGGGAAGGAAGGAGATTAGGGACAAGATAAATGGAAAGGAAGGGAATTGAGAAAATCAAGAACTTGTCAAGGGTTTGAGGTGTTTAGGAACTTATGAACCCCTTGAAACACCATCCTCATTGCTTTCCTATGGGGCTATAAGATATTTAGGGAGTTCATGAACCTTTGAACTCATTGACAACATTTTTTTCCTTAGCCATTTTCATCCTTATCAACAATTTGAAGGAATATTAAACTTGTCAACAATTTTAAGGAAATGTCAACTCACCAACATTCCACACTTAGTCAATTTCACTTAGATTATATAAAAAAAAATTACATATCTTGAACCTCTTGGAGGTTCACAAGGTTCAACAATCTTGAAAATGTCTAACATATACTTATTCTTTGTTAGTGTTGAAGCAAGGTTTCAAAACCAACCCTACTCATTGAAAGAATTGCTACCACTTTTCTCTTAGAGAAATGTTGATTTTGAAGAATATTTTTGGGTCCCAAAAATGGGTTTATAACACAACCATTTTAGTTGAAAAATAGTGTGTGAAATTTTTCAGTTATTTACCCTTGGTTCAAAACAAACTAATGAGAGTTGACATAGGTTCTAGGGCCTAAAAAAAACCATGAACACCTCTTTGTTTGTTGGTGAATTATAAGTTTCAAATTAGGCTTCAGGAGAAACCAAAGGTTCTATAACTTCTCCAAAATGCCAAAAAAAAAAGCATAGGAAATGTTGAGGATTTCACTCAAGTGTGGAACCTAGTGTTGAGAGCCAATAGAGGTTGTGGAACCTCTTTAACTACCAAAAAACACATGAAAATCCCCTAACACTCCAAAACATGAATTTTTATATGAAGAATAGACCATCTAATACAAAGTTTACTCGCTCGTGATTTCTCATGTTAGATATTAAAGGTGGGTAAAAGACAAGGCATAGGGAAATAAAATAATAACTTGAAGATTTTTATGAATTTTGGGGCCTGCAAATTTGGGCACTAATAGTGGTTTTAGTTGGGGATATGTGCCTCTTGTAGGTATAATGAGGATCTTGTTATCTCTATGAGATAGAACAAAAGAGGGGAGACCAAAAGGAGACAAAAAAAAATACAACTCATCATGATGAACAAGGAAGACCAAAAGGAGACCAATCCCGCATGTGGGTCTCTAGCTAGTGGGAACAAGAATCATAGAGGAGGGGAAGAACTGTAGGGATTTGATTGATGGGATGAATGGGGTGCATGGATAAATGAGAATTTGGAACTATGTTGTAAGGTATTGATCCCACCCAGGAGTTCACACCTAGGGGAAGGAAGGAGATTGGGGACAAGCTAAATGGCAAGGAAGGGAATTGAGAGAATTAGGAACTTGTAAAGGGTTTGAGGTATTTAGGAACTTATGAAACCCTTGACACACAATCCTCATTGCTATCCTATGGGTATATTGGATATTTGGGGAGTTCATGAGCCTTGGAACTCATTGACAACCATTTTTTCCTTATCCATTTTCATTCTTATCAACAATTTATAGGAATATTGAACTTGTCAATGAGTTTAAGAAAATGTGATATCACCAACATTCCACACTTAGTCAATTTCACTTCTATTCTATCAAAACATTTGACATAAATCTTGAACCTCTTGGAGGTTCACAAGGTTAAATAATCTTGAAAATTTCTAGCATAGACTTAGTCTTTGTCAATGTTGAAGCAAGGTTCTAAAAACAACCCTACTCATCAAAATACTTGCTACCACTTTTCTCTTAGAGAAAATTTGAGTTTAAAGAATAGTTTTGGGTCCCAATAAAGGGTTTATAATGTAGGAACTTTAGTTGAAAAACACTGTGTGAAATTTGTCAATGATTTATCCTTGGTTCAAAAAAAACCGACGAGAGTTGACACAAGTTATAAGACCTAAAAAAATTCATGAACACTTTTCTTTATTTTTTGGTGAATTATAAGTTTCAAATTGAGTGTCAAGAGCAACCAAGGGTTCTAAAATTTCTCTCAAATGCCAAAAATAAAAGCATAGGCAATGTTGAGGATTTCACTAAAGTTTGGATCCTGGTGTTGAGAGCCAATAGAGGTTTTGAAACCTCTTCTAACTACCAAAAAACACATGAAAATTCCCCAACACTCCAACACATGATTTTTTATGAATAATAGGCCATCCAAGACAAAGTGTACCCACTCATGATTTCTCATATTAGACATTGAAGGTGGGTAAAATACAAGGCATAGGGAAACAAAATAAGAAAGAAGAAGATTTTCATGAATCTTTGGGCCTACAAATTTGGGAACTAATAGTGGTTCTAGTTAGGGATATGTGCCTCTTGTATGTATAATGAGGATCTGGTTATCTCTATTAGATAGATGAAAAGAGGGGAGACCAAAAGAAGACCAAGAAAAATATGCATTATCATGATGAACAAGGGTCATGAATACATTAAAAATTACACTATTTACAAGAAAATATGAAACACAACATGAACACAAAAACCATGTACATGGAAGGAAAATAACTTACAAATAATGACATGGAGGCACACAATACTTGAAGATATGGATAAAAAAATAATAATTTTTTTTGTAGGTTAGACCCTATAAGATGACTCATGTCACAAGGCCATGGAAAAATCATTGCAACTACTTATCTCTATCAAAGACAATATTGATGAAGAAACTTATCTCCCTCAACTAAAATTATTTTCACAACTCAATTGGAAGAAATGAATCCTTTCTCCTACATGTATCATCTTTCAAATATTTCTCAAAGAGTGAAGGATAACTCCACCTTCAACACTACTACTATAGGACAATCACATATAATAGGTGCTAGACCCACTCCATGATTCATCACTCATGTCCATAGTGCCAAGGGGTAGAAAAATTAGATCTAGGTCAACTACATAACATTTTGATGAGAACAAGCACCCACCATCCAACTCTTCAACTTGGGTACACCAACTGAGCTCATCATATCAAGTGAGGTAAAAAGAAATTACGTCCAAGTCACACGGAAAGTAAAATTGTACCTAACTACAACCCCACTTAACACAAGGAAGAAAATAATTTTGCATTCTAAATTTGAATACCTCAATCTCTAATGCATTATCAAGTTTTTTTATATCATGCTAATCTTATTTTGGCTAATGTGTTGTTGCTCATTGTCATAAATTAAATTTTGAACTAACAATAATTATTCCAATTCAAGCACAAAACTATCATTTGTAGCAGTTGAAGCATGACCTTCAAAAGATAAAGCCTCATAATCAACAACATCCTCATTAATCCCTTGGATCATAGTTGGATAACATACCCCACTTTCACATGTATTGAAACATTATTCAATATTTGTTGCACGTATACTTGGAATTGTTTGTCATTGATGTCAACACTTAGTTTGATGATTGTGTCAACACTCAGTTTGGGTTGTCATTGATGCTTACATTTGTATGTTGATGGTACACTATGATGTTGTGCTAACAGTGATGCTAATATTTATGGTTGGATGCCATGACTTGTTTGTTGTCAATTAAAGTAGTATTGAGTATGTTTTTTGTCAGCATAGATGATACCATGATGTTATATTAAGATGATGATTAGAAAAATTAAGATGAGGATTAGAAACATTAAGATGAGGATTAGAAGTAATGCTAAAGTTGGAGAGTTGTTGATGGTCTCTAGTATGTTGTATACTCTCTCCTATTGTTCCTAAGGAAGTATGTGCTTCTACAAGGAAGTTCTAGTCTTTGGGTGTTGGTGAAAGGTTCTTTTGCAGGAAGTTGCTTTGAAGACTGCTTGGGAGAATACTCCACATTCCTTCGATTTTGAATATATGGTCTTGTGGTTTGATATTTAGTGCTTTTTTTCTATGGATGTTGCACTTCTATCTTTTCACATCACTATTGTTGTTGAGGAGGTTTCTGGTAATTGTAGTGGGTTGGAAGTTTTGTTGCTTGTTAGGACTGGTCTGAAAAATTCTTTGCATTTCTCCACATCATTGTGTTCGCTCCTCCAGCTTGGTGGACATGTTGTTAGTTTTTGTACAGTGTCTCAGTTCATCTTTCATGTGATGGTGTTTACCACAAGTTGGTCTATTAATGTTATATCTCATGGTTGGTATTCTGGGCTTCTGGGATGATGTGTTTTGTTTCTATTTGGTTTGCGCTGGCTATTTGTGGCATGAAAAAATGAAATAAGTATATGGAAGTGTTGTTAGATTTTCATGGAACATCTCTTTGTGGTCCGCACATCAATGATTGATCTCTTTGGTGCCGCATATTGTTTTGAGATGATTTTCTAGGTAATTTATGGATTTCTGGCCAAAAGGGCTTGTTCTCTTGCTTGCACCATGTGCTTGGGGGTATGCAACAAAAATTAAGGTAGTCTTAAGTTGTGTTTGGGTCCTGCCCTATCTTGCTGAGAACCACATTGAGTATATTCAATTGAAAGTATGCTTTTGTGCTGACTAGTAATGTGCTACACATTTCTTCTACATGTTTCCTTGTTGTCGACTTGGGATGTTGTGCACCAGTGTGTTTAATGTTTGGGATCAAATTGGAAGATGTAATAAGTTATTTTTGGTCATCTCTATCTCCTAGATAGGACCGCTTTCACTACAATTATGTTTGTGGGCCAACTTGTTGAGGTTATTGTTTGTATTCTGTTTTGGTTGACCTAAGTGGTGTTATGTGATCTTGTAGGGAATATAAATGGATGAAAAAAATAGTTTCAAGATAGGTATGTGGTGTGCAAGTGTGGAATGATGCAGTAAGTAAATTGAGTTGTAGAAAAGACAAGTTAGATGTGCTTCAATGCCTCAATCAGTAGAGTGTATTGTTGAAATATGTTGTAATTTCAAATTTTCATGTATCCTACTATTAGGTAGTGAGTCTCTCCAACAAGTCCTTGTATCTTTCCTTGGGGTTGTGCACCTTAGCCTGCAAGTATTTTGTATCTTTCCCTAAGGTTGTGTGCCTTAGCTTGCAAGTTCTTCAAGGAGCAGTGTGCTTCCTTAGGCAACAAGCCTTCAAAAAAAATAAAATTTGTTAGTAGTGAGCTTCATATAGTGTGAGATTTCTCACCATGGTTTTTCCCTTCTTGGGTTTTCCACGTATATCTTGTGTTATCTTGTGCATGTGTGTTCTTTGCTTTATCTTTCATTGCTTCTAATTTGATTAAGTGTTGTTGATCTGGTTAAGGGTTTTTTTATCTTGTTAAAGTTTTAAATTTACATTGTGCTAAAGGATTTCAGTTTTTGAAGATACTGGTTCGCCCCCCCTCTCAGTATCTAGGTACATGTTCAACAATATCTACATCATAAGCATGATTAAAGTCATAATTCAAACCATCAACACAAAAATTAGTACCTTGGAACACCTCATGTGAAGAACCATGTTATTTACATTATTTCTCTATTTCACATTCATTGTGGCAATCTATTATGTCATATGTACTACTAAAATCAGACCCATGATACATTTATTCTTTCACAATCACTATAACAATATTTTCTTGTGGCCCTATTGAAGCACAATCTGTTAGTGTAAATAGGTTCATTTCATATCTAATTGGCATATCACCCTTTCTAGGTTGACCCATTCACACTTCTTAAGTCCCAACTTAGTTAATTTTTAGTTTTTATCTTACTTCATATGGTTGAGACACATGTACTCACATTTTGAGACACCTATTTCATGCACACTTACACATACATAAACACTTGTCATATGAGAAAATATGTGTTACAAATTTGGATAGGGTAGTCAGTTGTTTAACACTTCCTTCTTAATTCATCTACCTTTCTTATATGTGCAAGGCTCTCATTTTATTGGACATTATTTTATGTTCATTGTTCACTTGTGGAATATATCATTGGATTATGCTTTCAAATATTGGCTTCTCCAACATGGTATCAAAGCCATGATTGCATATCCCTTCCCAAATCAAGGTGACTCCATCACTTAGTCCTATCATCAAAGCATTGTGGAGCCAAACATACATCACCATTGAGTTTGGAAGGCTTGAGAAACAAAGAAATACCTTTTATTTTGTCAAAAATGTTTACTTTGTTTTTTTGCAATTTTTTAACCCCGTGTACCCTACTATATGGTAAAAAATCCATACAAATATGTATTGTACAAAAATTTGTAAAAAAATGGTTTTTTAGCAAAGACCCAAATAGACCCCATCCCATTTTGTCATTTTGGTCCAAATTTTTATTGTAGGATTCAAATTGTTGGATCGTGATTGAGGATTTTTCATCAAGTTGAAGGTTTCATTATTTTTCAAAGCCTTTTTTGGGTGATTTCTTCTAGTTTGACATTTGGTTTAGCCTAGTTTAGCTAGTGTTCACCAACTCATGACCAGAGAAGTGGATTTGATTCCAAAAATTATTGTTCAATTATGTTATGATCTAATACAGATTGATCATCAATATATGCCCCTTGCCATGCTTCATGATTTTTTATGTACATCATAAAGAGAGTAAAGAGTGAGTGACTAGTCTGAAGTAGGGATGAGAACACCTTGAGGCATGCAGAGCCACAAATCCACAATAATATGGCTACTAGAAATGAATCATGAAAGGTCAAAGCTAATATAAGGAAGCAAAAGGGTCTTCAAGTTCAATGTGAGAGGTTGGGCGAGCCTTTGGATGGTGACATCCCCTTTTCTAAATACATGCATCACCCCTTCAACACCCACACGCATTATTAGTTGAAAGACTACCTAAGGGAATAAATAATTTGTCACTATCATTACACTATGCAGCAACAAAAACTTCTCACCACACTTCTGGCCGTGGCTATTTTATGGTGAGTTGTTGCAAGAACAATTGCATGAAAATTTATAAGAAACTTATTGTGAGAATTGTGAATATTATATTGCACATTGATGGTAGCTTGGTGAGGTTTAGAAAACATAGTTGAGGTTTCAATTGTGGAAATTTCCATTTAAAATCATTGAATACATAGAATTTCTCTTGCTCATGGTAGAAGTTGTATCTACACCAAAAGTTTGCTTGCCAATTTTCTTCCAACGATAACCTTCATGCATACTAGAATTATTCAATCTCCCACATGTGGCCTACATGCCACCTCCACATAGTTCCCATATTTAAACATGTGGTTAAGATATCATTTATCACTACTTTATGGGTGACGTGAAACTTGCACTTTATTGTTTGAACAACAAATGAACTCTTTGTCCCACTCGCACCCTTTGATGCTAACCCTCACATTTATACTAGTATTTAACTTGTTTATTTTTTCCATTTGATATAACCTTGACATTTATTGCTATTTTTAACATCTATGTAACCACTAGTGGTTAGATAATCACTAACATTTAATGCTAATTGTCAGCATAACTATCAAACTCTTCATAATGTTCATAAGGAGAGGATTTTTTCTTTTTTCCATAATTTTGCATATGGGGAGTTATTTTTTATATTTTAAATAGTTGATGGAAAGTTGGTTTCATCATAAATGTTTTGGTGAAATCAAGTCATAGTTTATATGAAAAATTTCATGGGGCATAACTCTCACCCTGATTATCAAAAATTGTAAAAAATAATTTAATTCTATCATAATTTCACAAGGAATTCAATTTTGTATATAAAATTAGATTTGGATAGCCAATTTATCAAAAATTATAAAAATATTTGTGTTATAAACAAATGATTTAGGTATCCAATCTTAACAAACTTGTAATATTTTGCTCTTGCATATCTTTCTAGGGGGCTAAAATAAGTTATAATCAAATCAAGGGGGTAATCTAGATATTTCTTATTTTGACCTTGTTGTTCATGTGATGATGTATCTCACACTAAATTCCTTCCATTTGAGCATTATTCATAATCCTCATAATAAATAGAAAATCAAGAATGGGTATTGTGAGAAGAAAAGACATACAAAAAAATATTGCATTCTTCATCAAATTAATTAAATGAAGCAACTTATTCTCAATCATGGTATTTTATTACTTGATCATCTAATTCCAACACATGCAAAAACATCATATGGTCTCACAGAAAAGAGGGGTTATGACCTGTTCATATACCATTACAAGAAAATGTATAGACATAGGCTTGTATCTAACTTGTGGAGGCTTAACTTTGGGAAAACTAGTAGTACCTAATGTGTTTATCAATGTAGAGTTGATGAAGGAATTGGAAAAAATGTATAACCCTCAAACTCATATGATCTACTCAGTAGATGGGTCCTCATCCATTGTACCCATTACACGAGATTACATCTCTATGGTTTTCCAATTGGATTTGAGCATGACAATAAAATTTAGGATCAAAGACCTTTTGGATGAATACCACAGTATGGATGTCATCTATAAAAGATGGAGATTACCCTTGCACAAACCCCGGGATGAAGGAAATAGACTTAGAAGGTTTTAAAAAAGTGAGCGCCCCCCATTTTTAGTTGAATTATTCAAAGAGTATTTTCAATACACTTACTACTCTATTGGTCAGGTCTTGAGAATAGATGTACCCACCCTAATGTCCATATCCCCAATGGATTTAGCAACAAACATACAAAATCAGGATGCTAGACCTCTTGATTAAGCATAATATATGGTAAAAACCCTCAATGATGCATTGACTTCCATTAAGAATAATAACAACATCTATTGCGAACAGTATTCATTTCTCATGCATCTAATCTTATATGAAGGACAATCTATTGGACTATGGAGTGATCATTTACAAATAAGGGACACAAACAATGATGGAAATTTTAGGCTGGTACAGATGTGGACTTCAATATGGGATAGCAGGTGCACTAGATCACATTACCTTTATTTTGAAGAATATTTGTAAAACCACTCTATAAGGTTCTTGGTCACCCTTGTGATTATAATCTGTCATTAGAGATACAAAGGCTTTTATGAACTAAAGAGAAAGATCAAAGTGGAAAAGTAAACCACAATTGGGGAGACTGGTATGTTTATGAGGACTGTGTTGGAACTGTTAAATTCTAATATTTTTACATATTGATCATGCTCATGAATTTCCATATTTTCCCCATATTTTTCCCATAAAATCATCTATGTCTGCATTTTTCGCATTCTTGTTCATATAGGCTTGTGATGGTCAGGGATTCCTCGACCCATGTTGTGTTTTCTGCTTGCATGAGTCTGTGTTTCCTATCGGAAAGACTCATTTGATGTCACAGCGATTGAAGTTTTCATGCAGGCAACATTCGACAGGACTTTGTCATTGTCTCGGTGATAGAGGAAAATCTTATCGGTGAGAATGTTATCTTCGGGCTGAGGTCTTAGCGAATACTTCATGTCTTACTGACCTGCGTTTGGAAAAGGCATATCGGTGAAAGAAATCATTTTCGAAAGGATGTCATGGCGATCTCCATATGTCTTACCGACTTGTGCACAAATGTTCACTTCGGCATAAGTGTTGTATTCGGTATGTTGTTTAACCAAAGATTTTTGTCTCATCGACTGATGCATTGAAAGTCTTATCGGTAGGAGTTGCGGCATCAATATATGGTCATAGCAAAGTGTATGTGTCTCACCGACGAAGTACTAAAGGTTTATTTCAAATAGCTTTCGATGAGAGGTTGGCTATGTCTTGGCGATCAAGTGTGGACTCGGGATGTTACTTCTTGACTTCGGCATAGCGAACATATGGTCACAGCGAAAGCGATAACACAAAGAACTGAGGAACACGGGCAGACAACGATAAACGTTATAATTGCCTTCGGCATACTTTCTAGGTGTCTCAACAACTATTCCATTTGCATTTAACAGAGACTCAAATGTTGTGGCCAGCATGTAAATGCTTAATTTTAGTTGTAGGCTGACATGAAATTTGCTCGATCTCTACGGTGGGCCGACATGAATTTGAAGCAATATGTTTCTTGTGCTGGCGTATAAATATGCACTCCCGATTGTAATTGAATCATCATATTTTAAATTAGAGGCAGTAGGTAGAGATGGATACAGTAGAATAAATTTCTCAGAACAGAGGCTATGTTGCATGTTTTCAAATGGCGATTCCAATGAAATTCAGCTGGTGTGGTAGTTTATTTCTGGTGTCAATTGTCTGTTGAGTTTATTGAAAAGTATTGCTAAGCTGTCTCCAAGTTGATTCTTTCTGGTTGTTTAAATTGATATAACAAGCTTATTTTCAGTTTATCAGTGCACATTTGATGTATCTGTGTGGTTAATTAACTGGTTCTCTCAAGAAGAGATTAAATCCTTTTAGTTGATCACAGTAATCAAGGAGATTCATCTAGATTATTAAAGTAGAGCTTAGTAGTCATAATATTGCATTTTTATACAAGTTATAAACATATCATATGCCAACAATTTTATTTTATGCCAGAATAAGCTGCCCACTTCTGTTTCATTTGACTCCACATACCCAATAAGGCACTGGTCTCTGCAATTTCATCATTTGGATTCATTCAGTTTCTTTACATCTGTTTTACATTTGTTAATTGAGCACTTTAGGTTTTAGATCAGAAGATTATTATTTCTATCAAGTTTGAATTCATTTGTTCACTTCCATCTGCCATTGTGGAAAAATTATTGCAAGAAGAATAATCATAAGTTAAGTGTACTTCATTCAGAAAGGTACACCCGCCTAGGTTTAGCAGCACCTAAAGAGTAGAAGGTTGAGTTCTCTTGACCTTGTCTATTACCCTAAAGCGTATCAAGAGATTGGCAGCCTCTTGAGGCATTCCGCCTGTGTTTTTGAGAGCTAACAGACTGTACCAAGATTAGGGTTTACAGTTTTGAAGGAGCACCATTCCTCTTACCAAGGAAAGCTCCAAATAGAGTGGCATACTTGGAAATAGTTAGAAAATTGGCTTATTTAGATTTCCTACATTTGAAAAGTTATAGAAAATAGACCCTTATGCCAAGTACTCTATGTTTTGGTGACTTTACTGTTGTTTTAGATAAAGGATATGAAGCTATTGATGATAAATTGGATCATTACAATCTACCTAAATGAAATGAAATAAAGTGGTTTGACCTTGAGAATTTCATCAACAATGTTAAGTTGACATAGAAACTGAAATGGTATAAACATGAGCTCTTTGTAGATGATGATCTAATTGGGAACACCGATGAATTCCATGCATCAAGAATAAGAGATATATATATATAATAGGATAATGATGGATGAAGCATGGAAAAGGACTCACAATCCACTATATACTAGGGCTTTTCATGAGATTAAAGACCTGGTGGAGAGAATGGATATGATGCTCCAACATGAAAATGAATTGACCAAGGATGTACCTTCTTCAACATTCAAGAGAAGAGAAGATGTTGCAATAACACAAGCTGAGGATGTAACACCTTTTTGTCACTTATCACCACAACCTACTCTGGAAATCAATTTTTTTGTTGATAAAAATATGGAAAGTGAGGAATATTTTGAGGATGAAGTTGAATTTGTACATACAAATGAGCCAATTATTGAGAAGTATGAACCTCTTCCTGAAAGGAGTGTTGATGTGTTTGAAGCTTCTAATCAACTCTCTCATGATGTCAGGCATAGTGCAAGTCAAAAGTTTACTTCAGATGATGCCTTTGTCAAGTCTCCTGAGTTCAAGGCATTTTTTTATGAGTACAAAGGTAATATGGTGAGAGAAAGAGTAAAGGAAATCCATCATGACAAGGAAACTGAGGTCCTAGATCAATTACAAAATGAAGTGGATCAAGAAATGGAAAAAAATACTCTAGAAAGGGGGAAAGAGTTGTTGCAGGAGGTTGGAGTTATGCTCATACTAGGATAGGATATCAACTCTGCCATTGTATTTAATAGTTTCAAGAAAAGGCAAGACAAATCTTTGCAATTGACTATTGAAGTAAGTGACAATATATATACTAGTTCTGGATATAACCCTGATAATTCCACTCTTCTAATTTGGGCTCTATATCCACAAGAGAAAAGGCCTACTATTATTAGTGACCCAGGTCAAGTATTTGGCCATATTCTTGTACAGAGAGTGGGGGACACTGATCCCATGGAGACTACTGACTTGAATGTCAATGTTGCAAAATTTACCAAGGCACAAATTGAAAATTTAGTGAAAGATAACAAAAGGTACATTTTTTAGAATGAGAGGTTATGGTAGGAAGTAGTTAATTACAAAGATAAGTTACCTTCTTCTTCAGGAACATACTCTCCATTGGTGGAAAGTGAAAATAAGACCTTCGAAGTAGAAACATAAAAATGAAATAGCTCAAAAGAAATATGATGAATTGGACAAAAAGATGAAAACCACCAAGTTTGAGATGGCCTTAGAACTAATCAAGAGGATGTTTGAGAAAGTACTAAAATAGGATGATCAATTTTGGACAACTCACACTAAAACATATGATGCTTTTCAAGAGCACAAGAGATTGTTGCACCGAATAATGGAGAAAAAGGAGTTGATGGCCAAGGAAAATGTGAATGACCAAGTACTTAAAAATATGGATGAGCTCATAGAAGAACATAATAAGTTTCAAATTGCAATCATAGAGGAGCTTAATTATTTTGACCAACCGATGGCTATCCCATTCCCATCCTTCTTTGATGATACATGCGATCTCAAACACCAGAGTGAATGGAAAGATGAGTTGGCACAAATATTGCTACAGGCCTTCAATTTAATAAATGATGAATTAATAGTGATGGACAACACCCATACACAACTTGAAGGAATGCTTCACATGGAGTATGTAATGAAAGATATAATTACCAACGTAGATACATACATCAGTGAATGATATATTGAGCATCTTTCCAATTTGAATTTGTTTATTGTTCGGGCAACGTCAGGAACATAAGTCATCAAAGTTACGAAACACTAGATACATTATCATGGGGCATGGACCTTGAACAGATCTTTAGTGATCACAGGTACTTGATGAAGATTGACAAACTATGGTTTATCTTGAATTATTGCGGACTTCATTAGTTATCTCTTATTTATTGCTAATTACATTGTTAGGGTTTTAAGTAAAATATAAATGAAATGAAACAAATTTTGATGTAATGGCATAAATCTTGTCGCTTCCCATATATAAGGGAAACCAAGGCCAAGTTTTGATATATTAATAGTAACATCTTTAGCATAGACATT
This sequence comes from Sequoia sempervirens, assembly GCA_007258455.2. Lineage (NCBI taxonomy): Eukaryota > Viridiplantae > Streptophyta > Pinopsida > Cupressales > Cupressaceae > Sequoia > Sequoia sempervirens. The sequence goes on from VDFB02256132.1 coordinate 233,748,318, forward strand.
TCTACAACATAAAAGACTTCTAATATATAATGTATCATCTTTTGAAGTAATACAATGGGAGAGAAAGTTTAATTTGGTGGCCGAATTCTTGGTGTTCAGTTGTTTTGTTGATTCAAATTCATATAAGTTATCCGACTATCTCCAGAATGATCTTTTCTTGTTATTCAAATTAATATATCAAGGATATACTTAATTTTTCAAAACACTTTTTCTGTTCTTGTGTGATTAATTTGACTGGTTCCTTCAAGGAAGGATCAAATTCTTTTAAGTAATCACAGTAACTTGGAAATATACCATTGGGATTCATAAGAAGAGCTTGGTAACTGATAGTCTTACACATTTATATAAAGTGTACAAATTCCTAAAAGTGTCAAAGAAAATAGAGTTAAGCCGAGAAGGAGGATCTACATATCATATAAATATTGAATCCATCTACCCAATAGAATTAGGCACTGATCATACCCACTTCATAACAAAATTTCATAAAATCTTATTCATACATCCATATTTCAATATTTAGCAGTAGGAGTAGCTATTAAAGTTTTCATCTATCTCACATCTCATGCCATTATGGATAGATCACCAAAGCTAACGAATTCACATAACCCTTAAATCTGCACTAATTAAGGTACACCCACCTAGGTTTAGTAGAGCCTAAAGTGCAAGGGGTTATCAATCACATCAATTAACCCTGTTTTTTAGCCAAAAACATTGTGAGCCTGACCATAGAGCTTGACATCCTCCTAGGGTTTGTAACTTGCGTTTTTGAGACCTAACATGCACCATGGATCAGTTCTAAATTTTAAGGTTTTCCTAGGATTTTGACACCTAGGGAAGAAGGAAGGAGAATGAGTAACAGGGATCTTGGGGTTCTAGGGAATTTTGGGACTAGGCACAAAGTAGGGACAATAGTTCTATGAGCATGTGGCACTATGAAACTTAATGCTAAATTGCAAGTTTTCTCCACAAGCCCAAGGATTAATGAGGAGGAAAAAGAGTGGGGGTGTGAAAGATAAAGTGACAAGGACTAGGGTGTGGGGGGAAATGGGTGCATGAAACTATATTTCAAGGTCCGAACTCCACTTGGTAGTCTACACTCAATAGGAAAGGGAACCAAAAAGGAGGGGCGAGAATGATGGGGATCAAATTGTGGAGTGGAATGAGGCACTAAGAGAAATAGGAACTTGAAACTATATTCCAAGGTCTTGATTCCACCTAGAAATCTACATGTATTGGAAGGAAGGATATTGGGGATGGGACAAATGAAAAATAAAGGAACTAATAACATTAGAAACTTGTTGGCAGGGATGATAACCTGTGAACTCCCTAACATGCCATCCTAATTGCTTTCTTTTGGGTCTATCAAAGGTTCAAGGATTTGATGAAACTTAGAACTCCTAAACATCATTTCTTTCCTTAATCCATTTTCATCCTTGTAAACAATTTGAAGGAATATTAAACTTATCAATGAGTCAAAAAATGTGAACTTGTAAATATTCCACACTTAGCTGATTTCACCTCTATTATGTTAGAATATTTCACATGTCTTGAACCTATTAGAGGTTTGTAAGGTTCCAAAACCAACCCTACTTGCCAACATACCTATTAAATATTTCCAATCAAATGAATTATGAAATAAAAGAAAAAATTTATGCCTTGAAAAGGGGTTCAAAACCTACCTGCTTTTATTGACAAATACTACACAAAATTTATTGGTTATTTACATTTGGCTCAAAACTAGTTGGTAGGAGTCGACAAAGGTTTTAGGACCTCTAAAAAAATTTAATGAACACTTCTTTTTTTGATGACTTATCCTAAGTTTTGAATTGGGTGTTGGGAGCCACTATAGGTTTCATAACTTTTCACAAATGCTAAAAAATAAAGAGAATGGGAAATTTTAGGGATTTTTTCTACATTTAAAACCTAGCATTGGGAGCTGATAGAGGTTGTGAAACCTTTGAACTACCAACATGCACATGAAACTTTCCCAACACTCCAAAATTGTGATTTTTTAAGGAACACTAGGATATCCAAGACAAAGTGGACCCATTTATTTTTTCGTGGATTAGATATTAAAGGTGGGTAAAAGACAAGGCATGGGGCAACACAATAGGAAAGAATAAGGATTTTCATAAATTTTGGGAACCTTAAATCTAGGAACCAACACTTGTCATGTGTGTAAATGGGATGAATATAGAGGTGGTGAAAGTATTCAAATACATGAGGGTTGGGGAGGAACAAATTGCTGATTTCCTTAATCCTAGTGAAAAACTTGTCAAATTACATTCTAGGAATGTGAGGAAATCTATCAAAATAGTAAAGGGTGAAGTGGTACACTGTTGAAAAATGAGGTGTTGTCTTAGCTTAATACTCTTTAAAACTTTAATATTGCTGATCTAAGTAAGTCTTTTCTTTGTTACATATATTCTTTGTGGGTGATTATCTTGATTAATCCATTTTACTGTTGTAGAATGTAGAGAGAAGTTGATAGAAGAACTAGACATGATATTAGAAAGATCACACAAGATATACCGCGGAGAAACCCTTTTGGGAAAAAAACTCCACCAATAATTATTCTATTATTCAATCTCTGAATTACAATAGCTCCAATTCTTGCTTGAGAATGCTTCTTCTGTCTTCACCAATCTTCTTCACAACCTGCAATAACAATTATAAAAACTCTCTTCAACTTGAATGATATATAGAGACAATATGCAACCTTGTAATCTCCAAATGGTGATAATTACAATGCACAAGCTCAAGCCCTTGAAAAGGTATGCCATATTGCTTCAAGTTGAGTTCTACCATGAAGACCAAAGCTTAGAACATGTGCTTTACCCATTTGGGCGTCCCAAACTAAAGCTACAACTCATCCTTCACTTCGGTGATAATTACAAAGCTCTTCCTCAACGATGGCGCCCAAAAGAGGGTCCCACTTAACAGAGCCTTCAAAAATATCTTATCATGCATTGGAGTTAATTCCAAGAAAGTATCTTGGGCCCAAGTTAGCTCCAAGTGATTTCTTGTTAACTGAAACATTTACTCAACACCATTCCCAAAGAATAGTCATCCCCTATTAACTGGAGGTAGTCCCTATTATCTGTCATACAACTCAATGTTATTAGCCATGCATTCCAAGTTAACTGAAGCTAACTACATGCAACTCAAAATAACCAACATGCATGCAACATGCACTTGCATGCAATCAAGATAACTAAACCATAACTAAACTCGGAAGAATCAATGAATTGAACTGAAAACTAAACTGAATTGAACTAAACTAAACTGATTCTAAACTGGATGAACTCATCTAAACTGAACTGAACTTCATGTATGCAAACATAAAATCCTAACTCCTAGGATCTTTGCATGCATTCAGAAGTGTTAACTGTTACTCCGTATAGTTAACTGAACACAAGGTGAGTGTCACCTTACCATGTGTGCACCCACATGTTCCTATTATTTAAGAATAACTACAAATGTCAATTTCATGATTTATTTCATCCAAATAATTAATCTCATCCTAATCTTAGTGTTGTTGAACACATTCCAAGAACTTAGGAGATACATGAAATAATTAATGTTTAGGATTTGCAATTAAATGGAATCCTATTTCCAACATACACTACATAATGAGGTATGCGACTCTTGAAGGAAGGTTTAAATTAGTTTATGGGTATAATTCTATTATGTTAAACCATTTTAAGCACAAAATGACTTTTTCCTCTTCTTCCTATCTACTTTTGTCCTTGGAGACTTCTATGAAAGATTTCAAATGAGCTTCAAGATTGACCCACTTTGCCAGGGCCTAATCTTCTTGCTAGTCAATTTTATGAAACCTCATAATCCTAGTCCTAGAATCCTTATTTTGAGTGTAAATTCAAAGGAGTAAAAAATTGACTTTTGGATTACTTAGCCACCTCCTCTAATAAATTTTAACATTCCTTGAATAATTCCTTCAAGGATGTTGAGCATAGGGCCCCATTAGTTCAAATATAGAGGGTTCCTTCCTAAGGGAGATCAACCTAGAGTCTCTAGAGGAAGTTGTGAGTCAAGAATTATAGGATTATGAAATCTCTAGAGAGAGTAAAATGAATATAGTGGTTGAGAAACCCAAAACCAAACCACTGGTTATAAGGATATTGAGTATGAAGGGTAAAATACGAACATGAAGTCCTTGAAGTTGAAGCTATAGCTAAGAATTTTGTGAGCAAAGATAGTTAGTAGAGTGTTTGAATAGAAAACCAAAAGGATCATACAAAATGGGTATCTAAATATCTCATAGAAATATTAGTTGGAGTACGCTTCCTAGGAATTCTAGATCCTTCAACTAGCATCCCTAAAAAAATAATTTTTTTGTTGGAAAATGATTCTTTAATGAAAGAGATTTTTAATTTTTTGGGTATTGTGCAAGAGGTTGTGGACACTCAAAATTCCCTTAAGAAATGGTTCTTTTTTAAATCAATAGACTAAATTTGAAACTTTCCATTATTGAGAAAAGGATTGGTGGACAAATTTAGGTTGATATGAAGAAATATAGTACGATCTTTCAAAATTAAGATGTCATTCCTAGAGTGAACAAGTTGGACCAAGATATTTCTTGGTTAAAATAGAGCAATTCCACCACACTAGTGGAGTTATAAAAAGAGAAACAAGACCATGAAAAAATATTGGTCAATCTCAAGAATGCTATAATAGATATAAAAGATAATTTTAACAGGGTCATTCAAATCAACAAGTGTACAATCTAGAATAGTACCACAAAAATAAAGATTCTCATTTATATGAACTTAAAGAACTCACAAAAGGACCTAATATTTAGTGTGTGGAAGAAAATAAAAATAAAGATGATAGAATGTAAGGGAAAGTCCTATTTTTGATATGATAAGCAACATTTACAGGGTGTTGTACCCTTTACACAATGAGCCACAAGGGCCAAAAAAGATCAAGTCCAAAAAAAAAAAACAACTAGCCAAAAAACATAGACACAATAGACTAACATTAGATAATAACACCATACAACAACAACAAACTAACTGGAATTCTCCCAATTATGAGAAAGGAGATTGACAATAGTGTCCCCGACCCATTTAGGGCCTTCTTCAACAATCTTCTTTTCCATCTCATCCTTCATCACAGTAGAGAGGGTGCTAGTAACACAGTGGACCAACTTGATAGTGAACCAGGTCATGCCATTGAACTTCTTCTCCATCTTCCCCATCTGCTCCTGTAGCACACGAAGCTCCTCCCCTTTATCCATAGTCTTCACAATATTAGCACGCTCCACATCCAGCGGGTCCGAGGATTGGGAATTCGAGTTCTCATTAATAATTTTGTTGAAGTACACAAGGTTGTGAGGCCCTTCAACAAAATCCTCCTCCACATTCCTAATACCTTTGTTGTCAGACCACTCCTCATCATAATCAATTTCTCTAATCTACACTTTCTTGTTATTTTTTTCCAACCTACCAGATCTCCTAATGTTGGTATTTTCAACCCCTATCTCCACTGTAGCAGCGACCATAGTATCCCCCTTGGAATCCTGTCCCACCACATTCTTTCCTCTATTGTCCATGGTCGACAACTCCATCAAACCCTCCCCCTCATCCTTCACTTTCTTCTTAATAGTAGGTTTGTTGTCAGTCTTGGCAAGGGAAGACTTAAGTTCACAGAGACCAGCCATAGCATGAGATTGGGAAATCCACACATTCCCCTTATTCTTCTTGGCGGGTGGTTTAGGCTTTAGGGGTTTCATAAGTCATCAAAGGGGTTTTTCTTTTGGGACCCTTAGACTCGGTCGGGGATATATTGGTCTGAGTAGGGGGTTAAATTTCATCTATACAGACATCAGAGATGGGTTTAGGCAGGAAGAGTGCAAGATGAAAATGATAAAGCCTCAAAATAAGGCCCTGGTGGAGCAGCAGGGGAGGAGGATCCTCAGGGTTTTGGGCAACAGACTCAATGCACTTCTCAGCAGAGCTTTCCAAATTCGTAAGGAAAACATGAAGCTTAATAGAATTTTATGGCATAGGTGATTCAAAAGAGGAGAATGATATAAATAGTAGGTTTTATATATACCTTCTAAGGTGATGTACTTCAGCGATACAAACTTGATCCCAAGGCTGCGGGAGAGCTTCTCTTTCAAAACTAGACTGGTTGCGAATAGGTTTTCATTACCCATAAAGAAGGCATTCGGGCTTTCATTGTCTTGGGCCTTAGTGTGCTTAGGGTACTTCTTTCCGGTACAAAAAATGCCCGTCGCTTGAGCAATCACCTCCTCATTCACCTCAAAGGAGATACCACCCATGGTAACTCTTCTTTCTTTCCAGGTCGAATTCACAAACTGCACAGATAACTTTGGATTGTGACCCACCAAATTTTCTATTAATGGCGCCAGCCCACCTTCAATGCAGATGTGCCAAACCAGTGGGTCCTTGTGAAATTCCCCACAACTGTTAGGCTTTGTTCTCACCCTATCACCATCCATGTCACCACTCTACATACTGAAAACCAGTTAACCTATGAGAACAGAAGGTTAGAATTTTTGACAAAGTGAGAGGTCGCCCAAACACTCATATTTTTAAGCCAAATGAGATTGCCTTGGGAAATCAAGACCATGTACATAACACACTCTTGAAGAGTTAAATCCCAAAAGGAAATTTTGGTGATCTCATTAATGAAAATCTTCATACACTTGTAGCCAGGTAAGCAAGAAATGATGGAAATAGAAGGTTTGGCTTCAACATTGCTTTTGCACAAGTACCTATAAAAGTTGGCCATGGGGCCAAATTTAGACAAAACTAAAGTCTTTCCCTTTAGTAAAAGAATCAATTTAACGAAAATGATAGGACAATTAAAAAGCTTCACCTCATAATTATGTCGCATCAAATTTGAATTCAAAAATCAACAAGGATATACGAGTGCTGAGACCAAACCCCAAAAAGAGATTACGTAAGGCCAGACCCAACTTGGCCATAATCTCAAAGTACTCCCCATTACTCCTCATAATTTCCTTTTTAAAATCGATCTCCACCCCATTATTCAAAATTTTCCACTTGTTTGAAAGCTCAGCAATCGACTCCATCCACATAACCCAACCGACAAGAATGTGGACCCCCCATAAGGCCAAAGTAATCACATGGTTAGTTATCATCATGGAACATACAAGTGCCTTGCTCCTTAAGGATTAAACCTTGAATACATGGCAGTAGGTTCCCCAAATTTTGTCAGCATTTAGAAAATTTCCAATAGGTGCCAATATTAGCCAAAGCATCAACCACTTGATTACCCTCTCGGTAGATGTGGGTAGCAATATTCAAATTCAAATTGGACACAAAATGTTTTATGTCTAGTAAAATGTCTTTAGTACTCCATCCCAGTAATATGTCTAGATTAACATCAATTATAGACTTAGAATCTCCTTCAATATGCAAATTCTTAATTCCCATAGTGAGCTAATTGAATGCCCTTTAGTAGCACTCTTGCTTCCGCAATCATGGAGGATTGAATCCCAATCTCCCCCAAGTAACCAGCCATGAAATTAACCTTGCAATCTCTGATTATACCTCCTATGCTTGCCCTGCCCGGGTTGCTTTTGGCAGCTCCATCAAAATTGCTTTTATGCCAACCACAATTAGGAGGTTTCCAGAAAGTCTCCCATCGAGCCTGGGATCTGGAGTTGTCATAGGAATTGGCATCAAGATTTTGATGACAAGCTTTATCCATTTTAATTTCCCACTTTGCAAGGGCTTTGTCTGGAATTTTCCCTTTGAAAATCGAAATGTTTTCCGAGATTAGCCTTGACCCTATACCAAAAACCTCCTTTGGGATCATATCAATATTCTTGAATATCTTGTTGTTTCTCTCTTTCCACAACATGAGGTAAGGGGTGAAGGAAAGGCCCAGACTAGTCCAAGATAAAGGATTTGATGTCCTTGCACATAGTCCACTGAGTTCCCAAACGCTCCAAAGCTGGCTCCCACACACAAACAACAAACGGGTAGTGAAGAAAGTAAGTGGTCCATAGATTCTTCAATGCACTTGCATAACAAGTACCTATTAGGGATTTGGAATCCCATTTTCCACAGATTATTTTGAGTAAGAATTCTATTATGGCAGGCAGTACACCAATTTTTTTTAATTTTTTGGGATCATGTGTCTGTTCCAAACCTGCTTCCAGGGACCAAGAAACACACCTTGGTTTGACAATAGATTGTAAGTTGTTTTAATAGAAAGATCACCCTACTTATCATGAGTCTAGAAGAAATCATCCTCCATGTTGGTTAATGGTAATCTGGTAAGGGAGAATAGGTCTTGCAGGGACTTGGCCAAGAGACCCAGCTCAGGAGACAAAGGGCAACAAAGGACCAAGTCTTTCCACCTCCTGGCCCTTAGCTAGCCAAGGAGGTAATCTCGAAGAAGAGTTGTGTCGGCCTCATGATGTTCCTAAAGTTAGAGTGTGCCAGAGGGGTGTCAAATAATAAAGGGTCTTCCCAAAATATGATATTATTACCATTTCCAATCTTCCATTTCATCCCTGTCCTAAGCAGCCCCTGCAAACTGCAAATGTTCTTCCAAGCCAAGGAACTTGAAGGATGATCATTGGAGAGGCAATTAATCAAAGGTCTATTGTGAAGATACTTAACATTCATAATCTTGCACCAATCCTTTTTATTTCTCAACTGGTCCCAACCCACCTTGGCAATCAAAGTCTTATTAGTGCAAAGGATATTCCTTATCCCAAGCCCACCACAAGGTTTAGGTTTACAGACTTTGTCCCATTTAACCAGAGCAAACTTTTTCTTTTCCTCAATCCCTGACCATAGGATATTCCTTTGAATTTTTTCAAACTTCTCAGCAATATATCTAGGGATCTTGAAAATGGAGAGGAAGTAAACAAGGATCCCTTGAAGAGCTACATAAAGAAGCTGTAATTTTCTAGCATGATTGAGGATGGAACCTTTCTAACCCGCCAAATTCCTTTGGATCCTTTCAAGAACTGAGTTCCAAAATCTAGGGGTGACTTCCTTGATAGTGAGGGGTAAACCAAGATACATCAAAGGGAGAGAGCCACTCATACAACCTAGAACAACAGTCACCTGATTTTGAAGGGTAGGAGTGTCATTGAAGAAGTAAACCATGCTTTTATTATAGTTAATGCATTTCCCAGAGCATGCAACATAGTTATTGAGACAATTTTTCCATTTCCCAACATCAATCATAGAGGATTTCCCAAAGAGAAAGGTATCATCCAAAAAAAATTCGATAACAGTAGACTCCAAAGAAGAGGCAACCTTAACACCCTTAATTGATCGCTCTGATAGTAGATTAGAAATGTTCCTACTCAAGACATCCACAACCATGATAAATAAATAGGGTAAGAGGGGATCCCCCTATTTGATGCCTCTCCCAACATTAAAAAACTCAAAATGAGCCCCATTAACTAGAACAAAGTACTTCATCATGGATATACATTCCATTAAGAGGTTTACCACATGTTGGTTAAACCCAAACTTAGCTAGGACTTTAGGGATAAAGTCCCATAACACCTTATCATAAGCTTTTGAAATATCCATTTTGAGGGCCATACTAGAATTATTGCATCTGTCCATTGAGTGGAGAAATTCATGAGAAATTATAGTAGCATCCAGAATATGACGACCAGGAACAAAGCCTTTTTGTGTGGGGTTGATAATTTTATCCAAAAGGGGTTTAAGATGATTCACCAAGATTTTAGAGAGGATTTTATAAAAAGTATTGCATAGGTTGATAGGCCTAAAATTAGTCATTGACTGAGGATCAACAACCTTGGGAATTAAGGTGATAAAAAGTGTGGTTTAGTTCTTTGAGAAGCTTACCTGATTTGAAAAATCTCTAGCAGCCAAGACAAGGTCCCCACCAACAATCTCTCAGAAAATCTAAAAAAAGGTCAAGGGGAAACCATCCAGGCCAGGCGCCTTATAGGCCCCCATGTTGAAAGTTTCCATCTGAACTTTCTCAGGAGTGATAGCACTGAGGATGCTAAGGTTATAATCTTGGGTAATGGTGGTCGGGAGAGGGTCTAGTAGTAGAATGGCTAGAGCCGGATTGGAAGCCTTAGTAGGGGCTAAATAATTCTTCTGAAAATAGTCTACCTCCAAAAGACCGATCTAGGTAGGCATATTGACTGCAACTCCCTGCTCATTATGCAACTTAGTTATCTGATTCCTTTTCTTGTGTTTTAGAGCATAAACATGAAAAAATGAGGTATTTATGTCCCCTTCTTGCAGCCATTGAACTCTAGATTTTTGTTTCCACAAAATTTCATCTTTCCTTAAAATTTTCTCCCACTCCCTTCGACTCTCTCTTTCCTAATTGTAGGTTGGAAATTTGACATCCTCTTCTTCCATATTTTTTTGGATGGTCTTCAAATTATCCCCTAAAGTTTTTTTTTTGGTTCTAAAAGACATCCCCAAAAACTTTTTTGTTCCAACCTTTCACCATGCATTTGATATGCTTAAGTTTATAAAAGATCCTGACCATGGGAGAGCCACGTACATGAATGTTCCACCATTCAACAATTTTATTCTTAAAATTAGGATGGGAGTTCCACATTATCTCGAACTAGAAAGGAAAAGGTCCAGTAGTAGAATGGTCATTCATGACTAGTAGCAGAGGGTTATGGTTAGAAATAGTCTTGGGAAGGCCAAGGAGATTAACATTGAGCAGGGTCATCTAGTTGTTGGAGCAAATGAATCTATCTAGTCTAACTTGAAAACCCTCCCCAAGATTCTTGTTGGTCCAGGTAAAGGATTGACCCAATAAGTCAGTGTTAATTAGGCTAGTAATACTCAGTAAATTTTCCAAATCAACCATGTTGTCAGAATAATCCACCAGGCCACCACTTTTCTCTGAAGGATATAAGGGGGAGTTGAAGTCCCCCACCACCAACCAACGAGAATCCCTATTATTTTTTAACCAATTAGAGAGATCCTACCATAGGAAATTCCCAGTATTCCTCCGGTTAGGGGCATAAACATTAATAAGTGACCAAGAGCCACCTAGGTAGGAAAATAAGACTCCCACACTACTCCGACAGTGGAATAATTCAAAACCATTGATCCTGAATGGGTTCCATAACACTACAAGCCCACTAGATGCCCCCTCAGCATCACTACAAGAGTAAAGGGAACCTCACCATATATACTTAGCAATATTATCAAAATTTTCTTTCTTCATTTTGGTTTCCTGTAACATTAAAACTTCAATCTTATGTTCTAAAACATAGTTTTTCAACACAAACTATTTATGAGAGCTATTCAACCCTTGCACATTCTAGGACAAGAACTTCATTTTTTACCCTTCTTTGAGGACACTTCCAATGTGCTCTATTTACCAATGGCTATCTCATTTGTTGTCTCTCTCTGCCTGGTTTGTCGTTAGCTGGGCCTTCTCGGTTTAGAGTCACCACCCACATCCGCCTTCTTCTTTTTCTATTTTTTCTTTGGGGTTGAATATACCTCCTCTTGCAACATCTTCTCCTGGGTAAAACCCACCGAGTCCATAATAGCTATCTCATCTTTAACTTTGGTAACCTCTTCCTCCATTATTTCGCCTTCTTCACCTTTGGTCACACTAGGCCCAGTAGAAAGGTCAGATCCAATATCCTTCAGGGAGTCACCAATATCTGCATTCCCCCTAAAGAGCCTAGCTAGGGGAGATAACACCAACCTCCAAGTACCCACCAACGAGAAAAAAATAGGTGCAATAGGAACCAGAGCTAGGTCCACATAGGAAACATCCTCCCCAATAGAGTGACCCCCTGAGATAACCAAGGGGTCATCAAGATAGGGTGAGCCAAACTTGGTTGGGGAGTCAACAATCTTTAGAATGTCTTTTTTGAAGGGGTAGAGGTCTTTAGAAGCATACACACCAGGGTTAGGTACATGATTAAAATAAGATTTGTGACTAGTTGGAGATAAGGTGGCCAGGTTTAGCACACTTTTGATAGTAAACCACAACATTTTCATAACAGACTAGTTGGACCCAAGTACCAAACTTAGAGCATAGCTTCACTAAGGTAGGAAGTGTCTTATGCACACCAATATTTACACAAAAACAAGCAAAAGCTAACCTAGATTTGGACCAGGTAATGAAATATGAAGTAATAAACTGACCCAACGAATCCCCAGTACTTTTGAAAATGGATTCATCCCAATATTCTAGAGGTAACCCAGGTAGGTGGAACCAAACCGCCGCCGATTTATTAAGATCCACAACATGATCGAAACCTGGCTTCCAGTGGCATAAGGCCAGATTGTGCTTCCCATACATCCAAGGCCCAGAAGAGAGGATTGCGACCAAGTCATCCAAAGCCATGAATTTGAAAAGGAAAAGCCCACCTATCATAACAGAGATGTCCACACTTCCTTTGAGGCACCATTTAGTAGTAGCCCATCTCCAGAACATATCCACAGAAGGTTGGAAGGAGATAAAACAACCCACTACCGCATTTTCCATTGAGGAAAGAATCCTATCATTGACTGAATCAGAGATAGCAAAGTCAGTGCCCATAACAATGACTTCCTCATCAGGATGAGGAGAGGGGCCCTTAGTACTCTGACTACCATTAGTCAACACATCCTTCCAACCTTTAACCTCTGGAAGGACCGTGGCCACCGACACTTCCACACTAGACAAAACCAAAATCATGGGTGACCCAAAGTAACCTGGAATCACGAGAATCTTTGAATCGGACAAGCCATGAGTGGCTCTTAAGGGACACGAGCCTGCATGCGATAGGGCGAGGCCCAAGTTAGGAAGGGATAGTGGGGGACTATGGGGTACCCACAATGCATAATCCACCATGCGCACAGGCTATTCAAACGTAGATGAAGGAGAGAGAAGTGGGAAAATTCTAGTTGACCTAATTTTTTGTCATTGATTCAAGGGAAAATCCTATTGTTAGGACCAAGAATAGTAAAAATAAGTCCTTGGAAGAGGAAAAAATGAACTCTAATATTTTTTTAAACTTCATGAGAGCTTTTTCCAACAAGAGCTAGAGGTAGGTGAAATCTTGAAGTTTTTCTAGTTAGGAGTGGCTTGTTTCTCTTTTTCAGATTTTGTGTTACTTGGTATGGATGGTCTCTTATTTTTTGTTGATGGCATCTGGGTTTGCAGTTGGAAAAAAAATTATTATTATTTTTATGCTATATCTTTGCTAGTTTTTTGTTGTATGTAAAGGGTTTTTGGGTCCCTAATAAACTTTTTTTATGTAATCAAACAAAAAAATAGTATATATGTTAGGTTTTTCATGTTTGATATTTCCAAATTAATTCTCCACACCTTTAGGATCCACTCCTTATAGGGTACTTGGACCTAGCTATGGAATTTCAAATGGTGCTACCTCTGTAGTATTTTTGTTGTAATATGATGGGTCATAAAATATCAAGTTGTTTAATAAATATTACCCTAGGTATTACATTAGTTAGCCTAAAAAATGGGTTAGGAAGGAATCCCACCTAGACAATGCTTTTATTTGGTGCAACCACAAGAGTGTTTTATGCATAGTCTTCACCTCCCATCCCTAAGCCTCAAGAAGTGGAGGAAGGTCATGTATCATAGCCTATTATTGCATTGATTTCTAAAAATTAAGTAGATATTTCTCTCCCTACCCCAAGGTAGTCTCTCTTGACAAAAGCATCTCTAGGTATAGATATGATTCCTAAGGAAAGGGGAAAATTATAGCACTGCATGAAGCAATTTCTTAGGATGAGGATCATTTATTTCAAACAATTTTAGTGGGGTAATAAATATATTTGATGGAATTACTTGAGAAGGAATGTATATAGACTTCCATCCTTGGTATAAAAATCATATCTTAAATAATGGGAAATATTCTTAAACCAAGCCATGAAACTTTAGGTAAGAAAAATTAAGGAAACCAAAAGATTAAAAATATATGGATGGAAGCTAGAGACTTAGGTGGAGACCACATATAGTGGACCATGGATTCTCTTATCACTATAAGTAAAAGGAATCAAACATCAAATTTCCCAAGGCAATAATATTGTGGTATGATTTTAGTTCCTAAGGTGTTTGGACTCTGGTGGAACTCTTAAAATGCTTTGTGTTCCACTTAAAATTTTGCAAGAATTTAGCTATTCTCATGACCTAGGGCTTAGGTTTTCACCTATTATCATTCCTTAGGGTTTTTGAGTTGCTAAAAACTTTTCCAAAAAATCTTAAGTCCAAATCCTTTGCAATTGTTATGTTTCGCAGTTGACCTTTTATCACTAGTTCCCGATTGTTTAAGTCACATCTTATGCTTTTACATCCATCTGTTTATAGGCCCCCCCATCCTAGAAATCCCAGTCATTATCCACTATATTATTAGAACTATTGTCTTATGTTATGCGGGTTCATGATCCTTGAAATATTATCTTGGGTCCTAGTTTCAAATTTTAATAATTCCATCATTCTTCTAAGGTTTCATCCTTAATCTTTATGTCCTCATCCGTCGTTTACCTAGCAATGCCCCCCTTTTAAGAACTAATGTGTGCACGTGCAGAATTAATAATCTTATGCTGGCTGTCAAATATGTAGGATCAAATCCTGACCGTTCCCCACTCCCCCACCTAATTTTAATATGCATTAAAATATCCTCGTAGGATGGTGGGATGAGGAAACCTATCCCTTTGTCAACGAGACCCACCAAGTTTTAAAGGTAGCCAACACCTTGTCAATTGAGATCAATGGTTGAGGATGAGGTGACATGGGTCAATCTTGACCACTACCCGCCATCTCATGGGGGACCCACCTTTGCCTCCCGTCTCTCAATGGGGAAGCAGGAGGATGCCACGTGGAATCATCTGAGTGACAGAAGAAACATTAGAAAAGGGGAAATATTAATGAAAATTTTCAGTCATGGGTCAGAGGTATTAAAGCTTGGGCTACTAATGGGATTTTCAAAGAACACATTTTAAATGCAAGTGAGATATTTTAATCTTGGTCATTGGTTGCACCTGAGAGTTATGAGCACGAGCATGTGGTCTTATGGTAAATCGTGCACATGTTGAAGGCTTGAGATTTAATCAGAGCCCTTCACTACCTCCCTACTGTTGAAAGTTGCAAGCAGGTTAAGGCCAATGAGGAAGCGAGGAGGCTGACATGTAGGGTTGTCCTCAACACTTAATAGATGGTGGAGCCTGCAAAAAAGTTGGAGGATTTTCCACATGATTTATTCTGATTGGGTAAAAGTAAACGACTCCTTACAGTCAGTTTTTTCAAACATTTTTGACTCAATCTGGATTGTTTGTCGATCTATCTCACTTCATGATCAATGACCAAGTTTCAAACTTGTGTGGCTAGTTTTCAGTTCACTCGTGTGAGATTTCTTTTGAATAGAGGTGCTCTAGTCATTCACCATAAAGAGGGTTGTCAGCCATTTTTTCACAATTGTAATCATCAAGAGTTGAAGAATTGGTCTAGAGTAAATCTTGTTGCTACTACAACGATGAAAGATTCCTTTTGGAAGGCGAGTAAATCTTCTTCAATGAATGGAAAAGATTTTTTTTCTTATATGTTTTCCCCCTCATCAAATGATGCAAATATAATCACTTGGGGAGTTTTGAAATTGAAATGCAAATGAATGTCAAAAGTAAAATGTGACTGAAATTATAATTTGTCCCAAAGCTTGTTGCTCCCATGTTTCTATAAATGGGAATTCAAGGCCAATTACACAGATCTTTTAATGGTTAAGCATTCGAGCTCATGTAAGAGAAATTTGGTAAATTAAATCACAGAGAAATAGAATGGTTCCGAGTCTTAGGTTTGAATTCTAGCTTGTAATAGGCATAATAGTTTTACAACAACAATGTCATATGAATGAAAATTGCAAATTCTAGAACAATTTCTCCCCCATGTATTTTGTTGCACAAATTATGAATAAAATGATCAATGATATTTTATTTATCTTCAATCTCTCCAGTTGAATGTATGGTTTTGTTTATGCTTTAGTTCAAAGAACTAATTAAATGCTTTGATGAAATCATAGATCTTTGTGACGGGGTATAAAGATTACTAAGTAGTTTGTGTTCTGGATATCTTGAGTTGTTTATTGGAAAAAATATAACAATAGTATTTAAATTCTAGGTTTAAATTGTTGATGTATTACAGTTTATTACAAATATGAGTCCGTCACCCATGGATACAACATTGTTTTGTTAATTTGATCATCTTTGAAGTCAACTGAGTCAGTCTTACCTATCAAAGAACAAATTCATATTGAAAATTACTTACATATTATAAATTGTTGTAAAGTTGTATAAGAATCACCTATTCCTTGCTTTAGATAATAATTTGCTAAAGGATCAACCAAATTCTTGAAGAATTATGTCTATTTGTAGTTGGTAGGAATGTATCTATTTATCATAATGTTCATGATAAAATGGCACAAGAGTATCATCTAAACATTGTCAAGATTACCCTCTTGGGTCTCATAGAGCCCGAAGTGCAGACGTAGAAGCCTAGCAAGCCTCTACCTGTTTGTTGGCCAATCCTTACCTTTGTTGATCATTGAATTATGGAAAATTCGTAGGCATATGGTGAGATTAAGTTTGGTTCTTAAAAAAATAACCAACAGACTCAAAAAGATCTAGAATATTTGGGCAATTTTAGGTGTTTTTTCTTATATATAAGTGGATTTTACAGTTGGGTCTTTGGTAATGTATTATATTTATTAACCCTATGTTTTCTCTTTTGTAAAGGACTTCATCCTATTAGAAATCTTGATATTTTTCAATTGTTTATTAACATGAGAGAGGTCCCTAATAACTCACATATGTATATACACACACTTTAAATATTGTATCCTTTTTCAAAACTAAAAATTTTCTCACTCTATTATTTGTGAACTATATGATTTAAAAAAAGTGAATTTCATATTTGTTGACTAAGTTAGGTTGGCCAAAAAATTATAAAAAAAGAAAAGAAAAGTTGCATTAAAATATTAATTGATATATTTATGTATTAAAAATAAAAAATTATAGGTCACATCTACCCATGTGTCATTCACTTATTTACAACGTGTATATGTATGTATGTATGCAAGGAGGGATTATATATTTAACACCAAAATCAATTAGTTTACACCAAATCCTAGGGAGAGATACCTCCACAAAGATTTCAAGATGTTAATATTACTAGAAGAATGGAAGAAATATTTGAGATGATGTGGGTAATGAAAGTATAACAATATGCTATAGATGATGATAGAAAATGAGGCTTAAAATATATAAATAGTGATGAGAGTGATGAGGATGAGAGTGAAAGGGAAGATATGTAAGATAATGATATATACTTGGAAAACCTAGAAGAAGAAGATATAAATTAGAAAAATATGTTGAAGGATATTTCATAAATTGTTTTTGATATATTAAGCTGCATTTATAGGGTGCAGGGTGAAATATATAAAGTTGCATTTATAGGGTGCTATTTCATAAATTGTTAAGAGACAAAGAATTGGAATTTCTAATTATTATGACAATATGAACTCTAAGGAGTTGATTGATTGTATAAATTATTTAAAGGAATATTTTGAATAAAAAGGAGTTATAGATCTTGAGAGGGTTATAGTTTCTAAAACTAAGTCGAAAGGACATGATAATATTTGGTAGAAAGAAGTACAATTAGAAAGAAAAAAGTGAGGAAAAAAAACTATAAAAAAATGAGATAAGATGGTTGTAAATATGAAATAGTTTATACTTGTTGATTATGAGTTATAATTATTGAAATGTTACAAAATTCAAAGAAGAAAGATAGGACAATGAAGGAGTATATTGAAGAATTTTAAAAATTGATTATAAAGAATAGACATAGTGAAGCAAGAAAAAAATGTAAATATTAATGGACTAAGAGGAAATATTTAAAAAAAATTGATCTTGGCAATGCTCAAAACAATAGAAGATTTTTTTTTATATAATTAAGGCATAAGAGAAACTAAACAAAATATTGGAGAGCAAAAAGAGCTAAGAAAGAGGAAGAGGAGGAAGATTCCAAAGAAATAGATCAATATGATTATATAATATCATATAATGAAGATGTGGAAACTAGGAAAAGTAATAAGACATATTGCAATGGCAATAATACATTTTGCAATGAAAGAAGAAGTAATGTTCTTACCATATTAGTAGAGAAGGTAGTAATGCATACTTCAATGATAGAATTGATGAATATTGGAGAGGTATAGGAATATCTAGAAGAAATGATGGAAGATCATCAAAGGAACATATTTTAAGTGTGGAGAAGAAGGATATTAAGAATTTGAATGTTATCAAGGATAAGGGAGCACTAATAAAAAATCTAAGAGTAGTGTAAGATCCAAATATATATTGAAGAATAATTTAGAGAAGATTACAAAATTCAATTGAAAAAGTAGAGAAAGGTGAATTATTATTCATGAGGAGATATTTTTTGAAAATAATCATTGTGGAGGAATAAGAATTAGTACAAAGGAAAATTTTATTTAGAATAATGTGTAAATTTGGATGTAAGTGTTACAAATTTATCATTGATAGTGGTAGTACATAAAATTTAGTTTAAGATGAATGGCTTCCAAGTTAAAAGTGAAGAGGTTAGAACATTTTAGTTCATACAAAATTTCTTGTTTGCAAGATGAAAATAAGGTATTGGTAAGTGAATAATGTTCGGTGAAATTCAAGATAGGTACTTATCATGATGAATTTTTATGTGATATTTTTTTTCAAGGGTAAAAGGAATGTAGCCTATATATATTATTATAATATAAGAGATACATAAGTTTGTAAATCAAAATTTTGATCAAACAGTGATCAGTAAGATGCACAGTGTTTGCAGTATGAGAAGAGTCTAGCCACAACCCATACCATGCTAGCTTCTATTTTACAAACAAAGCAAAGCCATGATTGGTAAACTATTTTTAACTCTAGACTAGGCTTCTATCTATGACCAAATTGCAAAATCTAATCATACCAATTGATGTATATCATTTTCTATTGGGTAGACCATGGTAGGATGAGATAAAACATGTACATGATGTAAGAAATAATACTTAAACCACAATAAAGGATGAAAAGAGACATACTTTGGTACCTTTGAAAGATAAGGATAGTCAATTATGTAGAAATTGTATAATTTTTTTAGTGGATGGGAGGAAGTTCTTAGATGGTTTGAGACATGAAAATATGTGTTCTACATTGATTCCAAGGATATGAAACACCACAAGTATAATTTTCACCACCATATATGTAGAGAACATACTATAGAGTGATATCAAAAAACTATTTTCAAAATACTCAAATATTATACTAGATGGATTACCACTAGTAAGGAGTATAAGTCATCATGCAAACCTAATACAAGAAGATAGTTTTCCAAATAAGGTAGTACATAGGATGACAGTAATAAAAAATAAATAATTAAACCAAAAATAAAAGTTATTGAAGAAAGGATTGATAAGAGAAAGTTTGAGCCCATGTGCAATACCAATGGTACTTTCACCTAAGAAGGAGGGTGAGTGGAGTATGTGTAAAAACCATAGAACAATCAATAAGATCACAATAAAGTATATGTCCCCATTTTTTAAGGATGGATGACATAATGGGCTATCTAAGTGGAGTGAAGTATTTTTCCAAGATTGATTTGAAGAGTAGTTACCACCAAATTAGAATTAGAGATGAATGGAATAAAATATTTAAGACAATTGAAAGAATATATGAATGGTTGGTTATGCCTTATGGGTTGAGAAATATATTGATTCCATTTATGAGGTTGATGGATGAGGTTTTGAAGTAATTCTTTGGTAAGTTTAGGATTTTTACTTGGATGATAATTTGATTTTTAGTAAGACCAAGGAAAAACATCTAGAACATGTAAAATTTCTTTTGTAAAGGCTGAGGGAAGAAAATTTGTTGATCAAGGTGAAGAGATGTAGTTTCATGAAGAAGGAATTGGCATACTTGGGGTTTATAATTTTAGTTTAAGGATTGACTATGGATCCATATAAAGTTAGATAAATTTTTGAGTGGCCTACACTAACAAATGTTAGCGAGGTAAGATCTTTCCATGGTTTGGAAAAATTTTATACATAATTGATCATAAATTTTAGTGACATTTGTGCACCATTAATTAAGACAATTAGGGGAGATAAGAATGAGTTTAAGTGTACATCATGAGTAAATAGAAGTTTTGATGTGCTAAATAACAAGACAAAAAATCGAATGCTAAAATTACTAGATTTTAACAAGGCATTTAAGGTTGATTGTGATGCAAGTGGAAGTGCAATAGGAACAATATTGAGTCAAGAAGGAAGGCCAGTAGTATATTTTAGTGATAATTTTAATAGTTCAATAAAGAGATACTTATTTTATAATAAAAAATGTATTCTATCATTCAAGCATTAAAGAAGTGAAGATATTACTTGTTGATGAAGGAATTTATGTTGTATATAGATCGTTAGATATTATGTTATTTGAATTGTTAAGTAAGTTGATTCATATACATGTGATATGGGTAGAATATCTATGGGTTTATGCTCTTGTATTGAAGCATGGGAGTGAAAAATAAAGAAAATACTTGTTGATGCATTGAGTAGTATATATAATTTAATAAGATGAGAGTTGAGGTAGTTGAATTTGAAGAGTTAAAATATTTGTATGAAGCTAATCCAAATTATGTGGAAGCATGAATAACATATAGAGAATTAATAAGTGTGGATGGAAGTAAGTGGAGTAAATATTTGATCCACAATGATTTTTTTTCAAAGGTAACTAGTTGTGTATTCCAAGAAGCTCAATGAGGGAAATATGATCAAGGAAAAGCGTACAAATAATTAAGCAAGAAATTTTAGATTAGATTTGGTGAGTGAGAAATATTTTTGGTTGCATATATGTAAGGATGTGAGAAATTTTGTTCAAATTTGTAGGATTTACCAAGTTTTAAAAGGAAGTAGTCATAACATTGAGTTTTGTCAACCAAATTACCAATTTTGGGGAAACCTTGGGATGGCATAATTATGGATTTTCTATTAGGATTTCCTAGAATATAAAGAGGACATGGTTCAATATTTATAAAACTATGGATAGTTTTTATAAGATTAAAATTTTCATTTCATGTAAGAAAACCAATGATGTAGTACATATAGCTTACTTATTTTTTAGAGAGTAAGGTTGAATGGGCTACCAAGGACTATTGTTTCAAGTAGAGACATCAAGTTTTTTGGTTACTTATGGAAGAAATTATGGAAGAAGATGAAGATATTTAAATAAAATTAATTTTAGCATGCCACCTATAGAATAACAAATACATAAAATTTATGAATAAGATTTTAGGTGATTCTTCAATGTGTTTGCTTAGAGAAAAGATAAGAAATTAAGATATTATTTTGGCATAAAAATTATTTGCATATAATAATTTAGTAAATAGGAGCATAGGGAAAACACGATTTGTTGTTGCATAAGGTAGTTATCCAAGAGAACTATTAAAGTTGAGAGACAAAAAATGATAAAAATAGGAGTGTGGAAGGAAAGAAGATTATATGGTTCATATGAAGAAAGTTATTACAAAAGTATTATAGATCTTTTAAAGAAGATGAATGGTAGATATAAGGAGAAAAATGATGAGAAAATAAGACATAAGGATTTTGAGGTTGGAGGTGAAGTGATGGTGTATCTCAAGAAGGAAATATTTCTAGTTGGGAAATTTAATAACTTTAAGTTGAAGAAATTTGGTCCTTGTAGAGTTTTCAAAAGGTTTAATTTAAGAAATGTATATGAAGTGGAGTTTCTAGAAGGATTGGTCATATCACATATATTCAATTTTTTGATTCATATTAGTATCTTGAACAATTAGGAGATAGTTATTTATAAAAAAATGGGAGAATAATGTATCATAATATCTAAAGGAAGAGATTGAGTTGAGATTTTAGAGAGTATAATTGGAAGAAGAACTAGGAATAGATAGTATGAGGAGAATTTGGTGAAGTGGAAAGGTAGGATTGAAGAAGATTCATCTTGGATTTCAAAGGCTAAAGTAGACCATCTTGGTTTTCCTATAGCCACAAAAAAGTGAGGGAGACACTTTTTTGTAAGGAAGTTAAGGTAGTGGAACAACTTCCTACACTGATCTTGAGAGGAGAAAAATGCAAAACTTTATAGATCTTTAATAGTTACAAAAAATTAAACAGAAATAAACAAAAATATCATGCATACCACAACACAATGATTTACATGGGGAAAACCCTTTCAGGAGAAAAACCCCACACTCCAAAAGACGCTCAATATATTATTTAGAAATCAAAAGATTGCAATATACTTGTAGATCAAGCTTCTCATAGGAGTATCACCACCAAAGATCAATAGACAACACAATCACTATTAGACTCTCAGAATACACCCCCATCTACATACATTCCAACCACTTATAACAAGCTTTTTGGAACCTTCTAGAATCAGGGTTTTATAAGGTCATTTTTCATTTGACCTGTTAACGATAAAAAACCTTGATGTGTCAATGAATTTTTTTTTGAGGGTATGCCTCGAACCCCACATCTTGCTATGAATGTACAGTATTTGCATGATTAGTCGCTACATACCAAAATACATCCTATCAACAATTAACCATATATAATTGCAAGGTTGAGACACATTTTCCCAACATTTTCAAATTACCTTTAGTGTCTAGTGCAAAACCATCCTAAGGTGTAAGAGAAATCTTCCATAACCCCAAAATATTTTATTTTACTTTGTTTTTTTGTTTGTTTGTAGGTATTCAACAAGATTCTAGTCATTACAATCATCATTGATCCCTTTGCATTCACCACACTTGGATGATTTACCTTGCGATTGGGCATATATGTTTTGCATTGATCCTATAACTTCATATTCAATTCCTAAGAGATTTTGATAAATACAAAGGAATATTTCACTTATAGTTCCTTACTACATAATATAATAGATAGACATAGTTTGTCTTTATAGCTTGCTACAAATTTTGGAAATGTGCAGAAATAAAGGAACATATTTAAAGATACATTGGACCTAAGAGAGCTTATGGTATGAATTTCATTTATTTATATTGATCCATGATTGATCTAAATTTAATTACAAATTTAGATTGCAATATCTAGTGTAAATGAAAATCCGTGATATTGTTAATGTGGGACAATATGGGAAACTCATGAATAGGAGTTGTGAGCCTTCAAAGTCACCTTTTTATACAAAATAGATTTAATATACATAATATGAGGCATATCAACAGTCACCTCAACCTTAATAATTTGAAATGAATAGTTGATTGTGAGAAAATAATAAATAAAACCAAAATTTTCAAAAAAGCATTTGAATTTATGTACCCCAAATTGGTGGGGTCATATCTTTCAGCCTGTTGGTTGGATTGAGGACTTTTCTACCTCGTTGGAAAGGTCACAAAGAGATCTAATTTTAATATCTTAAACCAAATTGCTTTGACTATTAAATTTAAAGGAATGAAGACAATCTCAACCCCAAATTCCACTCCAAAGACCTCCAAAAATACAATTTACTAAAATAAATAAATTCAAAAAATTCAATTTTTGATATTTTCCATCTTTTCTTATGCCAATATATCTAGAGTGCTCTAGATCAATCATCACTGCTTCATTTTGAGAATATTATTTTACATATTTGGCCAACTACATGTTACACTAGGAATGGAGCTTTAAACCTCTTTGTGAATAACTGAGACAACTCTTAAGGTTAGGAGATGCTATATAAACATTTTTCATAATCATTGGAAGGTAGTTAATCAAGTTGCTAAGACATGGAGATTTACACTTAACACTTCATTGTAAATCATTTAAATTATATAATTCACACATATATGTGCCTATTTGTAATTAAAAAATGAGTCCTAGCATGTTGGAAGCCCGTCATGATAAATTTATATTTCATTTGTAATCATATTGTTGTTTTTTATCTCATCAAGTTCTAATATTTGTTATTTTATTTTGTTGCATGATTGTTCATTGGATCATTTTTCCATGATTCTATCGATATGTATTATTTATATATGTATGTATGTATATCGTATGTGTATATAATATCTACACATATATGAAATAATGTTCATAAATTTTAAATTATTTATTCTTTTTGAATCTAAAATGTGTCTCACAATCTAGCCTTTGCCAACTATATGATTTTTAAAAAAAATGAATTTTATATTTTTTGAGAAAGCTAGGTTGGCAAAAAAAATAATGGTTTTAAAAATTACATTAAGAAATATTTAATGAATATATTTATTAAAAAATCATAAAATATGCACTGATCACATCTTCCCATGTGTCATTTACTTATTTACAAAGTTTTATGAAAATATATTTATTTTTTCTCAAATTTGGAATGATACCCACTTCTCCTTTTTAAAAATTATGTAGTGCATGTTTGAAATATTTAATTTTTTGTCAAATTAATTTGAAACTATTTAAAAAAATTCTATTCAATTTTCTACAACTTATATTACTACCTTTTTACAAATTTTGTAAATAATTTCTTTGATTTGTTATGTGAAGTTACTTAAGTCTATTTTTTAGTATTTTCATTGCCACTTAAGGGTGTTATTTGGACCATCATGATCTTGCACTCAACCTTGGAAGTATTATAAAACTCATAATGGATCACCTTTTAAATCATATTTTGTAAAACATGGTGCCACAAATCCACTTGTTAGAGGATAAATTAAAATTTTATGTGCCAAGGGATTGTGAAATATTTTAATAACATCATATTATGGTTGAAATATTCAGATATAAGTATTAACATACAATTCTAGATGGTTAACCCTAGTGATGTATGTGTTTATATAAGGTTAAATATCATGCTCAATGTGTCTCATATTCAAATGTGTATGCATTGTGTCTTGTATAGTAGTGGTGAATGATGAAAAACATTTATATTTAATTAATGGAACATTATCCTTACATATACCAAGTAAAAATTATAAAATATCCTCATTTTGTTTATCCATAGATATGTTTAAATCATGTGTTTTTCTATATAGGGTGTAGAGGAATCTGTTCCACAACTACACAAATCACATACAAAGAAAAAATAAGAGGTTCTAAATTTGGACCTCTATCAAAAAGTTCTATATATCATTATGATTCATATAAAAATACATGGGATCCACTAAGGAATGGCCGCTGGAAGAAGAAGAAGAATCAAAAACATGAGTAAGACATGGTTTTTGGCCCATACTAAATTTATTTATGAAAGCACACAACAATGCATGGAAATATGCATAAGAAGCATTCCAATGTTTAGCTCTATCAATAAAACTATCACCAAAGGCATATATCAAAGTACAAGAATTATACATATATAATGATCTTAATATGTAACTTTATATCTTCAAATTTACTAAATTATTCTATCACAAGTGTATTAAGAGAATTTTTATCATAAACCACATCATCATGAAACAAATATTCACCATCTTCATTGTAAGAATATAAAGAAGTGTCGCAATACTCATCATTAAACATATCATCAATAAACCATGAGCTAGAAGATATAAAATAGGTATTTTCATGAAATACATGGGTGTAACAACCACATGAAGGTGAATAAGGCATATCACAAGTTATAGAAGAAGTAAATCATCCCAAAACTTGCCATTAAAATAATCATCATAGATAAGCAATCCAAAATTAACAAGTACATAACTATGTACGGATGAAGGTGCATCCCATCACATGTAAGTGAAGCTAAGACATGTTCCTACCTCATAGGTTTCTATGGTTCAACATGAAATATAAAAAAATGATCATCATATAGATAAAAGAAGGTGATTTATTCAGAGCACATGAATCTATGGACATAGGTCCGACATGAAATATAAGAGATATATAATCAAGGGGTATAACAATTCCATTTATAGGTGAGGTATTTTTGATATTATCAATAGACATTGTACTAGATGCATAATTAATGCATGATAAATCCTTGGTAGGTAGATAGTCATTACTATCACAAGCCATAATTTCATCATGAAGCTTATAAGTAAATTATTTAATAATATGTAAGTGGAGAGGATGAGCACTAACCAACTCAACTAAAAAGAAAAAAATTAATACATAATCAAATAAAACCTCCTTTAAGAATTTTCATCCTCATCCATAGCAGAAAATATCATTAGTGTATCAAGGATGAAAGGATTATGTGTAATGAAAGATTGAAAGTGATCAAAGTTTGAGATATGTGCATGTAGAAGGAACAAGATATAAAAGGATCCATAAGGTAAGATCATCCTAGGGTTGGAGGGGGATAAAATATATATGTCACTATGTATACACAAACCCTAATCAATCTATAATATGCATATGCAAAAAACACAAATCCAATCCATGCTAAAAAAATATAAAAATAAATGATAATATTAGAATTAAATTAAATACAAAAACACTAAGAAACATGAAGGTATAAACCTATGGTCAAACCTGAGGGGGAGTTGGAATATATGGTTCATAAAAAATGTAAAGGAAAATTATGTTCTTTGTAATAGTATTATGATAATTAATTAGTGTTAACAATAAACACAAATTATCATAGGTAATTGGCATTGGGTAGATAAATTAAAATAATTAAATGATAGTTTAGAATTGAATGAAAAATAATACTATACTCTTTAATGGGAATATGTTGAAAAATTATCCTAATGCAACATAAATTCCACTTATCAATTGTGCTTGTTGTCTAGAATTATATGCAAACTTAACCTTCTTTATGGGTAGATTTTGTGGGTATACATAATTCCATGCCACATATTTGATCACTAACATATGCCTCTCATCTATCTCACTATGTACTTCTATTATTAGATGATGTATTTGTATCTCACTGTTGACTATAAAGGACTATTGGTATTAAAATTACCTTGGTTACATTACTAGATTGCAAGGGCCGAGTTCTCTTAGTTCACTCCCCTTGATTAGACATAATTTAAGGTAATGAAAATGATTGAAGAAAACACTCTTTAGTCACACAAATTCCCTAAAATAATCTTATGTAGAATTAGGTTCATTTAGTGCTCCAAAGAGAAGTTATCCTAGAATAATATGGACCTTGATAATATATGTATTGCTTCCTCTTGCATAATAATTAATGCATATTAAATGTCTTCAAATACCAAGACATAGTAATTAATTGTCTATATGTGTACCAAGTTGGCCCACACGTAGTGAATTAGGAAAAAAACAATAAATTTTGATTTGAAATTTGAAAATTTAGGGATCAATTCCATGTGGCATGAGATTGTTCTCACATGCTGCAATATTAACCCAAGACATGGAAATGTGAATATCAATGTAGGCAATGAATGTCGTGTCGTGTGTGCAATGATAGGTGTAATAAATGATAAACACAAAATAATATGTGTAGACATAGCTAAAATAAGGTCAAATATATGGGATTATTTATAGGTGGGAATGGTTGAAGGATTAGGGAATGAATTACACTTTACACAAAAGTGTGTCATTTTCCCATATATGATTGCATTAGTCAATTCCATCAAAATGGGACTAGAACTAAATGAGAATTAGCATGGGTATGTTAATTTCACCATTACAATCATATGTCCTATAATTTGATAAACTTAGCTTTGTATAATATTTAAGGATTTTTTCAATAATTAACGTAGTTTCCCTCATTAAAAGAGAAGAATATAATGATAAAACAATAGTATAATTGTTCAAAATCAACAAATTTGTGGTCAAATAATAAACTAACATAAGTTTAATTTAATTGATTTAAGTTATATATTTCTTATCTAAAAAAGAAACTTTGGTGAAAATTCAAAGGCATTTTCCACTCCTATAAAATAACCAACAATGATCTAACTTTTTAACTTGAATACTTAAAAGTGACATATATGTTTTGAATTTTGAAATGATTTAAATTAATGAAATGTAGATTTTTAGTGTATTTTTATTTTTAACAAAATAAAAATCATTTGAATGTATTTTTATATAAAAATAGCATTATAATTTAGTTTCTTAAAATGAGGGTAAGTAGGACACAATTTTTTATGTAATAATTTTTTTTCAACTTTTTTTTGTATTAATAACATGGAATTTTACCTTTGGAAACCCAAACAAACCACTTTGTAGGAGCTTCTGTAGCTTATCATGGTTTGAAACTTTCTCAAGAGAAGGGGATTAGAAAAATCTAGTCGGAGGGAGATTCTCTAAATGTTGTTAATTGTATTAATAAGGTTAATCCTCCTTCTTGGTCGATGTTGGTTCCCAAATTTGCATAACATTGAATCCTAAAGGTGTGCCATGTCTTATGCCCATATTCAAAGTGATTTGGCCAGCGAATGGGAGAATGATCTCACAATTTTGTCCCCTACACTTCAGGCTCTGCAAAACCTAGGTGGGTCTCCCTATATGGTGTTGAGTATGGATATGAAATAAGTTTCTATTGCAACACCTATCCTTGTTGTCTTTAAAACCCAAGTATGAAGTATGAAAATAATTTAGGAATAAATATTATAGAAAGTAAATATTGGTTTCATATTTGAAGTGTGTTTCTGAGTTTGAAGGAAAACCATTCAAAATAAGTTGGTGCCTATCAAGGGCTATAGAGTCACAATGTATGTACACATCATCGCACTCTAAACATATCTTGATGATCACTCAACCATTAACACCTTATGCTAATGATATTAACTAATAACTAACAGTGCAACTTCTACTTAATAATCCAACCTGCAAAAAAATATTCTCATCATTTTGATTGAAAGAACTTACATTGCTCCTTGAGAAAACACTAACCTTGAAAATAAATCCATATGCAACAAATGTGCATGGAAATCTTTACAACCCTTGATTGTATTATTGAAATAAATACTTCATTATAGACTAGAGACAAGATACACTGAGAGCATGCAAAAGCATGTATTCATTTATGTTGCAATCAAGATATACAATGCAATTTTAGGAACATTTGCACAACATGAGTCTCTAATTTCTTGCACAAAACTAATAGCCTACCCCTTACAGATTCTTCAAAAGTCCCATAACCCTAAAGAATGAGACAACAATTACATTTTAAAGAAGAGAAGAAATCACATATTGAATCTCAATCTGACACATGTCACAAACTCAACATTCAGATCTACAACAAATTGCCCCTTTACATATTCTTTTCCCTCTTCTTTTTCCTTCACTCCTTACAACTAAAGTTTGTATCCTCTTTTATTTGAAAATCCTATGCAATATTTTTACCTATTTGTAAAAAGTCACTTACAATTGCATTTTCACTTAGCAAGTGAAAAATTTCACTTTTGGGTAAAACCCATTTTATTGGTAGTTAAAACTTTCTTTCATCTTGCATTTTAACTGAGCATTGAATATTACACATATGAAAATTCTTTATGAGGTTAACTTGACATTTTGTCAAATATTTGGCATGTAGTCTTTCTTAACAGTTACCTTGTCTACAATTTTCTCGTTTTCACCTGCTCATTTCAATATAAATAATTCATTCACACTTCTATCTCTTGGCTCTAGCTAATATATCTTCATAAGCTGATTTGTTGCACTCAGATCCTCTCCATTTTCTCAATAATACATCTTCTCCATGGCGTAACATTTAGATCTCCTGCACACCATTTGCTTCTTGCAAACAATATTCACAACTATCCATTTTATTTTGATAGGAAAAACATTTTATGTCATTGCCCAAACACCCCCTCTGTAAAAAAAAAATTTGCAAATATATTGCTGCCCAAGCATGATAAAACTTGGTATTCATAAATGTCACTTTTTCAATAAAAATCGATTGTTGGTCATTTTTGGTGCTATTGGCCACAAAATTATTCATACACCATTTAAATTTCTACCCAAACATTGAAATGGATTCAAACAATTCTCAAAATTTTGGAAAAACATTCTTTACCCATTAAATAGCCATAAAACTGCCCCAAAATCACCTGCAAGCCCATTTCCTTCTTCCCCGTACTCTCGCACATCTCCTCACAACACTTCCTATTGTAGGATTTCAGGGAAGCATTTTTTTGGGAGAAAAAATATATTCCAATAGTTTTTAAAAATATTTGCAAACATTAAATGCCCTCCCCACATGTTACCAACCTAAGAAAAGCTCTTGCCTTGCTTCCCACACCCCCACAAGCATCCTTTGCGGCAGCAACGTGCGGGAAAAGAATAAAGAGAGAAAAAATACATTCACTAAATTTGTAATAAAGTTATTCTCACCCAAATACTTAAGTCATTTAAAATATTTAAATACAACATATTAAAATTTAGAAAATAGTTTTAAATTTTCAATTTTTCCTACTAACAAAATGGTGAAAATTCATTGCACACAAATTGAAACTCCTGGAGCTGTGATTTTTTGTGAGCAGGTCTAATCAATTAAATAAAACATGTGTTTTTTATCAGATCTTGCCCAACAATCCAAAATTTGATACGTCCTTTATAAATAGACCTACCAGAGGTGTTTGCCGCACTTGAAAGACATTAAAATAATGCATCAAATGACCTTGAATTTTGATGAAACTAGAAATGGAGACATTGAGACCAAAATAGGAAATGGGTTGCCCTTAGATTCTTGAAAATTGTAACTTTTCAAAACACCAAATCTAGCCTGGTCATACTTAGAAATACATTAAATGGCATATCAAAACTCATCCTGGAGGCACAAAATTGAACGGGCATACTGCCATATGTCCCAAAAAAATTTCTACCACACGGATTTGCAAGATGACCTCTAAGTTGCAAATTTTTAATCAGCAAAGATGGGATTTGGGGTAGATTTAGTAGAATGTAGACCAACCTCTATCGACACATTGAAAGACATAGGCACTTCAAATTTGCATGATTTGAAGGTGCCACTAGTGGCTCATGTTTGGGGATGCATGCCCCTTACGGGAATGGAAATATTCCAGATCATTGGGGGACCATGTGCCAAATCCATTAGGCGCCTTTGCAACTGCTCCTTTGTACTCAATTCTTAAACCTCATTTGATGGCCCCATACCACCAAATGAAAAGAAGAACCAATGCTTGCCTTTTTCAAACACCAACCCATTGAAGGGACTGATTTCCCTCAACCCACATTTATTTTTTCCACACCACTATAACCAGTGTAGCCCTCTTCTTGCAAGCATAAATATGTGATTACCACTGAACAAGTGAAGAATTGCTCCATGTTTGATCTTGATGTTGCATGGCAACCACATAACATAGGCCACCACATTTTCATGCAACAAAATTTTCATTTTTGTAGTAGGTGGTGGAAAAAATTGAAAACTCTGATCAACACTATATGAAACCATGGTACCTTCATATTTGTTGACATTCTCACATGAACCAAGGAAAAAAGAAAATTCATCCAATTCACATGGCAAAGAAAGGTATTCCTCTTCATAATTTTGACTTGGAGAGGGAAACTCATCCTTAAATAAGCCAAACTGAAAAACTTTGAAGGTTAGGCATATGAGAAAAATGAGTAGCTAGAAAATCATCAACCTAGACAACTTCTTGTTGCTCATCATCATTGCAAGATGTATGTTGGATCCAAGTGAAGTGCTCAAATTCAAGAAAATTGGGATCCATATTGTGAGAAACTACATCTTCATCACAAAGGGATGCACCATACTCAACTTCACTTAAAACAAGGACTATTGATGACCAACATACCTTGGGGTCATTTATGCTGATGCAAACCTCATGAGAAATTTTGTGTGAAGAGCCATACTCTTCAAATTGTCTCTCTATTTCAATCCCTTGGAAATCTATCGAAACATATGTGCCATAAAATTCAGACCTAGGACACATATTTGTCATGCTTAGTTCAACAACATTTCCCTCCCATGACTCACTTGAATTACAATGCTCATGAGGAAGACTATAAGTTGCACACCCAGAAAAAAGGTTCTCATATGCATCTATGTGATTGACACAATCACATTCTTCAAGTGAAAAATCATAATAAAATTTTTCATAAGTTGTACCAACATTTATCTTTACATTTTCACTTTCATGTATAGCTACATCTATGTTATCTTCATGCAAACATTCAATGATAACTTCAAAACTAGAAAAAGGAATAGAAGAAGTTAAAAGATCAAACAAGAAATGAATTTCTTGTTTACCACTTACACCACCAACATATGCATGCTCTACACAATCAGCTACTTGAACTAATTCATCCAATGAATCTTTTGCACACATATCTTCTTCTTTTCCATATTGCTGCAACAATCAGCAAGGTCATATTCCTCATTATCAAACTGGAAATCATCATTTATTTCATCATTGAAGCTATCCATGGATGATTTCTCCAACTGAAAAATCATTGCAGACTCTGTCACTTTATATGATATAGAGAGTTGGCTCTCTATTTTCACATCAAAATTGAAACCTTCACAGGAAATACCACTATTATACATTAGCTCTGAGTTTGGCATTATCTCTTCTATGTCATGATCCTTATGTAAGTTGTTAACCTCAAGAGTATTCCATAGATCAACTAACTCTTTTGACTCATCTCAATGAAGACTTATAGCAACACTACCCTCAACACTTGTAGAATCAACATGACCAAGTATACCATAGCAATGTTGATTACATATCTCTTCTTCAAAAAGTATGTTCAATTCATATCCCTGATCATGTTCATATCAAAGAAAACTTGGAGTCCCATTGTTCTTCACAACATCATGTTCATTGCTTGAAGAGAGGATATTCAAC
This sequence comes from Sequoia sempervirens, assembly GCA_007258455.2. Lineage (NCBI taxonomy): Eukaryota > Viridiplantae > Streptophyta > Pinopsida > Cupressales > Cupressaceae > Sequoia > Sequoia sempervirens. The sequence goes on from VDFB02256132.1 coordinate 233,781,081, forward strand.
TCACCCTAGCTTTCAACATCTAACCTTTCCATACAAGGTTTTCAAAATATAATATCATCACACACTTTGAACTGATATGATCATTCAAAGAATTGTCAACACTATCATAGATTTTCATAACATCACCATGCATTTGTGAGCCTTCAAAAATACTATCATATTTTTTATTGAAACACTTTTCTCTTAAAGAGGACAACTCTACTTCTTCCTGAAAGTATTCATAGTCACTAGGGCTGTAAACAAAATTGCAATATCTTTGATCATATGGATAGAAATGATTTTCATCTAGTTGCATGCTTGCATTTGACCTAAAGGATTCATCATAACATACTTTCTCCTCATCAATGAATGAGAATGTGCTTTCAATATCATTTGCATTATTGCAACCTTCATATAATATAGAGAGTTGGCTCCCTATTTGTGTACTTTCAAAACCAATAGAAGGTATGACTTCACACACCTCATCCATCTCATCATGTCTTAAATCCTAGCTACTTTGACTGCAATCTTCATCTACACACTTTCTTGCTATGGTTTGTTCAAAAACAAAATCCTCACCACCACAAGATGCATTTTATCTTCTGCTATACCATCTAGACCCATTTGGTCAAGTCTAGAAAAATTACCATCACATAATTTAGTTATAAAATTACTTCCACACTGCTCTATCATTTCTAAATCACTAAAAGCCATTGATATATATGCACTCTAGGTTATGGGGCTTCAAGTCAGCTAGCATGGTACTTAGAATCTATCATGAAAATCATATGAGGGTTCATCCTTACATCTTTTTATATCACATAATGCATTTGCAGGTAAATCTTGTTCAACTACAGGGTCATAGTCTTCTTCAAAATTTTCTTGAATGTGAAGAAGTCTATTGTTAGATAAGAATTCATTATTTACTTCACCAAAATGATCCATGAATAGTATCTCAAGCTCTTTCCATGAACAAATACAATGTGTTGGAAGATTAGAAAACCAATCTCTAGCATCATTTTTTAAAGTTCTTACAAAAAATTTCATGACAAAATCTTTCTCTGCTATTTGACAGTCTTCTATCAAATTAATGAAATCATGTAGATGTTTTGATGTTAATTCTTCAATATCTCCTCTAAACTTAGGTAAGTACTTATTCATTTATTTTTCTTGGGACAAAGTGTGGATAACCTTGGATTTTACTAAAACCTAGAGGGTTATATCTTTTATTAGAGAAATTTTTTCTTTGAGAACATGATTGTTGTTCTATCATGACATTAAAGCTTGTAGAGGGAGAACCATAACAATTATACATATTTGCAAATGAAAACTTATTCCCTCTACAACTATTTGCTTTTCAGTACTTCTTCCTTTTAGATTATTATGATTTTTCTATTCCCTTTCTCCTAGTGCTAAAATCACTCAATAGGGAACCAATTTACTCTTCATAATTTTCAAACATGGTTTTCATACATAAACTTATCCTTGATGAAAAACAAAACATAAAAAATACTTGGATATGTTGTAGTTGCTGCAAAATTTCCTTCTTGACTGGAAATATTTATAGATCTGAAACATTCTTCATATCTTCATCAGGTTCTTTTGATAAAGTAACCACCTCTCTTCACAGAGGACTAAAGTTCGAACAACATGAAGCTCTTTTAAAGCTTAACTTCATTCTAGGTCTTTTCCAACAGAAGAGTCACACATAAATTCTTTAAATTTGTTGCAACATAACCTCTTCTAGGTCTGAAAAATTTCAATATCTAAACTAGATGTTCAGAGTCATCAAATTATTTCACTCTTTACAAATGGATACTCCTCTGATCTCCCCACCAGAGTCACCAATTTATCTATTCCCGAATCTGCATAACATTGAACCCTAAAGGTGTGTCATTTCTTATGCTCAAATTCAAAGAGAGATTTGGCCAACGAATGAGAGAATGATCTCCCAATTTTCTCCCCTACACTTCAGGCTTTGCAAAACCTAGGTGGGTCTCCCTATATGGTGTTGAGTATGGATATGAAAGAAGTTTCTATTGCAACACCTAGCAGATAGACTTCATACAAATAACAATGGTTTATGTATTTTCAAAATGGAAGGCACTATCCTTGTTGTCTTTAAAACCTAGATATGAATTATGCAAATAATTTAGGAATAAATATTACAAAAAGTAAATCTTGGTTTCATATTTGAAGCGTGTTTTTGAGTTTGAAGGAAAACCATTCAAAATAAATATGTGTCTATCAAGGGCCACAAAGTCACAATGCATCTACACATCCTTCATTACATTCTAAACATATCTTGATGACGACTCAACCATTAACACCTTATGCTAATGAGATCAAATAATAACTAATAGTGCAACTTCTACTTAATAATCCAAACCACAACAAAATATTCTCATTATTTTCATTGAAATAATTTACATTGCTCCTTGAGCAAACACTAACCCTAAAAATAATCCAAATGGAGCAAATATGCATGGAAATATTGACAACCCTTGATTGTATTACTAAAAGAAATACTTCATTATAGATTGGAGACAAGATACACTGAGAGCATGCAAACTTGCATGTATTCATTTATGCTACAATCAATATATACAATGCAACTACAAGAACATTTTCACAAAATGAGTCTAATTTCCTGCACAAAACTAATAGCCTACCCCTTATAGCTTCTTCAAAAATCCCATAACCCTAAAGAATGAGACATAAATTACATTTTAAAGAAGAGAAGAAATCACAGATTGAATCTCAATCTAACATATTTCACAAACTCGACTTTCATATCTACAACAAATTTCCCCTTTACACATTCTTTTCCCTCTTCTTTTTTCTTCATTCCTTGCAACTAAAGTTTGTATCCTCTTGCATTTTCAAATCCTGTGCAATATTTTTACTTGTTTGTAAAAAGTCACGTATAGTTGCATTTTCACTTGGCAAGTGAAAAATTTCACTTCTAGGTGAAAACCCATTTTACTGGTAGTTGAAACTTGCTTTCATCTTGCATTTTAACTGAGCATTGAATGTTAAACATATGAAAATTATTTCTGAGGTTAACTTGACATTTTGTTAAATATTTGGCACGTGGTCTTTCTTAATAGTCCCCTTGTTTGTAATTTTCTTGTTTTCACCTACTCATTTTAATATAAATCATTCATTCACAATTCTATCTCTTGGCTCTAGCTAATATATCTTCATAAGTTGATTTGTTGCACTTAGATCCTCTTCATTTGCTCAATAATACATCTTCTCAATGGCGTAACATTTAGATCTCGTGCACACCATTTGCTTGCTACAAACAATCTTCACAACTATCCATTTCATTTTGATAGGAAAAACATTTTATGTCATTTCCCAAACACCCCCTCTGTAAACAAAAAACTTTTCACATATATTGTTGCCCAAGCATGATAAAGCTTGTAGAGGTATTCATAAATGTCACTTTTGTTGTAAAAAAGGATTGTTGGTCATTTTTGGTGCTATTGGCCACATAAAATTATTCATATACCATTTAAATTTCTACCAAAACATTGAAATGGCTTCAAACAATTCTCAAAATGTTGGAAAAACATTATTTACCCATTAAATAGCTAAAAAACTGCCCCCAAATCACTTGCAAACCTATTGCCTTCTTCCCCGCACTCTCGCACGTCTCCTCTGCTAGTAGAATTTCCTGTTGCGAGATTGTGGAAGAAAAAATACATTCCAATAGTTTTTTAAAATATATGCAAACATTAAATTCCCTCCCCACATGACACCAACCCAAGAAAAGCTCTTGCTTTGCTTTCCCACACCCCACAGGCATCCTCTATGGAAGTCATGTAGGGAAAGAATAAAGAGAGAAAAAACACATTCACTAAAGTTGTAATAAAGTTCTCGCCCAAATATTTAAGTCATTTAAAATATTTAAAACATTTAAAATGTTTTAAATACAACATATTAAAACTTTAGAAAATAGTTAAATTTTCATTTTTTTCTTGCCGACAAAATAGTGAAAATTCATTGTGCACAAACCAGAACTCCTGTAGCTATGATTTTTTGTGAGCAGGCCTAATCAATTAAATAAAACAAGGGTTTTTTTATCATATCTCGCCTAGCAATCCAAAATTTGGTACCTCATTTGTAAATGGGCCTGCCAGAGGTGTTTTCTACACTTGAAATACATTAAAATAATACATCAAATGACCTTGAATTTTGATGAAATTGGAAATGGAGATGTTTGAGACCAAAATAGTAAATGGGTTACCCTCAAATTCTTGAAAATTGTAACTTTTCGGAACACCAAATCCAGCCCGGTCACAGTTAGAAACACATCAAATAGCATATCAAAACTCATCCTAGAAGCACAAAACTAAACACCAGGCATATTGCCATATGTCCCAAAAAAAATTCTACCACACGGATTTGCAAGATGACCTTTGAGTTGTAAAACTTTAATCAACAAAGATGGGCTTTGGTGTAGATTTAGCAGGATGTAGATGTAACCTCTGTCAACACATTAAAAGGACATAGGCACTTCAAATTTGCATAATTTGAAGGTGCCACTAGTCAATTGAGCATATTATTGAGGACTCTATCTCCATATTAAACTCCTTCAAATATTTTTATTTGTTCCATGTTTATAGAGAAGCTAATTGCTTAGTCGATTGCCTTGTTAATTTGGAAGTGTCCTCTCCTAGGTGTTAGGACTCTAATGGAAATCCCCATCAAAATTCAAACTCTTGTTAAAAATGATAAAAAATCACATGTTTCATATGATGGATGGTGGGTTAGAAATTAGAGGTGATAGCTTATTGCCTCATAATTGCCTCTTTGATGTGAAAAGACCTCTGGAATGTTGTGTATATCTTGGAAATTGTGGTAGAAATTGGGAAAAATTCCTAAGGGTTACAACAATGATGACACTTAATACTAGGTTTTTAGTCTTACATGATTTATGGGTGCTCTTTTCCTCCTCTCTTTCTGGATTCTTCATTTTCTCTTGTCTGCTTTCCATTTTAGGAAGGAAGATGTGGTCATCTGTGTTATGTTGATCATGGGAGGTAATAGGTGCAGGATGGAGCCTATTACTTGCGAGGATATGAAGGCTAATGGATTAGTCTAGGAAATCCTTGAGAAGGGAGGGGTTACACCCTTCATGCTGAAGCTTCATGGTTTTGACACTCAGGTTTCTTTAGAGTTTGTTAATGGGTGGCATAACAGGATGTTGAAATTTTTTTGGGTGGAGATTAATATAACTAAGGATTTTATTATGGAGGAACTACCGGTCTATCCAATCAAGGAAGGAATTTTTATAGGGAGAGGTTGGCTTCCAAATCAGTGATGGCTACCTTCTTGAAAGACAATGAAAAAGGGAAGATTAAGAAGTTGGGGTGTGGAGATTATGATCGACTATCTATAAAGCCCATTTGGAGGGAAGCAGCGGTGATGATAATGTGATACTTCACCTTGGACGGTAGGTTCTTTTTCATTTATGGTTATCACTTCATGCTTCTCAACCATTTTAGGCATAATAAGTTGGTTTCATTTCCTTTTTATTTTCTCTTGTCTCTAGAAAATGGCATCCTAGAGTTTAGAAAGAACCCCAATAACCCCTATCTTCATGAGGGGTTAACGCTCTTGATTATAGAACATATTAAAGCTAAGTATGTAATTGAAGCTCCTAAAGTGAACAAAGCCTGCAAGCTTAAGGATTTTCCCTCTAATTTTGGAACATGCGATGACACTGATGAAAATGAAGAAGAGGATGTTGGGTCAGACTCTTTTGAGGAGTACTCTGGACCTCAGGAAGACTCTATTAATCTATTCTAGGAAAAGATCCAAGAAAGAGGCTTTCCCTTCCTAGTCTGGTGGCTTGCACAAAGATCTGTAAATTGAGGTTTCTCTTTTAGTTGGGGCCAAGAGTAAAGGCTTAATGAAGGTGAGGAAAGGGAGTCATATTTTGAAGAAGGTAGAGTCATCCCTCCCTTCTAGAGTGAAAAAGAGGATTCTGACAGGGGAAGGTGAGAAAAGGAAGGTGGGTAAGACCTTTGGTAGTAAGAATGTCCCAAATTTGGGCTTGGGTAAGGATAAGGAAGTTGTTACCTTGGATGGGCCTTTGGTTAGAAAGGTGTAGGTTCAGGATGAAGTTGTGATGGAGAAAGACAATCATGAGAACGGGGAGGCCTCTAAAGCTATCTAAGTGAAGAGATCTGATAAGGTGGTTATGTAGATGGGTCCCTTATTGGTGTGGAATCTATGGATAGAGGTAAAGTTAAGATAGATTCTCCTGGTGGTCAGTTCTTCAATGGTCAACCCGAGAAATTTCATACCTTCTAGGGAGAGCATAAGAATTGGGATCTGATTGATTTGAACGATGTCGCTAGAATGGCTAAGGAGGGGATTGGCAACCTCTTTATGCTCTTTAAATGGATTCTTAATGAAGTCAAATAGAATAATATCAGGATGGATTCTCTGGCTAATTTCAATGTGGATCTTACCAATAATAGTAAATTGGAGATTTCTATTGTTAATAGGGTCAAAAACATGAAAGTTATCCTCAACAAAGTCACAGTTGATTCAGGGAAACTGAGGGAGGATCATGATTCCAGAATTGCTGCTCTTGAGCAAAAAATGACTAAGATCCATGAGGACATGTCCATTCTTTTCAATTTTAGTTGTGATTCACTTCAAAATAGTGCAGAGGGGTTGACTATGTTAAATGAAAAAGCTTAGAAATGGACTGGGAAGACACTTTTCAAAGGAAAAGATGTGCATGATTTGGAGGATGAAACCCTAATGAGTATCCTAGACAAAGGCACGAATGTTGGCCCTTGTATTTGGACTAGAAGCAAAGCAAAGAAAACTATGATGATTCTGGTCCAAGAATTGAATGATGTTGTGGAAATGCATGATAAGGTCATTATTAGAGACCTGGAGGTAGCAAGGATCTTGAAGAATCTGCAGTAGCTGCTTTTCCTTTTTTGGCCGGCTTTTGGTTTGTTGCTTGTTTGTTGTTGGTCTGTCAATTGTTTTGTCCTCCTTTTTGTGATGGGGCTGCTTGTTTTTTAATGTCTTCTCTTTCTATTAGCCTTCTCCTTTTGTAAAGGGTTTTAGGGCCCCTTCAAAACCTGCTTTTCCGCTAATCAAAAACATGGAATTTTAGTGCATGAATTATCTTTTTTCATTTTGATAAATATATTTTTTAAATAAATATTGAAATTTATATTGAAAACATAATTGTTTTGATAGGACACAACTTTTTTCCTTTACTATTTATCCAAAAAAATAATTATCATATTTTTAATTTAAAAAAAAATAAAAATTTCTTACAAAGATAATCAATCTTAAATTTTGATGTTGATAAACTATATTTGAGAATGCCAAGTTTTTTCAAATAATTTTTTTGGGTACATTGGCCCCAAACTAATGTTACATATGTATGTGAAATTGGAAAAGTTGTGATCCAAATGCAATTCAATTAGAATGAATCAAATTAAACCATATCTTTGATTAAAATTGACTTTCAATTAAAAATGTTTAAATTTATTTGTGTTGATAAATTAACCTAAATGAGACACAACTTAAAATTTTAACTAATTCACTTAAAAAAAAAAAAAATTTAAAATATATAAAAATAATTTTATAATATAATTATTTTTTAACAATTCTAATTTGTAATAATTTCCATATATATTGATTCTTATTCTAAACTTTTGTTTGAATTTTTAGAATGGAGAAAGTAAGGCTTAGAGATGTCCATAGCCAAGCAAAGATAGTAGGCACATTAGTTTGTGTGGGCGGTACTATGCTCCTCCTCTTCTACAAAGGCCCTATTCTTCACATGTTATGGACTCCACATATTCATTATAAGGGAAAGAAGCAGATTACATCTACAAATGTTGAGGATAAAGATTGGATTAAGGGTTCACTTATGCTGCTTGCTACATGTCTATGCTTTACTACATTTTCTATTCTTCAGGTGGTATTTATTAAATTTAATTGGATATGCAATAATTATAATATCTACATATAATAAATGATTTGTTAATGATGTGCAGACAAAAATTGTGAAGAAATATGAGGCTCAACTTTCAATTACCACCTTAATTTGTTTGGTGGGAGCAATTGAGTCAGTTGCAGTAACTTTTATATTTATAAGAGATCTTTCGATATGGACTTTGAAATGGAACATCAATCTTGTAGCTGTTATCTACCTTGTAAGTTTATTAGTCCAATTTAATACTTTATTTATTTAAAATTAAAAAGTTACTTTTATTGATATTTATCCCTATAAATTTAGAATTTTAAAATGTTTATTTATAATTAAAACATTTTAAAAATAAAAATTAATTATTTTCATTTAAATTTTAAGAAACCTTCAAATTAAATAAATAGAGAATAATAATAATTTATCATAAATTTACATAATATTTTTTATGATGTATCTTCTATTTCTTAAGATTATCATCCATGCATTAGTCACCAAATTCTATGATCTAATGAAATTATAAACCATTCAAATCTTCATTTCTAATAAGTGTTTATTCCTTCTATTTAGATGATATAGAGAACCTAAAGTCAAAAATCGTGGTTATTTCCTTTTTTATATTTTACTCCATCCCTATTTCAAGTGGTGAGAGCTCAAACAAAAACTTAGTTAAGTAATTTTCTCGTATGCTTCATTTTGCATCAAATTTTATCTATTAATTAAAAATAAATAAATAAATTTTCCTATTTCTAATGATGAATTCGAAACTTTGAATGAAAAACATACATAGTCAAATCCATAAACTATTCTATTGTAAAAAAGGTAAGTTTTAAATAACCACTAATTCTATACACCTTTTATCATTAGTTTTCATCTAATTTACTTTTGTCTTGTCTCACAATATCCATTTCTTATTGCAGAAACATATGTCTATTTAACATCTAATAGTAAGATAGTTGTGTCTATACATTAATGGGTTTTTACTTTTACTCCTAATTGTTCTCTCTAACATTTTTCAAATATTATTCTTTATGAGGCATATGAATCTAAACAGTAAATGCTCAAAACTACTATGCCTCAAAGAATATTTTTTCCCTTCAAAATTTCTCATGTACATTTTTTTTTTTAAAGAATGATGATATTTTTCATTGCAGGGAGTATTATCATCAGGAATGACATACTATTTGCAAGGTTATGCCATGCGATTAAAAGGGATTGTATTTGCCACTGCATTTTATCCATTGAAGCTCATTATTGTGGCATTTATGGGATCTATTATACTTGGTGAGACTCTTCATTTGGGAAGGTATGTTAATATTGTTCTAGCCTTATGAACTATTTTCTTTTAGCCTTGAATAAAATATCACTTCAAACTCATACAATCGTTATGTAAATGCAGTGTTATGGGTGGAGTAGTTATTGTAGTGGGATTGTATGTTGTTCTATGGGGAAAATCAAAGGACAATAAGATTTCAAGAGAAATAGAAACACAACCTCACGATTCTCAGTTGCATGATCCTCAAGGAAAAAATGAAGATTTGGAAGGTTTAAAGTTTGGTGTTGAGAATGAATGGTCTTCTAGCCAAAAAAATTGAGAAAAGAGAGCCCTAAGGAAATCAAGGCCCAATAGCCTTGAAATACTAGGTACCTCCAATGCTAGATATTGAAAAATAAAGTAACACTGAAATACAATTTTATTTGTAGTTCAATCATATAAAGAAAACACAGTTATAATAGGCACTATAGATTAAACCAATACAAACGCTATACTACTTTTTTAATAGTACTCAAAGACATTAATATAACATTATCTCAATATATCCTAACATGTCAAATCATCTATTTTTCTTGATATTCAAATTAAACATAATATAAAATATTGTTAGTATGTATATAAATGAAAATTTCATATCTTGTAATTTTTTTATTGTGTATTGTTATCATTTTAGTATTAATTTTTAAGTGCATTTGAAGTCATTTTATACATATTTTTGGCTTCTCTAATTATCACAATTTGATAATGCAAGTTTCCCAAGATTTAGTAAATTTCCCCAAGACAACCCAAAAACTTTGGGAATGTTATCATAAAAGGGTCATTTGCATCCATGGGTGCTCAAGCCTAGGGGCATAGCACCCATAATGTAAGTGAACTTGTTAAAAGAAATATCTAAATTTTTTGTGTTCTAAGTGTCCTAATCTTAACTAGATTTTTGTTGACATGTACCCTAAAAAATTATATGTCAACATATAATTCATTTCTTTCCTTTAATATCTCATTATGTAATATCATTCAAAAATAGAAAACTTAGTATCATTCCTCTCATCCAACAAAAAGGAAAATTATAGATCATTTGTTGAAACAATAAGGAAAAAAGATAGGATTAAAAACTAATTTTATGGAAGTCTATTGATCAAGCCAAGATATAGAATTATTGTAGTTTTATTCTCCACTTTCATTCTACTATATTTGTTTCCCTTAATTTCTCATTTTGGAACCATTAGAAGCCCCTTTCTTTATTCATAGCCACCCTAGATATGCATAAACCCTCTTTATCCATTATATTTTGATCTAAATCCTTTTTCCCTCTTGCATTCCATATTGTGACCACCTTATAATTTTATTAATTGAATCCATCACAATCAAACACACTTGTGGTAGATCCCCCAGGGTTTTCTTTGTCCAATCACTATTATTATAAATATCATTTTTAATACACACTTGTTAATTTATAATCAACACTTTTGTGAAAGTGAATTAAACTTAATAAGATATTGAATATTATAGTTTTCTATACAACATAATCAAATTTCATGTCCTACACTTAAATATGAATATGTTAGTGTTCACAGTGCATGTGAGAAATTTGTAGGTGAAAATAAGTTCCTAGATTGAAGATATACCCCTTTGAAAATTTTCAAAATCTTACAACACAAGGTCACATGTGCCTCTATAGGGATGCAATGTTTTCTATTCATAAAAGAAAAAAAAAAAGTGTAAGACAAGAATGCCCTAAGTTTATAGTAGCAACACCCCAAGTTCATGTTTTTTATTTTTTTTATTGAATTATGTAACAAAAAAGATTGCATACAACATATTATGGTAGCAACACCCCAATTTCATGATTTTCATTAAATAGCTCCCAACTTTATTTTACATGTAGTTTTGGTCCTTCACAATCCATTTTCATCCTTTAATTTATATTGGGTGTACACGTTATTTTTCTTCATTTGAATCCCAATAAGAATTTTAATTTTAATTTTTAATTATTAGCTCTTATACTCTCTATTTATAGGTTAGATATATTAATTCAATGTATATTTTTGTAAGACTGAATCATAACTACTTTGTATAACAAAAAGAAAAACCCCTATTTTCATAATATTGCTTATATGATATTGATACAAAAAATACCTCACTTATATTTGTTAAGATTGTAAATTTGATACCATTTCAATTTAATTCTCTTTCCCAAGCATTTCAAATTTTGTGTTTACATTTTTTTTAATTCATATCTCTTTGATATTAGATACCTGGAGGGGAATTACAAGTGCATATACTTTAGATTGACAAATATTTGAAAGTAAAAAATTTTGGAATTGGTGTTCTTTAAATTGCTAGGAAAATAAATATTGTAGTTTCATAAATGAGATGAAACAATATGAAACAAAAATTTCAATCTAGAAATCACAATGTGAAAAAAACTATTTAAAAGTGGCAAATGTTTAGATTATTTTATTTTAACCATAAATAGTTACAAATATTTCTTAATAAATCATATCAATAATCATCTCATGTTACGTTCACTTTGATTCTTTTTGCACTTGAAACTAGTTTTTCTCTTACAACTTAGAGAACTTTCCTCATATAAACTATCTTCATGGACTTTATATTTCTACAACTTCCAACTATGAAAGAATATAAAAAGTCACCATTTTTATAGTTACTTTGTCTCTTTGTTTGAAATAGGAAAAACATCCATTGGTGTAGAAATGAAACCACCATGCCATAATAAGACCACCTTGGCACTACTATAATTTATATGATATGAACTTTATTATTTTAAAAGAATCTCAAATTTTAGTACATGTATAATTTTGAGAAAAATGGTATTTTCAAAAAATAAAATGACATGTTAAAATTTGCTTCAAAAATTAGAATAATGTTAGGAAAAGATGTGTTGTTCACCTTGCATAATGTTATAATATAATTTAATATTATTTGTGGTGCACCTAGGGGATCTAGGGATGCATGCATCACATGAGTTATATATTCTTGGTGCCACTTTATGTGTTGTATGTAACATTGGGTTAAATATTTAATGCAAATTTGCACATTGGGAAAATATTTAATATTGGGAAAACTTAGTACCAAAATTTAAATGAGGGGGGAAATGGTTTTTTAAGTTCATGGTATTAGTCACATGGTTTATGTAATACCACTTGGTGGTTTTATGCAATTTTATGTTTATAAAAGCAAGCGTATGAGTAGTTGATGGAAAGAGGGATTCATACCCTTCAAATATGAAATCAAAAACTTCATACACTCTAAACCCTCTCCAAAAGCTCTCACAACAAAAACTTAAAACATAAATAAAGAAACTGTGAATTAAACTCCATAATTTGTTTGCACAAGAAAACATTAAATTACTCAGTTAAAGAAAGATGATTACAACTTAATTTTCAGTCATCATTGGATTGATGAGAAGAAAATAAATCCTTACAACATCTGATATGCTAATGAAAAAAACATTCAAATACAATCCATGCTTAATCTTGTGAGATTTTGCAAATATATCCTCATTCCAGCACCTCAACTCCACCTATAACCCCTATAACTTCTACCTATTCATTTGAAAACTTAAATGGACTGATATAAATCAGTATCAACCTGAAAATAATGTCCATGAGGCTTCCCCAAGAATGCTATGCCTCCCCTTGCTCTGCCTTCTAAAATTCTTCTTCAAAAACTCTTCAATGAATAGCGGGTTTTCAATTTTTTTGTACCTCTTCTCCAAAAATTAATTTCATGAACTTTTTTTTAGCCTCCTCCAATATGGCACGCCTATTCCTATAGCTGAAAAATTCAAACCTCAAAGTATAATTAAAACTCAATTAAAATTCACTTACAACAACCTTGACAAAGATAGGAGGATGTAGTTTTTTCCCCCTTCTTTATCTCCTGAAAAAGCAAAAAATCCAAGGCAAGTCTTGGGCTCCAATTTCCCACCTCCTACATTTTAGGGATCAACATTAAATTTTTTTTAAACTCCCTCATCCCATTTCCAACACCTTATAGTGAGTTTTTATTTATTTTACAATTTAAATGCTTTATTCTACTTTTTGCTTTAAATCCCACTAGTCAACTTGTCAGCGTGCATAGGAAATTAATTTGACAAGTTTAATTATTCAAAGATATTTCATTTGACACATTTTACTATGAATTTCAAACCAAAAATTGAGTCTCCCCAAAATTCAAAAATGCACAACAAGATTTAAATCATTTTGATTGACACAAGATTGCCAATTGCCATGGATGCTACTGCATTAGACACCCATGGTAGAAATAAATGTTTCCTGAGTTGCACTCAGAAATATTTGTAGACTCTATGTCTATCCTGGATCCATCTCATTTCTTTGTCTATTTGAATATTCTTATTCATCAAATTATGCAAGATTGCAATATTATATCCTTTCATCTTTACTCCTCTACCCTTCATATATTTCAAAACTTTTAATCTATCCTCCCACCAATATATTCCAATAGAATTAACAATAAAACATATACCTCCACCTTCAACAAAACAAATGTACTTCATTACCTCTATTTCTATTTTACCTTTCTCCTCTCCTTCCACCATGTCCCCTCCTTGAAATTTCACTATTTCAACACCTTCTATAAGACATAACATCACTGCAATCTAATTTATTTCACTCAAAATAATATTAGTTCCATTAACAAGAGAATCATTTTCTACTTTCCCTAACAAAGAATCATAGTCACAAATCAAAACATCTTCATCTCCACTCTTATCTAACAAAGATTTATTAGAAAACTCTTCATTTACCTTCACTTTACACTCTTCAAATTCAACTTTATAAAGTTGATCTACCGATGCAATAAATTCTTCATCAAAGGAAACATCAAAATCTAATTTTACCTCATCTTCTACTGCAACCTTCATCTTACCTGAGATTAACTCATCCCACTCTCTTTCAACTGATGCGATCTACATCAATAAATCATCCCCTTCACTTTCTTCTATTTCCTTCAAAGGACACTCTTCTACTGCAACTTCATTATACTCACATTCATCTTCATAACAATATTTATCAAAATTAAATTTTACCTCAGTATCCTCCACTGCTACAAATTTTTCTTCCCCTACAATAAGTTGATCCCATTCTCTTTCAATCTGAATGATTAAATCATCCTTCTGAACTTCATAGGTGTTCTTTAAAGAAATCTCTTCTGCTACTACAATTATTGTAGTCTCATCCTCCATGTCTTCCAATAGACATCCCTCAGCTTCAGGTTCCTCAATATTTTCGTACTCATCCTCTCCCTCTTCCTTGATATCACATGCAAGACACTCTGTTGCATCCTGTTTCTTTCCTGCATACAAGAAAACATTAGAAAGATAATAAAAATTACCTTCAACTCTTCCCTTCTCTTGTTTCCTCCTTTCAATCTCTACTCTCATTTCATCTATCTATTGTTGCATCTTTATCATTTCTCTTTCTTTGATTTTCCAAAGCCTCTCTCTGATTTCCTCTAGTTTGGGAATCCTTAAAATCCATCCAATGAAAAAAATATTTTCCTCTTTCTCCTTTCCATTTTTAAGACCTCTCAATTCCTTAACAACATAAATTTTCAAACTCTCTGGTTTTACTTATGTAAACTTCCTCCTTCGACAATTTGTTTACAAAACCCTTTCCAATATTTACCAATATTATTATAAACTGCCTCCTTTGGCCATCTTTTTACAATCATGGGAACCTCAGTTCCTTGAATCCTCTTAAAATTTCTTCTTACTACTTGCACATTCATCTGCAAACAAAATCCACAAATTCTCCACCCTCAGGTCCTAGTGCAAACTGCCTCCAATTAACGCTTCTTCCTGCACACTCAAGAACTCTTGATCTGATACCACTGATGGAAAGAGGAATTCATACCCTTCAAGTCTGAAATCAAACACTTCATACACTCTAAACCCTCTCCAAAATATCTCACAAAAAAACCTTAAAACATAAATAAAGAACTTGAGAATTAAACTCCATAATTTGTTTACACAAGAAAAAATTAAATTACTCAGTTAAAGAAATTTGATTACAACTTAATTTTTAGTCATCATTGGACTGATGAGAAGAAAATAAATCCTTACAACATCTAATATGCTAATGGAAAAAACATTCAAATACAATCCATGCTCAATCTTGTGATATTTTGCAAACATATCCTCATTCCAGCACCTCAACTCCACCTGTAACCTCTATAACTTCTACCTATTCATCTGAAAAACTTAAACAGACTGATATAAATCAGTCCCAACCTGAAAAAAACACCCAGGAGGCTTCCCCAAGAATTCTACGCCTCTCCTTGCTCTACCTTCTAAAATTCTTCTTCAAAAACTCTTCAATGAATAACGGGTTTTCTGATTTTCTGTACCCCTTCTCTAGAAAATAATTTCATGAAATTTTTTTAGCTTCCTCCAATATGGCACACCTATTCCTATAGCTGCAAAAATCAGACCTCACAACAACCTTGAAAAAGATAGGAGGTTGCATTTTTTTTCCCCCTTCTTTATCTCCCGAAAAGCAAAAAATCCAAGGCAAGTCTTAGGCACCCATTTCCCACCTCATACTTTTATGGATCAACATTAAATGTTTTCCCTTATCCCATTTCCAACGCCTCATAGTGGGTTTTTATTTATTTTGAAATTTAAATGCTTTATTATGCTTTTTGCTTTAAATCTCACTAGTCAACTTGTCAACATGCACAGAAAATTAATTTGACAAGTTTAATTATTCAAAGATATTTCATTTGCCACATTTTATTATGAATTTCAAACCAAAAATTGACTCTCACCAAAATTCAAAAATGCACAACAAAATTTAAATATTTTTGATCAACACAAGATTGCCAATTGCCATGGATGCTCCTACATCAGTAGTTGTTTAAGGTTGGTTATTTTGGCTTAGGGGCTTGTGAGAGAATCTCTTGTAGGTTGCACATGTGAGGGTTTGAAGCATGGAATTGGATGTTTGGATACATTATTTTTCACATGGAGTGCATATGCTTCAGAGGTATTCATGGAGACTTTACAAATTTATTGTAGTCTTTATTGTTGAATAATGCATGAGTTGATGGATGCTTTTGGAGGCTTGGGATTTCTCTCTTGAGGGTTTTTATAGGGTATATCTTGTGTCTTCTTTAATGGTATTTTGTCTATTATTTTGTAAATGGATTATGAGTACTACTTTGCATGATTTTCTCTATTTGATTTATGTGGAAATTGTCATAGATGATTGCAAATTTCCTTACGTTTGGTATTAGAGCCATGGTTGTGGTTGGTATAACCATTGTATGATAAAATTTGGTGCATAGTTGAATCCAAGGATTTGTAGGAAAATAATGAAGAAATTTAAGGGTATGAAGGTTTTGTGTAGGTTTTGTTTTGTAGATTTGGAATTTTGGGGTTGCAAATTTATGGGTTTTTTTGTAAATTTGGGGTTATTAATCTAAGTTGGAAAAAGGGTTTTTTCTAGGTGTTCACCATGAGTTTTTTGTAGGGGAAGTTTCACATATGACCCCTTGGGACAAAAAAAACTTTATCATTAGATCTAGGAGGCCGAAGAGATGGAGATTGACATAAAATTTGACTTATTTTGGTTACTAAAAAAATATAAATAAATTGCCCCTACCATACTCGTACAATTGTACAATGTCTAAAGAAGGAAATAAATTAAAAAAATAAAATAAAAAATTCTTAAACGGAAAATGTTTTATGTAAAAATCTTTAAAATTAAATAAAAAATAAAAAAGTTTGTGGGGGGGTTTCGTAGACCTTGTACCCTCCCCTGCCATGCCTGGTGACATGACATGATAGATGACTATGCACCACCAGTGTTGTCACTTGGTGACGAACCTCAATCTAGTGGGCTTTACAACCCAAGATTGACCCCCAACGTCACCCTTGTGGGGGTTAAAATAAATTAAACCTTTTTTCAAATAAATTTAAATTATGGTGCTCCATCTCTTCTTGCACATCAATCATGCATCATCAGTGTTGGTATGTGTAGCTTGATCATGCTCTAGGTTAATATTTTAGTGAATTTTCTAGCCATGGTTTCCACCCAAAATAATTAATGGGGGAGTGTGAGGGGCAGATTGGAAATTTTTTGTCAATTCCCATTGTAAAATTGGTTGAAAAAATGGTTTGAAAACTTCCCAAACAAATGACGGTTTATGCTTTCTACAGATTGGAAGACTAAGAGTCGTGCGATGAAATTTGATTCAATGCACAACAAGGTAGTGCATGAGGGAATGAAATAGTCATGTGAGAAGTTGGAAGATCATGTAGTAGCATGTAGATGGAGAAACTGCCACGATTTTGTGGTGTGCAAATGCAACAATGTGTGGGAAAAACATAGTGCAGAGCATATATTATTTATTTGGAGCACTAGAAAATTGTTGTAGGCTTATGTAATATTGTAATCTATAGTTTGCTATAAATTTAATAAAATAGATAGTTGTTTGTGGATGTAGCCCAAAGGGTGAACCATGTTAATTTTTTTGTTTTTTTTCCTCTGTATTTCATTTTTTTCCATCATTTATATATGTATCTACATTGTTTAAGTTCGTTTATTTATTGATCCAATCTTGCTGAGATCCCAACAATCAGGGCTCCATCACCATCAATGGGCCACCATAGGGCCACCCAACAACTACCCAACATGCCTAATAGGGGTTCTTTTTTTGAGGGGGCATAACTTTTTCGTCGATTGTTAGTTTTTTGACTTCTTATAGTTGTTGGAAAGGTATTTTTGAGAACTACACTATGGTATTAGTTTTTTTTTTCATATTTTTCTATTTTGATAGAGAAATCATTTTTGAAATTTGAATATTATTTTCAAACTTAGAGAGGTCATAACTTGTGCATACAGAGTTAGATTTTGGACTTCTTATAGTCAACAAAAATCTTGTTAGAGAACTCCATAATGGATCAATTTTGAAAATGTTTTTATGTGATTTATTTGTTGTTATTTCCATCTAAGTTGTTTATGGCTTCCTATGACTATGGTACTTTTGTAAGTTTATGGAAAATCAAATTTGTCATGATTTGGTGTTTGATTCATTGGATACTTACATGTACATATCTAATTAACCTAATTTGACATGGTTACCTATATATTATTTAATTTGTATGTTGCATTGTGAGATGTACGAGTTGTGCGGTGTTGTAGGTCATCTATACTTACAAGTTGCATATATGACTTGAATTTGGGTTGTCTATACCCATAGATTTCTTAGCTTTGATGCAAATTATGATTTGTGGCTTCATTTAGTCACATGTTTCATTGGTTTGATTGTCATTATGACGTGGAGAGATGTGTTACTAGGTATAGTCATGATGTGGGACCCATGCTTGTTGACTATGTGATGTGGACATGTGTGACATAGTGGGAGTTTTATGCTGGTACATTCGGTGGTGATCATGGTGTCATGGATGTTCCTTATAGGACTTTGGGAATTTTACATGCCATGATTGTTTATGCAAGTGCATTGTTGGTGGTTTTGGATTGATTTCTAATTGTTTGTGGTAGTGTATCTTATTAGTTTGAGGATCATGGTTTTAATTTTCCTTTTGGGAGCTCTTGATGTTGTAGTTGAGCTCTTTGATTGTGTGAGTGCCTTTGGTTGAATTTTAGTTATGGGGTGGTTATCATGATGTCATGGATAGCTTTCTTACATATTTTAGTGGGATATTTTGATAGTGGTTTTTTTGGTGGTTTTGTATCTTCTTGGTTTGTAGATGGTGGTTGTAATCTACCCTTTGGGAGTTGTTGTTGTTGAGTTATTTGATTGTTTTGGGGCCATTGAGGATCTTAAGTTAGGATATATTTATCATAATGTCATGTGTAGCTTGGTATCATAGAGTAGTGGGAGCTTACAATGATAATATGGATTCATCTTTTGATGATGTTTTCTCTTCTATAGTGGTTTTTGGTTTCATGGAGGAGCTCTTGGATATTGTTTTCTACAATGAAATTTCATTGAAATCTTGGGTTATATTGAAAAGAGATGGTTATCTTCATGTTGTTTGGAGATGTTGACATCTTGGTACCATGGAGGACTCTTGGATTATTTGGTTGAGGTGTTGGTTATTTTTTTTAGATTGATAGTTGATCCTTGCTTATAATATGGTTTTGGTATTATTTCATGATGTAATATTGATTACTAGTTAGATTTTTGGCATGATACATGTGCTCTTAGGAGAAAATATGTTTATTTGGAGTATATGATCTTTTGAGGAGATACTAGATCATGATGTCATGATTGAGTTCTTGATTTATTTTTTGGAGCTTTGACATTGATATTGTTAGTTCTATTGGTATTGAGTATACTTATCATTTGCTTGGGAGCTTCATGAGTGAAGTGTTGCATTTGGAGCTTAGCATGGAATGATCATTTCCAGGTACACATAGATACTTGGATATTTGAGTGAGGCTATGAGATCTCTTATTCCTTGAGATTATGTGGTTGAGATTATTACTCTTTGATGAGGTTTCAATGAGAATTCTAAGGAGCCTTCACTTGGATATGGATGTGAGTTCATGATGGACTATAGAGGAGATTATTCCTAAAGTGATTCATGATGACTTGGTTATCTCCGAGGATAATTCTCATTCTCCAATCTTGTTCTACTTGATGGATAGTCATCTAAGACATATTTCCCATTCTTGTTTTTGGATGCATTGTGTTTTATTATTTATCTTCTCATAGGTATGAATCTTGAGCTATTGTTAGAATAGTTATGGAGGATTCATTTGAGGAGCATTAAAATGCTTATATACTTGTGCATATGAATTTATTTGTGATGCCATTCATTGATGAAGGTTTAGGAGATGTTATTGGGTTGATTCCTTGGTTTGGGGATGGATTATTTTGTTGATCTTTTTTTATTTGAGATGCATACATCTTGGTTATGGTTAGATGTGGATAATTCTTGTCTCTTTGGGATTTTTTAAGGGATGCCATACTTGTCACAACTAGAGCATTTAGAGGTGTGTGTAGAAGGATATGCTACATGGTTTGATTTGTAGGTTCTCTCTTTGGTATTTTTCTTCTTCTTGGATGTT
The DNA here is from genome assembly GCA_007258455.2 of Sequoia sempervirens. Taxonomy (NCBI): domain Eukaryota; kingdom Viridiplantae; phylum Streptophyta; class Pinopsida; order Cupressales; family Cupressaceae; genus Sequoia; species Sequoia sempervirens. The sequence continues at coordinate 233,801,398 of VDFB02256132.1, forward strand.
TGTATTCACATGAACTTGGAATTGTGATTTGTGTGGAGATATGGAAATCACTATGTTTTTGGTCATGTTTTGTTCATTGTTCTTTGGTGAAAACATGGTGGCCCCTTTATCTCTGTCTTTTGTTGAGAATGGAGAACTTGGGAGAGTTATGGAGGCTAGTGGTGAGATTTGTATTGCATCATATTTATTTCCAGGTTTTGCATAATTTTGTGGATGTTCCTTGGTACTACATGATAATGGTTACACCTTCTATGTGATGTTATTGGTGTATCTTTGGATGCATTGATCATTTTCAAACTTGGAATTACCTATGCATTGGGAGTTCCTAAATGTTTTTGTTCTTCTTGGACACGTTTTATACATGGAGCTTGTGATAAAATTTGGGTTGATATGTTGATGGTATGAGGTTTACCTGTTATGATGTGTATACCTTGGTTTTGAGGTATGATTAGTTGGATGTGTTAGGAACTAGTTGTGGTTTGTATTTCAGTTATGGTGATTATTTCTTGACATATATTGATGCATATTTTTTACCATTTGATTTAGTGTTTGTGTTTGGATATAAATTTGAGGTAGGAATTATGCTTCTATGTGACAGTTAGTGAGGCATCTCTTTGGATGAGATCTTATCTTTTATGCATTGGCATGATGGAGGATGAGAGGATTCATGTTTGAGATGGAGGTCACCTTGATTATTGTTGTAGGTATCTTGATGGAGCACATGGAGAAATTTGATTCCTTGATGGTATATGTTGACTATAGAGGTTTTTCTCTTGATGTTTGAGTTTTCTTTTTATCCCTTATGCAATGTATACAAGTGAGAGAATTTTAGGAAAATGTGTGTTTTTCACCTTGCATAATGTGTAATATAATTTAATATTATTTTTGGTGCACCTAGGGGATCTAGGGATACATACATCAAATGGGTTATATATTCTTGGGGTCCTTGATGGTACATGTTGACTATAGAGGTTTTTCTCTTGATGTTTGAGTTTTCTTTCTATCCCTTATGCAATGTATACAAGTGAGAGAATGTTAGGAAAATGTGTGTTTTTCACCTTGCATAATGTGTAATATAATTTAATATTATTTTTGGTGCACCTAGGGGATCTAGGGATATGTACATCACATGGGTTATACATTCTTGGGGTCACTTTATATGTTGTATGTAAGATTAGGTTAAATATTTAATGTGGGTTTGCAAATTGGGAAAATGTTTGATATTGGAAAAAATTAGTACCAAATTATAAATGATTTCTAAAATGGTTTTTTAAGCTCATGGTATTAGTCACATTATTTATGTAATACCACTTGGTGGTTTTATACAAGCTTATGTCTATAGAAGCAATCACACGAGTGGTAGTTTAAGGTTGGCTATTTTGGCTAAAAGGCTTGTGAGTGAATCTCTTGTAGGTTGCACATGTGAGGGTTTGAAGCATGGCATAGGATGTGTGGATACATTCTTTTTCATATGTACATGTAGAGAGCTTGATGCTTCAAAGGTATTCATGGAGACTCTACAAATGTATTGTAATATTTATTACTAAATAATACATGAGTTAATGGATAATTTGGAGGTTGGGTTTTTCCCTCTTGAGGGTTTTCCTAGGGTATATCTTATGTCATGTTTGATGGTATTTTGTCTATTCTTTTGCATTTGGATTCTAAGTACTTGTTTGAATGATTTTCTCTATTTGGGCTATGTGGAAATTGCCATAGATGGTTGCAAATTTCCTTTCAAATACCTCCTTTTATAATATATTTTTTTGGTTTATGGGATAAAAATTTATGGGTGATGAAATTAATGCCTTTGTTGATTCATTTTCTCTATTATGGATATTATTCAGCACTCAACATAACTATCATGAAAATTCATAGGTTAAATGTGCTTTATCATAAACTAGTACAAAATGGCTTTAACACACTACGTATAATGTATTTATAGTGAGTTATTATCCTCATACCACATGCTTCACACACATTTATATTCTTACCATTTAACTATGAACTTGTGTGGTAGATATTGTAGTGTAGAAAAATGTACTCCTTTACATTTAAACACTATGTTTGGGCCCTCCTAATTAAATTGGACTTAATTATGCCTTAATAATCCCTATTTTACATCTACAATCCTAATAACTTACATTTTCTAAAGGTGAAACCTGACAACAATTAATGCCAACACATAATTAAACACCTTGAGCAATGTGTGTTCTAGAAATAGGGACCTGGGACGAATGGGTTCTCCCTAGGCCTTGGAACCCATTTTTAAAACATGTTTTGGTAGTATTTTTATCATCCCAATTTCAAATTTCAAATTTTGGCTTGTAATGTTTAATTTTTGGGAAATTAAGGATTCATGTCTATAAATACAAGGTTATTTTATCAAATCAAATAGATATTTTCAAGAGAGAATTCACAAGAGAAAATATTATTGTCAAGAGCATTCAAGAGTATATTTATCAAGCATTTGTTGCAGCATTCAAGATCTCAAGCATCGTTTCAAAGTTATGTTCATTCATGCATATTTTTGGAGCTAACATTGTGATGTAGGTTTCAAGATCTAATCCAAGCATTCAAGTCAAAGATTCAAAGTAAGATTCAAGCATCAAGATCCACATCCATTGAAGCCATATCATGCAAGATTGTAGATTTCTAATGGTTTTATTCAAGGTTTTGGTGAGTTGCAACATTGTATTGTTCATTCACCATTCCTTTCATGTTTCATTTCAATTCAAGGTTTAATTACCAAAACAGGGTTTGACCAAGGAAAATCCCCATTCACCAAAAACAAACATTTTTTCCCTCTTGTGTTTCTATTGAAGATTTTAGGTTGAAGAAGGATTGAAGATCTCTAAAGTGCCAAATTGCAAAAGTTGTCAAAGTTGTAAGAAAAGTTGTCAAGATCATGGAAACTCAGATCCCGAGCTCATTTTCTGTCATTTTCGAGTGAAACCAGTGGGAAATTGCATCTCAAATCTATCTTCAGAGGCTCCTAAAAATTCAGATCAAAAAGCTATCTTAGGACACTTTGCAACCAAATAGGACACTTGGAAACTAATTTTTGAGGCAAGTTTTGAGTGTCTTCCACTCATCAAAAAAATATAAAATTGATTGTTTTTGTTATATCTAGGCTTAATCTACATGAATCAGGTCTTAGGTTATAGATTTGAGGTCATTTTCTATTTTATTTTCATCTCCCAAAAGTGTTGTTTGAACTGTACCCCCCATCCACACACACATAAAGGAAATTGTGAATCTTCTATAGAATTGACTCACGTAAGGGCTGAAAATTAATTCTATCATGGAGGATCTCATTTCCTTAATGAAATAGAAAATAGATAGGTTCATTACACCCCATTTCCCCCTTTCTATTTATAGTAAGTTTGGTGAAACATTCCAAATTTAGTATGTAACCCTATGTTTTGGACCCCCAACCTATTTTTCTATGTTTCAGATGCAACTAACCATTCTTAAGCACCTAGATTTCTCTCTCAATATTTATAACCATTTCATCTCTTCACTATAATTTTTCTTCATAATCATTGATACCAATGTTAGGATAGGATATAAAAACATAAAACATACTTAAAAATGTGTATACCAACATTTATTTTTATATATTCACACCCAATGAAGGTTCATATCAACTATCATAAACAAATACTTATCTACATGTGGGTTAATTGAGTTCTCAATTAACTACCTTATGATTAACCTAACCTAGGCATTACAACAATATCATAACTACTATTTTTTATGGTAATTTTTTTACTAAAATATTTCTCCCTATTTTGACTCTTATTTCTAATGTGTTCTTAGTTATTTAATAAAATAATTTTATTTCTAGATCCTTATGGGTCATGGATTTAAATTTGAAGAAATTATTAATCTCACAAAATCTTAGTGGTTAAGGAGACGTGGGAAGATCCCTCCTACTTTCTCCTTGAGATACCATATTTATTTCCACTTATTTATTGAATAATATTAATCACAATGCTTATCTTTTAATATTTTGTGGTCCTCTTTCAATACCTACAATTGTCTCATGAAACACCACAATTGAACTCCGCTAAAGTATGAAAAAACAAGTCTTTTATTAAAGGTATATTTTTTCCTTTATCTTCTTTATCCAATATGAATGTCTCATTTAGATTTGAAAGTTTTGAATGCACCCTCATGAATTAAGGTTTCTCAAGCCTAGAATTATTCTCTCTAATTTTCTTCAAGAGATTAAATGGTTTATTTCAAAGGTTTGAGCTTTCTAGATTATACTTGGAATGTCTTTTTATTCATGTACAACCAATTATTTTTCTCTAGTGTAGAAAAATGTATCCCTTTACATTTTCACACTTGTTTGGACCCTCCCTGCTAAAATTGGGCTTCTTTATGCCTTATTTGGTCATATTTTGCATCCACAACCCTTATTTAATGCATCTTTCCAAGGATAATCCCAACACATATCAAATGACCACTCATAATTTAATGATTTTGGTTTGTATGGCCCAGATTTAGTGATTTGGGACTCATACACCACCTTGGGCGTATGGATCCCACCTAGGTTTTGTGGGCCTAAACCCGAATTTGGCATTAAACATAACATTTCTTAAAACTTGTGTCCCGAGCTTAGCCTACTGGGACTCATATGCCTCAACTAGTGTATGAGTCCTGCTTAGCTTGGACCTATTTTAAATTAAAATTCTTGGCGGAATTTTATTCTCCTAGATTTGATGTCGGGTTGTAGTGTTGTAATTTCAGGAAATTTAGCATAAACAAGTATAAATACAAGGTTATTTCAAATATTTTCTACTATAAAATTGATGAGAACATTCCTATAGAAATTTTATGATTACAATAACATTCAAGAGCATTCAAGAGTGATTATAAAACATTTTGGAGCATTATTCAAGAATCATGCATCATGTTTGTTTTTGAGCTAAAATTTGTGGTGTAGGTTCTTATGATTCAAGAAAGCATTCAATTCAAGATCCATAGCATACAATAAAGATTCAAGATCTACATTCATGCTAGCCATTACTTACAAGATTTCAGCCTTTATCCCAAGGGTTTGGTGAGTTGTAACATAGCTTATTTGTCCATTCATCATTCCTTCCTTCTATTCCATTTTATTTCAAGGTTTGATTACCAAAATGGGGTTTTACCAAGGAAAACCCCTATCCACTAAAAAAACAACATTTTCCCCTCTTGTTGATGTGTGATTTGTAGATATAGGTTGAAGATCCATTGAAGAGAAAGATTGGAGAAAAGTTGTCAATTTGTCAAAGTTGTCACCTACATTGCAAAATCACGAAAGGACGCCTACAGGTTGTAATTCAATGCTTTAGACTCGGAGATTTGACAGGAGAGAAGCTAAAAGAAATCACTAGAGGATATCAGAGTTTTAGATCAACCCTAATACTGGGACTAAATCACCACTTGTGGCATATGAGTCCCAATATACCATATTTCAAGCACTTTCTGTAGATCCTGGTTTAGCAATTCCAGATTTCGGTTCCGACCCGAAACCCTAAATTGGGACTAAATCGCCCCTCCTAGCGTATGAGTCCTAGTATACTTTAAAAGTTAGATTTTCAAGATTTTAGACCTTGTTCTGAGCTCCTTGAGTTGTCAAGGTGCTCCTCTATCCTTCCTCAGTCCATTCTTCTGATTTTTAGTTTCTTATCTTGAGTTGCATCTAGTTAGGTTTACATATCATTTCATTTACTTCTTTCCAAGCCTTTGCTTGGTGGTGAACCCCCTTTTAGTCTTTAATCAAACCCCTAGGACACCCTATTGCAGATCTCTTTCCCTCATTTCCACCTCTAGATTGAGATCTCTAAGGTTTCCTTGAATGAAACTTGAAGGAAATTGGTGGTTCTATCTCCCAAAACATAGAGCGAAAATTTTCTTCATTTCATTTTGGTGAATCTAGCTTTTAGAACACCTTATTTTCTGATTTGGAGTGCATCATAGTCCTAGATCTAGCTTGCATTAACTTTACATTAGGTTTTTCATAAAGTTAATTTGCATATAGGGTTTCTTAATCTTGTATTAGTGAAAGTGCATATAGGTTGCATTTTTTCCTCTTGCATCATTGAATGTTAGTTAAAACCTATAATTGCACTTAGTCTAGACATCATTCAAAATAGAAAACCTAATATTCACTCAGAATTTTTAGAAATTAGTGTAAAAACCCTAATCTAGGACTCATACGCCCCTGTAGACGATTTAGTCTCAGTGCAGGTTGTTTTATTGGAACTCATACACCCCTCTGGGAGATTTAGTCCTGTGTCAGATCTTAAATTGTATTAAATTACAACATTAGAAACCATGTTTTTGTGCTTCTATTTGTTGTTGTTAGATATTTTTTTAGATTACTGAATTTTTGTTTCATTTATTTCATTGCAGCTAGCTTAAATTCATTTGAATTGGAATTAGAGAATACCATTTATCTTTTGTTCATTACATTCATTGATTGTCCCTTGCATGAGCTTTACAACTTAGTGTCCTATTTCTAATACTATAGTGAGATGAAGTTTGAGACTCATGTCATCCCACGATAGCACAATCGTCATGGATCTTGGGTTATCTAGCTCTTTCACTCCTTGTATTGACACTAGTTCACTAGGTATGGACCATACCCTTAACAACTCTTTGCCTTCAAGTAGTATGACAAGTGTTGAAACAATGGTTGCTAGTATCTTGCAAGAAAACATAATCCAAATCCACGAAGACTTAGCAAACCTACAAAATAAACTGAGTACTAAAAACATTTCAACCACTACTATTCCTACCATAGATAACATACATTGCATGATTGAATGTGAAGAAGAAGTAGAACTTGTGTGTAGCCTATCTCATATTTTTGGAAAACATCTTACCTCAACGACTAGCTGTGATTTACCTTCAAACAATGTCCAAAGTCAAGGAGGAACTCAAATTCCTCTTCCCACAACCATTTCCTTTATTCCTATCTATACCAACCCTTAAATTAAAACAATGATGCAACCTACTAGTAATGTCTTTTCTACCTTGGGTATTTCTGCTAGCGTTCCTAGTACCTTTGTGGCATCACACGTCATATCTCCTACCACTTTACCTCCCATAAGCATTACATTCACTTCCCCCTTGAACACATATACACCTCCACCATATTCACCTCCATCCTAAAATACAACCAACGACACCATCCTTAACCAACTTTTGCAAAATGTTTCATCCCTTCAAAAGAAAATTTCCACCATAAATCAAAATCAAAATGACCAACCTACATACTATGTCAAAAGCAATCCCTTATCCTTGGATATATTGAGAATGTCGATACCAAAATGTGTAGAGATTCCTAGGTTTTAGAAATGTGGAGGGAAAAGAGATCCTTCTAACCATGTTTCCACTTATACCGCCTTATGTAGTGATTTTGTCCTTGAGGATAAGATCTTGGCTAAGCTTTTCCCTAGGTCCTTAAAAGATACCACTTTAGAATGGTTTTCATTGCTACCCAACAACTCAATTTTTTCATTCAATCAACTTGTTGAGGCCTTTATAAACCATTTCCAAGTGCACATGACTCCTAAGATGACCTTAGCCAATTTGATGTGAAGTAAGAAAAAAGATGATGAAAAGGTTACTGAATTCATTTCACATTACCAAATGCTTTATTCCTAAATCAATGTAAAGATTCCCAATCCTCACCTTCAATGGATTTTCATTGAGAACTTACAAACAAAGATACAAGATAAGCTTGGCATGATGAAGTTTCCTTCCTTCATACACTTGTGTACTAACCTTCGTGATTATCAAAACTCAGTTAGTAATCGTGAAACAAAACCCACCTCTAGCCATCTTAAGAAGTCTGAATCCACAAACCAAATCAATTATCAACTATTTAGAAAACATAATAAAGGATTCCTTCAACTTAACCCCCCTCAACCAACTCAATATGTTATTACCCAAGTGGTTGCTATAAAGAAAACAAGTCCTTTTACATTTGGGGATCCATCTAGAAAATTTAATCCCTTACCTGATACCCTCCACAGCACAATGCCACAACTTTTAGAATAGAAAATGATCACCTTACCTCCCGTTAAAACTCCCAATCCTAATAAGCCTTTACCTTTGAACTTTAGATCGAATTCTTATTTCCATTATCACCAAAAAAATGGGCATGATACAAAACATTGTAAGTGTCTTCAACATCTTGTACAAGACCTGAATGATTCTGATCGACTTCAAATTGAAGGTGTTAATGATCAAGGTAATAAGTTTGTTGCCCCTCCTAACCAAAACTTACAAATCTTTACCAACCCTAATGCAAAATCATAACATTTCATTTATCAAAGCTAGTGAAACTAAAAAGAATTATGTAATGAATGTTGACACAGATGATGACAACACGGATACCATTGAACAAATTCCTATGGATACTGATGAACAAGGTCCTATGGATGATATGATGGGATTGGTTGAAATTATACCTCATAAGGGTTGAACTAAAAATCCTCTTGACATTGCTTTCTCCTCTAAAGATATAATTATAAATACACTTGATGGTCCTCTTTACATAGTTGGTTGAATCAATGAAAAGCCCACTAATGGGATATTAATTGATCCCATCTATGGAGAGAATGCAATCACTAAAGAATTCTTACTTGTGTTTGAACTCTATCAAGAAAAATACAACAAACTGAAACCATGGATACAAATGCATAATGGTTTTTCTTTCCCTACGATAGGATCGATCACTCTTCCTTTAAAAGTTGGACTAAAACAATTAGATGTCTCATTCTCCATCATCTCGACATTAGATCAATTCCATGTGAAGCTTGGTTATCCATGGCTACGCTCCTTGAAATTCGTCCCATTGATCGTGCATAAATGCATAAAGTTTCCCTTTGACAATGAAGTATTTACTGTGCACCATAGTGGATTTAATCCTTTGTCTTCTCGAGTGAAATTTTTGTTCCAAGGATTTCTTTTGGCTCGAACCCATGGAACCTATTAAACCTCACGAGGACTTCTTTTTTAAATGCTATCAAAAGTTTAAGGTGAAATGAATAGAAAAACTATCCCTTAAAAACATGCCTCAACCTATGAATGAGCCACCTATCCTTGATGAAACCATGATTGAACCTAAAGACATTCCAGGAAACCAAGACCAACCTAAGATAGATCCTTTTCCTATCTCCTATAAAAGACCAAGAGACAACCAAAGAAATCCCATCACACCTCCTAAGATAAAACAAGTTTATAAAGCTAAAGAGAAAGTGGTTGAACAACCTCCCATGGTTCCTTCCGCTTCTCCCCTAGGGGAAGAAAAGAAACCTATGGTTGATAAACCCACTCCTACACAAACACAACTTGAAAATCATACTAAAAGAAATAGAAATGCTAGAGAGTGTAGGTGTAGACATCATAATCTTGTTCAAAGATTAAATGATGAGAGCAACAAAGAAAATCAACATCCAAACAAGATTGAAGAAATACATGATGAGTCTCCCTCTTCACCACAACAAAAAGATCCTATATTGCAACCACAACAAGAGCTAAATCCCTCTTTAGACATTATCATTCGACCTCCCATTGTGATTAACATAGACAACAATGATGAGGTTGCTAAAATTGATGAAGAGGTGCATAATGAATTGAATACATTGTTTTCCTCTTCTATGAGCTTATATGATAATTCTCCTAGGAAGAGTGTTGAACTTGGTAATGACCCTAGTTCGGCACTTGATGTTGTCCCTTTAGCTAGTTGTCTTCCTTCTGTATACGATGAGCACGATTGGGATGTGGATGACCTGCTATAGGTTGAATCACATATGCCTCACTAGTATTGTCTTTATTTTCTTTTTCATGTTTCTTTTATGCGATTGCATGTGTGTAATATGATCCCCCATACTGTTTTATTTGATGTATCTCTCTCTTTGTGACATTCCTTTATTTTTACCAACATTCTTCTCTATGTCATAAACATTTTATCTTTTTCTTTTTCTTGTGTTTTCCTTTTGGGGATGACACAAGGTGTCAAGACATTTATGTCTCTTCCATGTTGACCTAAATTTTTTCCTTTGTTTTTGCTCTCTTTGTGTCATTCTTCTTGTTCCATGAGTATTTGGGGAATAATGACAATTTTGAGCTCTCTAAAAAACATTGTAGCAAATACATATTGACCTCGAATCCGTGGATCCCTTATGTGATTTTGGGATTTCATTTTGGGGGAAACCCCTTATTCATTATGTAGCTTTATTTGGAAACATATGACTTGGCATAGGGCTTTCCAAATAAGCTATCATGTCCTCTTTATCATTAGTATTTATCATTTAAGTTACTTTAAAGTAATTTCTCATAGGATGGTGTTTAAAAATTTCTTTAAAGTGGGGGCATACATTGGAATTATTCTTTTGCAACTCATATTTCATTGTGTAGTATTCTTACTTCATGTGATTCATCTTTCTCTTTTTGGTGACATTGGGTGTTATTTCCTTCAAGAGTGTGATCTCTCTTAGCATATTATATTCCTCTTAGTGGCTTGATGCAACACACTACATCCCCTAAGTTGTGAATCCTCTATTCTTTGATTGGTCCTCTCTTGGAGATGTTAGGCACGATGTTCCCTAAGTTAAGAACTCACATGAACTAAGAAAAATTCCTTTGAATGTACCTTACACTACTTTGGCATTTACAATATCGGTTATATGGCCACCTTGCATAATAGACTTTGCTTTCCTGTGGAGCCAACTTGCACCTTGCATAACAAAATTTTCTTTTCTGCAGAGCCATCTTGTTTATTCATGGGTGTCAAGCATATGAAGCTTTTCTTGCCTCATGAATCTTGTTGTTCATGTTATGTAGCAGCTTGTCAAAGTTATCAGGAGGCATAGCTTTGGTATGGTTGTATGTATGGGAGCTGAACTTAGGCGTGAATTTTCCATATCCACTTGCTTATTTATGTGAGTGCATAATGGTCATGTGCGTATGTGTCTCATTGGGGGCTCACCTAGTGGACGCCTAAGGTTCCACTAGCCCTTGTGAGAATTCATTGGTTTGCATAGTGGACATCGTGTTCCACTTGTAAATTTTTTTGGACAAACAACTTAGATCTAATCCACAACATGCGAGACAAATGATCGAAGCTTGATCCATCCCTCCTTTTTATATTTTTTGTTTTCTTTCTCTTTATCTTTGGCAGTGTATGCTTGTGCCTTGTTGTTGCTTCATATTATTTTCATGTGTGTTCTTTTGTGCTTATGTTGGTTTACCATAGGATCTTGGTCCTTGGGGCTTGACCATCCCTCTTGATTGTTTTCATTCTATCCTACTAGTATTGCTACGATTGAACCTCTCTTGATATGATTTTGTATACTTTAATATGAGTTAGAAGCAAGTTCCTCCTCTCACTAAAGTGGGGGCTAAATGTAGTGTAGAAAAATGTAGAATTTTACATTTTCACACTTGTTTGGACCCTTCCTACTAAAATTGGGCTTCTTTATGCCTTATTTGGTCCTATTTTGCATCCACAAGCCTTATTTAATGCATCTTTCCAAGGATAATACTGAAACATATCAAATGACCACTCATAATTTAATGATTTTGGTTTGTATGGCCCAGATTTAGTGATCTGGGACTCATAAGCCACCTTGTGCATATGGGTCCCACCTAGGTTTTGGGGGCCTAAACCTGAATTTGGCATTAAACATAATATTTCTTGAAATTTGTGTCTTGAGCTTAGCCTACTGGGACTCATACGCCCCAACTGATGTATGAGTCCCACTTAGCTTGGACCTATTTTAAATTCAAATTGTTGGTGGGATTTTATTCTCCTAGATTTGATGGTGGCTTGTAGTGTTGTAATTTCAGGAAATTTGGCATAAACAAGTATAAATACAAGGTTATTTCACATATTTCTCCTAGAAAATTGATGAGAGAATTCCTATAGCAAGTTTATGATTACAAGAACATTCAAGAGCATTCAAGAGTGATTATTAAGCATTTTGGAGCATTATTCAAGAATCAAGCATCATGTCAAACTCATCATGCATCATGTTTATTTTTTAACTAACATTTTTGGTGTAGGTTCCTATGATTCAAGCAAGAATTCAAGTCAAGATCCATAGCATACAATCAAGATTCAATATCTACATTCATGCTAGCCATTACTTACAAGATTGCAGCCTTTATCCCAAGGGTTTGGTGAGTTGCAACATAGCTTATTTGTTCATTCATAATTCCTTCCTTCTATTTCATTTCATTTCAAGGTTTGATTACCAAAATGTGATTTGACCAAGGAAAACCCATATCCACTAATAAAACAACACTTTTCCATCTCTTTGATGTGTGATTTGCAGATCTAGGTTCAAGATTGGAGAAAAGTTGCCAAGTTGTCAAATTTGTCACCTACATTTCAAAATCACGGAAGGTCACCTATAGTTTGTAATTCAGTGTTTCAGACTCAGAGATTTGATAGGAGAGAAGCTATAGGAAATCACTAGAGGATATCATAGTTTTAGATCAATCCTAATATTGGGACTAAATCACCACCTGTGGTGTATGAGTGCCAGTATACTAGATTTCAAGCATTTTCTATCGATCTTGGTTTAGTAGTTCCAGATTTTGATTTTGTCCTGAAACCCTAAACTGGGACTAAATCACCCCTAATGGCGTATGAGTCCCAGTATGCTTTAAAATTCAATTTTTTAGGATTTCAGATCTTGTTCCAAGCTCCTTAAGTTGTCGAGGTGCTCCTCTATCCTTTCTCAGTCCATTCTTCTGATTTTTAGTTTCTTATCTTAAGTTGCATAGTTAGGTTTACATATCATTTCATTTCCTTCTTTCCAATCCTTTGCTTGGTGGTGAACCCCCTTTTAGTATTTAATCACACCCATAGGACACCCTATTGTTGATCTCTTTCCCTCATTTCCATCTCTATATTGAGATCTCTAAGGTTTCCTTGAATGAAACTTGAAGGAAATTGGTGGTTCTATCTCCGAAAACACAGAGTGACAATTTTATTCATTTCATTTTCCAATCTTGATTGTGTGTTCCTGGCGTTGCATCATGCCAAACCTCATATTCAATTGAGAGATATCTAATTATACCTACACTTTGAGATGTATTTTTTTTATATATTCCAATGCATTTTGGTTCCATTATCTCTTTTGATTTTACTTCTTATTTTATTTGTCCCAATTTAACATCAAGTAGGCTATACATGAAAAATATAAGAATACTTTAGAAAGTGATTTATTAATATATGCAATATTACCCTTTCATAATAATGTTGTATATAATGTCAAAGAATCATTATTACAATTATAATGCATTATATCCACCCATCGGTTTGAGGATGGAAGGTTCTTCTTCATGTGTTGTAAAATGTTATGTTACACTTTAGACTAATAGGTAAATAGTGCACATGATGTATTTAATCAAGTGCATCTATAAAAATAAATTTGATTTTTATATGATCTTGTAAAGAAAATAACACATCTTGGATAGGTATTTTTAGTCATTTAAAATTTAATTATTTATTTTTTATATTACATGTGCAATTTTTATTACTTTCAAATATTATAATACAAATTCATTTATTTTTAGTATCACACAAGTTGTTCTAAAACTTCCATAAAAATATTTAATCAAATACATCAATAAATATATTAAGAAAACCAAAATGCACACAAAGATTAGTAAAAGGATCAAAAACTAATTTTCTATTTTTTTGGTCTTCTCAAATTGAGTTAAAATAATCTATAATAGACCACAATAACATGTTGGAGTTGATGTTTGTCATTGATGTCAATTGTTCATGATGCAAAAGGGTTTGTGCTTAGAGTTGATGTTGATGCTTCCATTATTACAAGGTCATTCATGTTTAATTGATGTCAAAGGAGAAAGATACAAGTTAGGTACATGCTGATGTTTGATCATTGTCTAATGATTTTTGATGTTGATACTCAAAGGTAATTTTTTGATAGGTGTTTTTTCACTTCTCAACACACACAACACACAAGTATGTTGTCTCTCTTGAAAGGTAATTTTCTGCAACTAAGTTTCAAAAAATCACCCCAAGGTCTCTTGGGTGTCAGGTCATGACAATGTGTGAAACAACTCAATGGTTGATGTGATTTGCTGGTAATCGCAAGGAGGCCTTTATAGTTCACAAAGCATGGGAGTTTGGGTATGCAAATAGAGTTTCAAGGTTCTGGAAATGAATGAATAGTGGCTGCCCACTCAGAATAGCAAGTTGAAACTCACTTCAATCACCAAGTTTGACATTGTTATGGTGCTTGGAATCATAAACTAACAAATATCTAAAAGAAATATCAAAAGAGGAAGGGGTTGAGAGAAGTTTTTAAATCTAAGGTATGAATGAACAATAATAATGGAGGATGCTAAAGTAGACAGACTCCCATAAAACTAAGTTTTTCCTAACCAAGAGAAACCTACAACTACACAAAACCAGTGCAATCTTCAAGGGATCTTTGTAGATTTTCCTATTGTGCATTCACCTCATTAACATATAATTGAACTAAAGTACAACAAGTAAACAAGCTCAAGCTAACTTTACATAGTAGTTTTTCATCAACAAAATTCCAAAAGTATGGGTTGGGAGTTCATCAAATACTATAACAACAACCACCATTAAAGACATTCAAGAAACTAATAAACAAAGATAACATGGAGGTTGAATCATGCATGCACAATGAACAAACTCAAAGAAAACACCCAAAATGTAATGCAATGCTTCCTTCTATTGCTTCAATATACCTCATACAACAATTCACCACCCCCTTACAAATGAGGAGCAAGCCCCTATTTATAGTTTTTCAAAAGTGAAATGAATGGCTAGGATTCATTTACAATGAATGACCCAGATTCAATACAGCTCAAGGTTTCACCTACCCGCAATATTTCACAACTTAAAATAGAATATTTTGTCTTCTCTATTTTGTCTTGTAGTCTATTTTGTCTGGTAGCTATTTTGTCTTTTAGCTGCCTTCTTTATTGTAGCTGAAAATTGTTGAAATATACCTTTGTTGACACATTTGCAACATCTCTTTATTCAATTAGGTGGGTCTTCTTGCAAATTTGCATCAATCGGAGGTAGAAATCTCTCCTTCAGTTCCAGCGAGAAGCTCTTTGACAATCATCATTATTCGATACCTAAATAGATCCAAGTGTTGAAATGGATAGCAGAAAATAAGAATGCAGATTCCACCAAGTATCAGGCTGTGTTGAGAGTTAGCAGGTGAATACCGAGCACTATGGTGCCAAAAATGACATAATGTGGATGAAGATCTGCATCACGGTCCCCATCGCAAGCACTTATGTATGTGATCTTTACATTGATTACTCTTCTCGGATCTTTACTCAGGCCCCCTAGGGGCAATCTTCATCATCCTTGGCATGTTGGCACAATTTTGTAAGCAAGCTCCTTAAACATACTTGAATTGAAATCTTCCCCTTGGTGCGGATCTACGGGTAGACATATCTTGGACATCATTTTAACATCCAAGCCCACCCTCATATAATTATTCCTACAACATGCAAAATTAATGATTAAAATAATCACCTTGAACTAACATCCAATATTAGAGGCCTATTTAAATCATTCAACCAATTTGCTTCAAAAAGTATAAAGTCCCCTATCCAGTAAAATAACTCTTCTTATTATAATAAATCTCCTCCTCGTAATCTCCACTTTATACCTGCACATCATAAGATTGGAGTCATGTTTACTAATATCCCCCGCTCTTCTAATAGTCCTATCTAGGCCCTTGCTCTTTATTTCACATGGAGAGGTCCTCAAGATTAAATCATAATGGTAAATTACTTAGGTGCTTGAAATAAGCATACGTCTAATCCGGTGTGTGATTCCCTCCCAAGATTCTTTTGAATTTAGTGAACCATGCTTTAATCGAGATTCTTATAAAACGGAAGGCTCACCATAAATACATTAAATAGTTAAATGACCATGAGAGTGCCATCTTAGGGGAAATTATGAATTGCAGAGATTAAGGGCCATGAAGGCAGCATAAAAGGTGACGGCCCCGTCCTAAAAAAGTATGTGCGAAATAGTGAATGTGGGAGGCCACAATAGTAATGTCGTTGTAGAAGGCAGAGTGGCTTGCGGCTTCTGCAAGGAGAAGACTTGCAGGATCCACATCCCTGCAGGAACAAACTTCATTAATATTTCCAATAATTTGTGGTGCTCACCCAACACTCCTTCGACAGGGGGTGGAGGAATAATTAGACACTGTGGTTATGCTACAGGTAAGCCGACGCCGGTGAAAAATCCATCGTTCTGATAAATCTCGCGATCACCCCCCCTCCCCCGCTAAGTTCATAGCATCTACCTAGTATACTCCTTGTGGTCGCCTTAAATACCTTGTTCATGTGGTGATGATGTTCAATAAGACAATATCTTGGTTGACAATACTGATGGTGGCCTGGGCTGAAAGAGTCTTCGTTAAAAGCATCTTGCATTCATCACAGCTAGACACGTGTTACGAGTGATATGCTTGTAAAGTGTTTTCCTGTATACCCAAAGCATGATCCTAACCTGCTAAAACGATAATGTCCATCACAATCATTTATGACCATTCACTTGAAGCAAAACCATCATCAGTAGGATATTGTGTGCATGTTAAAGTAGTAAGGGAATCAATTAATAGGACTCTAAAACTCCTCCTCATTTCTTCGATATCCCAACTTGAGGTAGTGGAAAATAAGGGCCCGCAATCTCAATGTGCCAACTCCGGATCTAATCATACATAGCCACAACTATCCCTTTGGTGCATGAGTTAAGTTCCTTTTTCTGAGTTCACTAAGTTGATATGTTTTCATCGTTGCAGGAGTAGTGCATAGCAGAGCGCGCGTGCACTTGTGATGGCCTTCACTGCCTCTATGTTGTATTCTTTATAAGCTCATAAACTCGTCAAGCACCATAACATGATATACTTGGATCACCTAAGGACATTAACCATTATTCCTCATTATTTTTGTTAAGAGCCTCATCTCACCCATGCTTGGAGTTTCTTATGGATCATTCTTTGCATAGCGCCAAACTTTCAAAGGTCACTGGTCACCATCGGAGTCTTGGATGCGAATGAAGATTATCGATCATGCCAATGAGGATCATGGGGTGGGATGCGGGAAGTTGATGCAAGAATGTCGTTGCGGGAAGAAAATATAGGACCATCGTAGGGGGATGTCATTAGAAGGTATTGGGGAATAGTGGCCTCTGCAGTGACCAAGCTCGCAAAAGAGAATGCAGAGAATATGTACGGAGGTGATGTGTCTGAATGTTGTAGGAGACTACATCACAAGAATGGAGACACACACAAAATCATCTTCTAGCAAGTGAGAGGGTGGCCTCCACAAAGAAATGATATTGCGCATAGGAAAAATGATTATTACATTTGGAGACCCGAAGTCAAGAAGGCGTCATGGTAGTATCATTTCCTTATATGAAGAAATTCAAATAGTAGAATGCCAAATTTGAGATTTCACCTACTGCAATTTCAATCAATACTTATATCATACTGCCAGTCGACTATCTTCCTTCATTGCAAATCTCTTTCCCGATTCCTACATCACTTGACAGTTCATTAAAGAAATGCTGGAAACTTTTGCAAATCTAAAAGATCAATACAAATTCAAAGCTCGCTATACAATCCTTCAATAAGGCAAGGTAAAGGGGATCTTGAAGTGAAATTTTGAATAGTTGGATGGAAATATACTAGCATGTGACCATACTGCAGAGGAAAATAAAAAAAATCATCCAAATGAATGCACCTATCCATGTGAGCCCATTGTAACATACCCAGGTTGCTATTGCAGCAACATTCAGGTAGAAATCAATCAATGTTGCATTCGGCATATAGAAAATTCACTGCTAGCAATTCACCAACGGAAAACTCACTGCCAACAATTCACCATGGGAAAATTCACCGTCATGACAATTCACCGCGCAAAAAATTAATTGCATGAATTTTTGGCAGTTAATTTTCCATGGCGGTGAATTGCTGGTGGCAATGAATTTTCCCACGATGAATTGTTGACAGTGAATTTTTCGTCGGTGAATTGCTGGCAGTGAATTTTCCTAGAGTCATTGCATTCATCTATGGTGTGACGAGGTCTTTTCATAATGGAGAACCATCTATGATAATTGTGTATACAAAGGTGATGAGCGTAATGAAGCCCATCGATATGTGAATCCCCAATTTTCAAACTTTGCATTGATCATTTGCTTAAACGTTCACGTTCACTACATCAACACCAACCGTCGTCCAAGGTCCCAAGAGGGTGTGCCAAATCACACAAGAGAATTCTAATGATATGTAGGCCAGGGCTAGTACTTGTAATGAATTAAAGAGTCGTGGTAACTCCCTAGGAAAACACGTGGTAGGTCTATCATGCGGGGAAAAGGAGCGGGAGTAACGCTCGTGAAGGACATAGACGAAGATGTTATACCTCACTGCCTCGACTTGGTTAAGGTCCGCAAGATGGCAAGCAGGAAAAGTAGTGCAGGTGGTAGTTTAAACATTGTCGTAAGGATAAGGGTAGTGCTTGAAAGGAACTCTGCCCAAGAGGTTCTAGCACAAAGGAGGACGACATCTGCAAAGTCATTCGTCGTAGTCATGTTTACTTGATATCTCTTTTTTGTATCCTCGACCATTTCCCATTTGGCATGCTTCCCTCTCGATCTCATGATTTAGAATCCATTCAAAGCTTATACAATTTGTCATTTCTTTTAATGATTGATGCCTTCGTTAATCACTGTTAGAATATATCAAAAATTTATGTGACTTCAAGGTGGATTGCTACTCGATATATTTGGTGAACGGAGTCACTATTTACACACTCTCTTGAATATTTGAGGAATGTGCCGACCTTTGTGAATAAAGCTTCCATTCATTTCCAAAATTTTGATGCCTCTCATCTTCTATATAACATATCCATCAAACAACCGAGTGACAATAACTCAAATCGAAACCTTTATCGTTGTTTTCTTTTCATTGTTGTTCACAGGTTTGTTCATCTACCTAAGAGAGAATGTTGGTTCCATCTCCGATGCCTCAATTCGACAAGTGTGCAAATGGTCTCCTTCCTATCTAGCAAACCCCTTGATCCCCTCCTCTAGGGAAAATGTTTTGATTACCGTTGTAAATCGACCACCCCTCATATTTGATGATCTAGCCGATCACCTAAGTTAGACCATGCGTAAAAATATTATTCATCAGGTGTCTTCTTTGCAAGATGGGTAGCAATGAAATTAAGTCCAAGTGTTGCTTGAATAAGACTCATTGAATGGCAGCATCCTCTTTCCAATTTATCATCCCCTCCTTTACATTTACTAGTGTGGGAGGACTCCATGTAGAAATGAGGAACGTATATGCCGCGTGCAATAGGAGTGTAGACACGTAAAATATACCGATTGACATTGTGCATCTGATTCTGATTACTAACATTGTTTCATCCTGAATCATCCCTCGGTCTAACCATTTAATCAAATCTCCTTATCTAATTAAATTCATCAATATTCCTCTCTTAATTAAATAAATCATTTTATCTAATTAAGTCATCCTTTTTTGTTAATTAAATCAATATGATACGATTATCCCCATTTAATTAAATAGTCAATTTTATTTAATTAAATATCTAAAGTCTGCCTATTAAATTAAATAAATTAAAACCTTATTTGGCTTAATCTAACATCATCTCTTTTAATTAAATAAATCAAAATCTTTATTTAATTAATCCTTTGTCACATTCCTCTCATATTTGATTTAAATAAATCCATAAATTCAAGTCAAATTTGTCACATCACTTAATTCCCTTCATTAAATTAATTAACCTTGATTAATTTAATCTCTTATCATGTCCCATCCTCCAGCTTTTACCACTTGCACATGAAAATAGATTTAATTGATTTATTAAATCCCTATTTTCCTCAACAAGGCATCTTTTTGGAATATTCTCTAAGTTTGAATTCAAAAATCCAAGTTGACATGTACATCCAACAAGGCATTTACTCCATCTTACATGTCCTTTTCCTTGAGCCAAGTGGCATTTAATGCATTCTTTCTTCCCTCTTGCAAGTCATTTCAACAAAATTCAAAATTCAAAAATAAGCATTTATTGGCACAATCCTCAAAACTTGCACATCCTTCATCCACTCATAGGTTGACAAGTGGCATCTTTCCATTGGATGAATGTTAGTCCCACATTGCTCAAATTTGGACATTCATCCATCTTCTCATTTTATAAATGAAGAGCTCATCTCCTCATTTGATCATCCACAAATTATGGAAAGTTATTATGCTAAAATATTTAGCCATTTCCATCAAATATCATTGAGTTCTTAGCTAGGTTATGCAGGTTTTTAGCTTGGAGTTCTCATCAAACATCAACAAAGTGGATCACTCATCAATCATCACCCACATACATCAATCTTGCATCATAGGAGTTGGGAAAGGGTCAATTTTCACATCAAATTGGCACCAATTCCCCCATGGGATCATAAGTTTGCTAGCTTAATTAGGATTCAATCTTTATTTTGGTGTTTTCATTGTTGTTTTTCCTAATTTGAGCTTTGTGAATGGATTTCATTGGGAATCCTTGTTCTTTCTTGCATTTGATCACCTAATGTGTTTGTTCTTATTGTTTTGCAAGTATTAGGATTGGGGTTCACACATTTGGTGCTAGAAGGAGGGCTTGAACTCATTTTTTATCACTTTTTCCTAAAAATTCTGCGTTTTTGTTTATACACAGAAAAATTCCAATGCTAGAAGCTCAGCCTTGCCATATAGCACCACTGGTTCTCCAGCATCACCATACAACACCACTGAAAATTCAAACTATGACGCTAAAGTCTTCCCGCCTAAGAATTTGAATTTCAAACCACACCGCTTGACCATTCTGACCCACAGGATTTTTCAAAAAAATCAAACAGCGATGCAATTGAGCTCACTGGTTTGGACACAAAGTGCTACTGAATGGTAAGCAGTGATGTACAACATCGCTGAGAAATCAAACTCTGACATAGTCATGGGTTGCGCCGCTGGTAGGGAGTAAAAAGTTGAAAAATTATTTTAGCACGTGCTTTTTGTCAAATGTTGAGTTTACCTTCTATTTTCTACTTTGTAATCTCTGTATTTGGTAGAATCTGACTGGTTTTCTGTCTTGTAGGTTGGATCAATTGAAAACGAAAGAGGAAGAAGCATGATAATGATATCTTACAAAATCAAAGTGTTTTTAAACACTTTAGTGTTTGTTTAACACTTTTAAGAAACTATTATTCCTTTTTGCTTAGGACACTAATTTCGTTTGGGCTTTATAAAGAATCTTTTCAATTTTTTGCAAAGGTTTAAAACAAACATTAGGACTATAACTTACTAGAGTTTTTTTTTTAGTTAACAATTGAACAAAACAACTCTCATTTGTCCTTTGGTGCTTTAAAAAGAACTCACATTTTTCTTTGTGGATTCAAAACGAACATGTGTAACTTTGTTTTCGTGAGGGCTTACTTAACTAACTTCATTGAAAAAGGACGTATGCGCTTCTCTCATGCTTTATAGCAATCTTGAGAATCAAAAGGATTTTTTTGTGATTTTAGGTTGAGATAAAGTAATCACCTCCACACTTAATTTTGGGTTTAAAATTGAACAAAACATTGTGTGAGTGTGAGTAGGGAATTATTGCGTACATTCTCTTTCTTTGTGTTACAAACAAAGATTGATCAAGTTACAGATATTGTCTTTATTCGCTTTTGTTATCTTAGAGGGCCTACCTTGGGGAAAAAGTACTCACCCAAGGGAACGACTCAACCGGTAACACTCTGAAACTCAGAGTATTTCCAACCGGGATATAAATGAGGGTATTGGAATAAATGCCAATATCACGTGGTTGGCTCTGACGAGATGGATCTGAAAGCGGACTCTTGCCGTATGGGTCAATCTCCACGAAGGGAAAGTCCTTATTAAAACCCATGTTTTAGAATTGCCAAAATCCTTGATCTATTTGTTGGTGCAAGAACGGTCGTTCTAAAGCCACCCCACACTTATACGGTCTTTTAGTAGAAATGGAAAGCATTCCATGGGAGTTTCATGGGTGTTGATGCTTGGCTACCCCTATTGACATTAATGAGCCGTGGAGGGGAGCTAGTGGGGTCAAGCATCTAACCATTCGCTAAAGATAAGCGTAGCTGGACTTGTCCAAGTGGGAATCCAACAAATATTTCCTTCCACATCCATAGGGTTGTATTTATTCTTGGATACAAAATGCTTTGCTTGTTCGAAAACATCTTGGAAACAAACACTTGAACATCATCAAAATTTCAAACACTTTAGGAGACAAATACAATTGACTCAATTCATGTGTTATTGCTTGCCCTTGGGATTCACATCCTTAGAGGTTTCTAAACATTTGGATTAAATCTCAATTTGTCTACTAAAGTTAAACAATAGGTAACCCTTTCCTTGAATTCATCGAATTTCCACATAACATATTTTGTGGGATTTGAGGAAATTAAGACATTGGACATCTAGTTTGGAAATTTAATCAAAGAAGTGTTTGTGGTAAAATAAACCCACTAAGCAAAGATAAAAAAAATGAACTCTCACATGTGTTGAAACCTCACGATTTCCAAGAATTCAAAATCCCAAAACAAAAGTCCTTGATTCAAAATCCGGAAATGTATGCTCAAATTGAATCACTTCTTGGTTATAGAGATCTATAGAAGCATTGCATGTTCTTTAATACCGAGGTTTTAGGTAAACAAAGTTTCTTTTTTAGGTTCATCTTAAGGTCCAAAGAAATCAAAATCTTTTTCTTCCATCCTTCAAACATCAAAACAAAAATCATCTCACCATCACCTTTTGGAGAAATCTTGAAACTATCCTTCATGCTAGGCTTTTTGGAAAAAATAAAAATCATCAAATCCTTGAGACAAAATCCTTGAAATCTTTATCAAAACATCTTTGGCTAGGTATGTGTAGATGCATCCTTTTGCATATGCTTAGTCAAAGTTATCAAACCATCTTGTTTAGCTAGTTATATGTAGATGTATCCTTCTTCATATGCTTGGTTAAATTATCATCTTGTTTGAATAGGTGTGGGTAGATTCATCCTTCTCCCTACACATATTCAAATTATCATCCTTTGAGAAAATCTACCCCTTAGATAATCATCCAACATCTTAGGGTCTATTTGTTCAATCAAAGCAAACCAAAATCAATCAATCAAGGGAAATCCCAAGAGAAAATCAAAATCTGAAACATATCCAAAAATCCCAAAAGTCTAGCATCCCCCTCAAGATTAATCAAAAGACCAAAACATCCACATCATCCATCTCTTCCATCATCATCATATCACCATTCGATCCTCAAGATATCCTAAAAATCTCTCTTTTTTGTGCATAAAGTAAAGATCAAATCCAAGGAATTAAGAGATTTATCTCCCATATTCTTGAAAATTGATCCTTGTTTTATGGTTCAAACTAGATCTCAATACAAGAAGATCATGAAAGCCAACAACGAAACACCTGCTTCAAGTGATCTAAGCCAAACGAACGCAGAAATAAATCTTGTCGAATTAAGCAATCCTTTGACTATATCATCATCACAAAACCCACAAGAAGAAAATCAAGAAGAAGACCTTACCTTTGGGATGTCGCACAATGAAATAACCGAAATGCTCCAAAATCCAAAAAATCATAAGATTGTCAACATCATGATGAGGCTTAACCCTTCACTATACATGCTCGAACTAGCAAAACAAGGGGCCAAATTACCTTCTGATTTCGACACAAGCTCTATAGTAGAGCCATCTTTGGAGGGCATGCCTCTAATTTCATCCACACTTCCCATCTCATCCACACGCCCATCCCAAAGCATCACTCAAAACATTCTGCAAATCACAACATCTTTTTCTCCAACCCAACCCAATGTTAATAAGGGAAATGCATTTCTTAATGCTATTCAAACACACCCCCTTGTTAACAATCAAGACTTGGATGCAAATACCATCTTGGAACAAAACATACCCCAAAATTGATTACACAAGTATGTTCCTCTCACTTTCCATCATGATCCATCATCATCATCCTTCCGTGCAACACCTCAAACTCCTCTCCTCACAAATTCGCAAGAAGGAGACATGTTCGGACCTAGGGGCATTTTCGACACCACATCATTTTCTCAAAAACTCACACCCCTCACATTTTTACCTCTTCCACCATTACCACCATTATCCACACCTCTACTTAGTTTAGGGCTTCCCCCTTTACCAAGTATCAATCAAAACATCCCAAACACCAATCAAAACATCACGCAAAACTTGTCATCAATATCGCAACAATAAATGACAACTACACAAGCAATCACGACATCATCAACTACCCCCCTAACATCTCAAAGCATGGTCTCCCAAGGGCCAATCACATCAACAACACCATTCACCACTCAAACCACCAACACAACATCACCATTAACCACTCAAACCACCAACACGACATCATCACTCACCACCTCCACAAACACCATTCCAAATCCACCACCACCAACTTCCAGCATATCAAGTCAATACAACATGGCATTGCAAGCTACTTTTCAAAGGGGATTCCTACAAGTGCAAAAACAAAAAGCTGTGCAACTAGCTGCTCAAGCTGCCCAAGCAGCCCAAACCGCATTACAAGTGCAACAAGCTGCACAAGCCCAAGCCTTATTGAAACAACAACAACAACAACAAGCCGCTCAAGCTGCGCAAGCCACACAAGCTGCTCAAACAACCCAAACCACATTGCAAGCACAAAAAGATGCTCAAGCACAAATTCTATTGCAACAACAAGCAACACAAGCACAATCCCAAGCACAAGCTCAAGCTCAGGCGCACGCCCAATATCAAGCATAAAAAGCGCAAGCACAAGTACAACTTCTTGCACAACAACAAGGAGTACAATTACAAGCATATCAACAAGCAATAAAACAATATCAAGAGCAGCAAGAAGCAGCTGAATTAGCATCCCAACAATAAGCGTTGTTGGAACAACAAGCACAACAATAGGAAATCCTAGCATAACAACAAGCACAACAACAAGCAACCTTAACATAGCAACAACAAGCGTTGTTTATACAGAAGCAAGTGCAAGCATACCTAGCTCGACATAATGTGCAAATCCCATCAAAAAACACACCAAACAACCCACCCATCCAACCCACAATTGAAACACCCCAGAACAGCTTCATCCCACCTCCTGATCCGTAAAATGACGTAACACAAATCAGGTTGCTCTCGCAACAAGTGCTCGATCTTCAATCGGGGGCAAACCAAAAAGACACCAAGCAACTTGTGCCCCTACCCATTTGACAGGAGCCTAGTGATGAAACCATTCCCCAAGGAATTTGAGATCCCCAAGTTTGAAGAATATCGTGGGACGAGAAACCTTGAAGATCACATCAGGGAATTCCAAGTTCATTGCATGGAAGTCGCATACGACGATACTTATCTGATGCAGCTATTTCCTAGAAGTTTGGTTGGCCATGCTATGGAATGGTTGTCTTGCCTACCTACAGGCATTAGAACATTCCAGGAAATTATAGACACATTCATTAAAAATTATGCATGCAACATTGCAATGGATGTTAGTCTAGAAGAACTCTCAGCTCTAAAACAAGGAAAGGGTGAATCATTCGCTTCATTCCTACAACAATGGTGATCTAAGGCCAATCAGAGCAAGTGGACCATGCCTGAGGAACAAAAAGTTTGCACCATTATATCCAACCTTGATGGCCTCTTGGCATTTCATCTCAAGGTACAAGGGATCACCACATATGATCAGTTGATCTCCAAGGTGTTGAGCATCGAACGAGCCTTTATGACTCAACCCGCGGGATCAACTTCATACCCCGAACAACAAAACAACCACCCACCCTCCAATTACAATGATAAAGCTCGCACGTGGGAAAGGAACAAAAACATTACTAATGATGGTGTTGTCAATGCCAAGGTGGTCATTAGTGCCCCTCGCCAAAATACACCCGCACCACAAATCCAAATCCAACACCAAAAAAATCATCACACAATACAACAGCCAAACAACAATCTGACAATCAATAATCTCAATGATCAAAGAGGACCACCCCAATGGAATAAGAGCTACCCCAAGTGAAAGTACACCGCTCTAGGGGAACCACTAGAAGTAATCACGAAGAAGCTGATAAATGAAAAACTCATCAAAGCGCCCACATATGAGAATTACCAAGAACCGGATGTGAAACCTCCATGGTACAATGAGAATCAACTTTGTGACTTCCATAAAATCAAAGGGCATACCACGAATAGTTTTATGAGGCTAAAAAACATAATTCAAGATCTCATCGATAAAAGAATTATAAATGTGGAACAACCTACAGGAAACCAAGATCTTAAGATATACACGAATCCGATGCCTAATCATGGCAATAAAGGGAATAATAATAACACCGATAAGGGGAAAGGCACCCACACAAACATAAATCATGTAGATGAAATCGTCGTCACCTCCCTAGATGAACACTACACAGTGATCACCATCAAAGGCGCCCATGCCGATTATGGAGTCACCACAAGAGGTGGAAAAGTTACCATCGCAGGATCATCTCAGCCAAACAAAGTCCCTGCATCTAGATCTGTCTCTAATGGTTACAATGTCCTAGATCAGCTCAAAAGAATGCTAGCGCAAATATCCATCATGGAGTTGCTAAAAATCTCATTAGCTCATAAGAAAATCCTAGAAGAAGCGTTGGCCTCATCCACTGTCCTCGCAGATCTTGATGCGAAACAATTCCAAGCTATGGTCAGAAATATCATTACGCCAAATCTCCTCACATTCTCTGACCAGGATTTCCCCGCTCAACCATCTCACAACCATGCGCTCCACTTAGAAGCAATAGTACATAAGAGCAAAGTCAAAAGGGTCTTGGTGGATGGAGGTGCGGGCTTGAATATTTGTTCTCTCAACCTCATCAAACAATTGAAAATCTCAGAGGATTCTATCAACAAAGGAAAGGGTATCACAATAAGAGCACATGATGATCAAGAAAGAGTGTCCCAAGGCACGATCAAACTCCCTATTCAAGTAGGGCCCGCTATCATGGAAACCACTTGTCAGGTCTTGGACCTCGACTTGTCGTATAACATCCTTCTGGGATACCCATGGATCCATGCGATGAAAGTAGTAGCATTAACTTTCCATCAATGTGTGAAATTCACACATGAGGGACAAGAAGTCACCATCCATGGAGATCACGAACCTTTCTCCTTGAAGCAAAGTACTATAAAATCCCCCAAGTACCAAAAAATGATGAGGGCCCATCTACACCATACATCAATCCTGCCACTCTCGCATCCACTTTTGCGACAGAGACACCCACCACTCCCACCATTCCCACCATCTTTGACATTAAGTTCATCATCCAAGATAACAGTTGTGGAAACTACAAGCTCCCTAATAATGCTTTTGTGGTAGGAGAGTTACCACAATCTCCTAGATCACGGGGATGTCTGCAAATAAATGAAGCCTCCACATCTAAAACGTCTCCTAAAGACTATCCCAACTTTACAAATTGGGGAGATCTTGGCCAAGAAGTTATTGAGGCAGATCCATCTCATATGCTATATCAAGATGAAAGACCAGTAGCTAAGTTACCAATGGATGAAAAAAGCAAGGGTCTACAAATGATGCTCGCAATGGGCTATGACAGAAACCAAAGATTTGGGAGAAACGACAATTTTCTTATAATACCTATCATACCGAAGACACGAGCAATAACAAATCCTGGCCTTGGATGTACCCCTCTGAGTATAACCATATGTGGCCAAGTCCTCCAGTTAGAAGGGTTAATAATCCTCCTCAACCAACCGCATCAGAACTACACCTACCAGTATTTATAGGTCGCGTCATAGATAACTTTACATTTGATATAACTGACGTCTGTAGTAGTAGTGATGAAGAGGATACCATGACAAACTTACCTAGGCTATTTGAGGATACCACTCTTTGCATGATTAGCACCCTATCTTTTGAACCGGACCACCAAAATCATGAAATCTGCCTAGTATATCCCCAACTCATTGACTACGACCAATGAGGAGCACCAATTCTCGATACATTCAAAAATAATGAGGCGCTCTTAGAATTCATGGGACTGTGGGATAACATTCTGTGTGGGGACCACAAAGTCGGGTTCATAATTGAGCTAGATACGCATGCTTATTATGGGGAAATGATTGAATCCCTCAGTCACAAAAGTGAAAAATTAAGAATCATATCTAAGTCCTTGAGTGAAAACCACACTGTGGCACTCTCCAAACAGAAAAAAGTAAAAAGAAAGGACGTATCCAATGGTGAAAACCTCTTTGAGGCACCCAAGGATGGGGGATTCAATCTTACTTTCCAAGCTATTCATCAAGAAAAGTCAGCAGTCCCTACAGAAAAATGCAATCTGGTCAATCTAGGAATAGAGGAAACCCTACATATCACATTCTATGCGGAGCCATTACTATCAGAGGAACAAGAGCTCCTAGCAGCCTTCCTAAGAGAAAGACAGATAAACTTCACATGGAGCTATGCTGACATGCTTGGGCTCGATCCAGAGGTCATGGTACACCACTTAGCAGTATATCCAGAAGCAAAGTCTGTTAAACAAAAAATTTGAAAAATGTACCCTTAGATCGCCTTATTAGTCAAAATGGAGCTAAAAAAGCTATTAGTGCAGGATTCATCTGACTAATAGATTATCCAGAATGGGTGTCAAACTTGGTACCTGTTTCAAAACCTGATGGGAACATCAAAATCTGCACAGACTTCATAGACTTGAATAAAGCATGTCTGAAAGATGACTTCCCGCTTCCAAACATTGACATGATCGTAGATATGACAGATGGATATGAGATGTTGTCACTAATGGACAGATTCTCAGAGTACAATTAGATCATGATAGCTAAAGAGGACCAACATAAAATGACTTTCACTTGTCCATGGGGGACTTACTGCTGGAACATGATGCCATTTGGCTTAAAGAACGCAGGAGCAACATACCAAAGGGACATGACATTGATATTCCATGACATGATTCATAAGACAGTTGAAGATTATGTTGATGACATTGTAGCTAAGTCTAGAAAGAGAAAAGATCACATAGCAACCTTAAGTGCCATCTTTGACAGGTTGGAGGAGTACAAGGTCAGATTAAACCCAAAGAAGTGTGTCTTCGGCGTACAATAAGGAAATTTTCTAGGATATATAGTGTCAATGAGAGGTATCGAAGTGGATCCAACAAAGGTAAAAGCAATCCTCGAGATGGAGGCACCAAAAACATTAAAGCAATTGAGAGGTCTCCAAGGCAGACTCCAATCCATTCAAAGATTCATAGCACAACTGGCGGACAAACATAACCCATATTCTCACCTACTCCACAAGGGAGTAGCATACAAATGGGATACCAAGTGTGAAGAGGCATTCAATAAAATCAAAGAATATCTACTAACACCACCAGTCTTAATGCCACCAATCCCAAGAAAACCATTGATTCTATACGTATTAGCAATAGTAGTAGCCCTTGGAGCTCTCCTAGCTCAGCATGATGAAAATGGAACAGAAAGGGCTATCTATTACATCAGTAGAACAATGGTTGGGAATGAGCTAAACTATTCATTTATTGAGAAAGCATGTCTCGTGATGGTGTTTGCATCACAGAAATTCAGACATTACATGTTGGCACACAAAATAAAACTCATTTCCAAAATTGACCCTCTCAAGTACTTACTACCAAAGGAAATGCTCACTAGAAGAATGGCCAAATGGGTGATGATACTGTCAGAATATGACACTAAATATGTGGAGAGGAAGGAAATCAAAGGCCAAGTTATCACATACCAACTTGTAGAAGCACCAATCTATTCAGAGAATCCTCTCATCTCAGAGTTTCCAGATGAATCTATTTTCAATCTCAACGTAGCAGACCACTGGAAACTGTACTTTTATGGCTCATACACCCATCATGGATCAGGAGCCAATGTCTTATTTATCACCCCACAAGGGGATTGCATACCAAGATCCTACAAACTGGCATTTCCCTACACCAATAACATTGCAGAATACGAGGCTTTAACCATAGGTCTCAGAATAGTAGTGCAGTGGAACATTATAGCTCTCAGAGTATACAAAGACTCTCAATTGATAATAAATCAAGTGAATGATGAATATCAGACCAAGGACGACAAGCTCACTCCATACAAAAAATTGGTGGACTCTTAAAGAATCCTTCATTGAAATACCATTTGAGCATATTCCTAGAACCAACGACAGAGCAGCAGATGCCATGGAAACAATTGGATCCTTACTTGACATCCCCCACAACGTTCCAAAATATGAATTCCTAATAGAGTAGCTTCTTGTGTCGACATTCAAGGTACCAGAATCAGAATTCGTGTGCGAAATCATTGGTCCCGGTGATCCTTGGTACCACAACATTTACACATACCTTCGAATAGGAGTCATACCCGCCGATTTACCCTCAAACCTAAAACAAACCTTTGTAAAAAAGGCATCCATATTTTTCATCCTAGGAGACACCCTATATCGTAGAAGCATAGAAGGAACCTTATTGTGCTACTTAAACGCTAAGGAGGTATTAACCGCTCTAACTGAAGTACATAACGGTACATGTGGTTCACATTCAAGTGGAATGACCATAGCCAAGAAATTGCTGAGGATGGGGTATTATTGGCCCACAATGGAAAGAGAAGCACACGACTATGCTAGAAGGTGTTTACAATGTCAACAGCATGGGGACCTCATCCATGCTCCAACTCAAGAGCTTCATCCTATCATCACACCATGGCCCTTTTCGTAGTGGGGACTTTATCTCATTGGCAAAATCATGCCCACTTCATCTAACAACCACAAATTCATCATAACTGCATCAAAGTACTTTACTAAGTGGGTGGAAGCCATACCCATGACGTATATAACTGGGAAGCAGATATGAAAGTTCACCTTGAACTATCTCATTTTCCGCTATGGTGTTCCGCAAGCCATTATCTCAGATAATGGGACACCATTCAAGAATTAGGAGGTTCGTGACTTATGCAAAAAATTTAAAATCCAACATCGCTTCTCCACCCCATACTATCCCCAAGCAAATGGCCAAGCAGAAGCTACAAACAAGACCATTCTGAAAATCCTCAAGAAAAAAGTCAATGACGCAGGTCGTGACTGGCATTTGTAGCTTAATCCCACCCTTTGGGCCTATCGAACCAGCATCCGCACACCCACCGGTGCCACCCCTTTCTCCCTAGTCTACGGATCAGAAGTAGTACTCCCCATTGAGATCGAGCTCCCATCACTCAGGATATCACTACAAAACCTCATCATAGATGAAGAGTACCGAATATCAAGATTAAATGAGCTGGAGCTATTGGATGAGCGACGTATAGATGCTTTGAATAATTTGCAAGTCTATCAAAATAAACTCAAAAGGAGTTACAATAAGAAAATCAAAAGCAAGACCTTCCAAGTCAGAGAACTGGTATTAAAATAGAATTAGAAGAATGTCCCAAACCCAAGCAGCAAAGGAAAATTTGAACCTAATTGGTTGGGACCATTCGTTATCACAACAAGTTACAAGTCAGGGGCATATCAGTTATCAACACCCAAAGGGGAACCTCTGCAAGAGCCGATGAATAGATCTCACCTCAAAAAGTTTTATGCCTAAATCTTTCAAGGTATAGAACCAAAAATCCAAAAAATTAGAAAATGTCCTAAAAAAATGGTTACCTTGGCGAAAATATGGAAAACAGGCATCTTGGTAACAACAAAAAAATCAAAAAAAGCAAAAAATCTAGTAAAATCAGAAAAAAGGATAAAAAAAATAGTAAAGAGAAAAAATCGTCTTCTAGTGAAAACCACTTCGGTGGCACTTTGGACAAGTACCTTGGTGAAAACCTGGCAAATAGACGCCTTGTGTAAATAAGTACTTTCCATCCACCAGGATCTTTACGGCTTGTTTTGCATCATCCATCCATTATGTTTCCATCATCCATCGCATTCGGATCTCCATCCATCACTCAGCCACTCACATCCACACCATAGCTTGGTCATGTGTTCGTATCATGATCCCTCCTAGTACTACTCAGCCCATCCTCAAGGTTAGCCTATCCTGCCTTTATCGGAGTAGTCTATTGCATCACGCTGGGGGCATGTTCTCATCGGATCGGATTCGTGTATATTCTTAAAGTCCTAAAACATCAGAAAATGAAAAAAGATAAAAAAATAAAAAAATCCAAAAACATCAAAACATCAGAAAATACAAAAACATTCAAAACATATTAAAATCCCAAAAAATAGGTCAAAAAGTCAAAAACAAAGTCATCTTGTCGAACTACGGGTCTCTGAGCCTTGAACGTAGGCAAGGTTGATCTTTGATCATGCCCTGAGACACTTAGGTCAGTCCTTTAGGCGTCCGTCATAATAAACTGACATTTCATCATGTGTATCATCATCTATAAATCGATCAAGTCGTCAGTCGAACTACGTGGTCTCTGCGTATATAACGTAGGAAAGGCTAATCTATTGATCAGCCCCCGAGGCCCCTAGGATAAGTCTTTAGGTTAGTCTCCTGGTCAAAATCTCAAAAAACCCCAAAACATTGGAAAATCAAAAAATCAAAACATTTGCAAAATCTCAAAAATACCAAAAATAGCCTCAAAACATCTCAAAAAGATCAAAAACATCCAAATATTTGAAAAAATCCATCTGTCTCATCTCGCTTTCACTCGCAATAACATCATTCATAATAAACGATCATCATCCTCAATCTTTGGTAAGATAATCAGAAACAAGTCTAGCAGGTTAAAAGTGAAAACTCGAAACGTCAATTCTCAGATCTAAATCGGTACGTAAACAAGTTGGTCAACTCTTCACATTGATAACTTATCATCCAACTGGTCCCATATCAATCATTTGAAAGAACGCTTTGGATAAATGAAATGACGTGTCACCATCCACTAACATGTCCTAGGGTGAATCCTTCCTACAATGGGCATTATCTTTTGGCAATAGTTTCAGTCCTTATCCTTGAAAAACACATCCCCTTTTGGTTAGCGGTATTGAAGAACATCAGCTTGTTTGTTTACTTTGTCTTTATCCTTTTGATTTATCTTATTGCGCTCATTCCAAGGACTTCTCGATGATATCCGAACAAGAGGATTTAGAGAAATAGGAATGGGGCAACGATCATTATCTTTTGTTTGTTGTTCTTGTTGGACGTTCTTGTAATACAACCTTGGCGAATACTTGCTTTGTTAGGTATGTATGGAGGGTGTTTTGGGAAACTTGTTGACTATCGCATTGATAGGTTATACCTTTTTGTGTTTTGGTCCGAGATGTTTGAAACTTCTGAAGTGCATCTTAGCAAGGTTTTCGTATGTCAGGTGTGAACAAGGATACTCCTATCTATTTGTCAAGTCAAAGTCCATCACACTAGGTACAACACCATCCTAGTTTTCTATACCTTGATGCATCGTACCACGTGTGTCATCAAACATAAGGAAATTGGCCCTTTAAAAATCCCAACTCCTCGGCAAGTAATCATCATCATTTGCATTTTCATCATCTTGTGTCTTGTTGAAATGACTTCTTTTCTTTCATCCCTTCTTGTTTATTGCGCTAACAAGGTATTATGACAGTTGATCATCATCCTCATCGTCATCAATCCTACACCCACAAAGCATTAGCATATTGCATAAGCATATCATATAGGAAACATATGCATTGCATTTCCATCATCATATAAACATGGCATTATAAGCATTCTTCATAGATAAGCACATCCATTGCATGGCATCACATTGCATTTATCACATAAATCATTGCATAACATTCATTTGCATAAACATTTTCATAAACATTATCACCTAATGCATAATCATACATAATAAATACATAAGCATCATAGATAATCCATTGCATAACATTATGAAGTCATCTTACACATTACGTTCATTTTGCATAAAACATCGTCATATCATTGCATATAGTGCATCACATACATTACATTTATCATTTAATATGTTTAGGATAATAATATTTGTTATTCTAAGCATCTTAGAAAACAATCTCATTTTGCATTATATCATATAAAACACGACCATTGCATCCACATTGCATTAATCATTCATCTCATCTCATAAATAGCATCACGATCATTTTTACATTTCATTGCATCAATCATTCCACATCATTATCAGTATAAATCGAAACATACAAGAATCCATCACATGCAAAACGTACACCCATCCATAGACATTTTATAAATCATGATTCACATCATTTTGCATATACACCATAGATAATTTTCCATATCATTTTGCATATTGCATATTACATATCACATCATTTTTTGCATCATTACACATCACATAAATACATCTGCATATCATAAGTCGACATAATATAGATCTATTAATCATTACATAATGCATATATCATCGGAAATAAATGCATCCATAAATGCATCATATAGCACCATAACATCACTGCACAACATATAGAAATAGAGTCATCCACACATGCATAAATAAAAGGTACACATCATATCACATCATATCAAAATCATCATCGACTCATATATATATCATCAATAATGTAACTGTCATAGTACAAAATAATCGGATCACTGTACATGTATGTCAATCAGTACAAAAGGCCCATCGGGCTATCAAAAATGAGCCCATCAGGCACAAAAAATTATCATCTCGATCAAGGTCTACCCCCCTATATGCTGCCCTCGCCTCTATCACCATGACCCTATGCTGGTCTGTGGCTAGTCTGCTGCAAGTACTCTGGAACCTGTGCTGCTCTGGGTATGGCCTCATGATAATGCAACCGGTAATACTCGGCCTCTCGGACGACATCCTTGTAGGACCGAACATACACTGTACTCTGAGAGGAGGAGGCTGCAAAGCTCTCCAACTGTTGTCTTTGGCCTAGCTCTGTGGCTACCTATAAATCTGCGGCATGTCTCTGCTGTATGGCCTGATCCCTCTCAGCCCTGAGCTGATCTCTCTCAGTCCTAGACTGATCCCTCTCGGCTGCCACGGTTTGCACCTGGGCCTGCAACTGCGCAATCAACGCATCTCAGGGATCCACCTGCCCTACTAGCTACACTCCTAGCTATGCTCGTGGAGGCTATACCTGAGGCTGATCCTCACCCCCAACCTGTGGTGGTACACCCGGTGACACCTGCTATTGGTTTTGCATTTGCACATCTACCTGATCTGGCTGAATTGGAGGCCCGGTCGACTGCTCCTATCGTGCACCATCCCTCTATCCTCGTCCTCCCCCTCTGCCTCTCACCTTTCGCCAATCTGAGACTACTCCTAGAATAGTCAAATGAAGTGGAGGCTGAAACCAATCCCTATATGCCTATGTCACACCTGGATCTGCATGCCCTTGATCGTAGGCCCATGGCCGAGCCACTAACTATTTGAAGTTGTCAACAGCCTCTGAGGCAGGAGTATATGACCCCCATGAAACCTGTGACATGGTGCGGGTGAAGACAGACACATAATCATCATCAGGCTGATCTTGGGGCTCACCAAACTAATGCTGCATGCACCCGGGCAGATATCTCTCGATCATGGTATGCTCTTGCCCCTACATGAAGTGATCTTGGTGGGTGTAGAATAGTTGATATGCATCGTCGACCTATCCGGGCCAACCAAGCTATGGACGCCATGTGAATACCTGCATCTCATCCAGAACCCTCCTCTAATAAGGAATCTCATGCTCGCCTATGTGTGTAAAGGACACACCACCTCTCTAGCGCCATTCGAGGGGATCGTTTGGCATCATCGAAACTGTCACAATCTGTAGCCGAAGGACAACAATGTGCTCCCACACCCATACATGGAGAAGTGTCACCCCTGCTCTGAGTGCTCTACTGTCGAGGTAGACGTACTTGTGGAGATCTTTGTATAATGAGGCAAGAAGAACCAGCCCCCAAGCAAAACAGACTGGTCTATCGTGAACCATACGCTCCCAATAGAGTCCCCAACTGGGATTGAAGTATCGTCCTCGTCTATCTGGGGCAATGAGACCCGAAATAATGAATGCAATAACCAAGCGGAAGGGAGGTGCCAGAGCGATGTGATGCTCAAGCTCAATTTTCCCCTCACAAATAACGATGTCCTCTATGACAAGGACTCTATGGCAGGCATTCTGCCCCTCATCATATCAAAAATGACTCACCGACCATGAATCGACAATCATAAGATGCGCCAAACTTCCTCCAAGGTGACGGTGGCTTTGCTAGTGGTAAGGTGAAATGAAGAGGTCTCGTTGTGCCACCTCTCGACAAGCGCTGAAATCATCCCAAGATGCGTGTGAATGGGCGCTGCATAAGTGATATAGCATAGCCCCATGTCTCAGAGCCGACCTGATCTCTGTCGCTCAGGTCCCGCAAATAACTAAACAGATCCTGCGACCTATGCTCTTGGGAGTAGAGCTCCCTCGCCGCATCCTGCATCAGGAAGGGTGATCATGTTAAAAAAATTATAAAAATTATTCATCAGGTGTCCAATAAACCTCTCCAGCGTCACAATCTGTGAAGGCATCGCAGTTGATTTTTAATCAAACTCTGACACTAGGGCACAAAAGGCCGAAAGCGCACCACTGTGGTGCACTTTGAAAATAAAGAGGACCGCCGCGTTACAGTTTGGAAATCACCCCGCTAGCCATGAGCTCAGTGTCAAAGTTTGGAGTTTATTTTCAAACTCCAAACTCCACCTCCATGGCACTATTTGACATCGAGCAATGCAATTTGATTTTTGAGTGGCGCTATATAGCGTCACTGCAAAATGACCGACTTTGAATGCATTAAATGAAGGCTAAAAATAAAAAATGAGGCTCAAGAAAGGTTCACTTACTGGTGCCCCAATGTCGGGTGGCCGCTGATACGTCCGGACTCGGTCAGAAATGTGCATCAGAAGCTATCATTGTGCCATATCGTTAGGAGGTCAGAGCTCAAATCTCAGAATGCTAGATGGTTGTGTGTGAAAATGAATTGAAAGTGACCCCTCGAAGCCTTTTTAAGCTTGAAAATTAGGGTTTTTTCACTCTAATTGGCTATCCTGCTAGGGTTTTGGACTCGTGAACCTATTTTTGTCCATTTGAGGCCTGTTTTACATTGTTTTATTGTGTTTAGACACGTTTTTGGCCTCCTGGAGCCCTTTTGGACCTGTCGGGCACCTTGTCCTCTTTTTTCGCGAGATTACCCAAAAATTGAAATTTTCGTCCAATCTCTCAAGGGGGCAATATATTGGCATATTTTCTCTCACCAGGTAGCAGTCGGGAGAGTTTTTTTTTAAATAACATTTTTTTTTGGCTTTGATCGAGATCGTTTATTCTTTGAACCAACACAACAAGTGCATTGCTTCAAAGAGGGGCAAAATGTAGACACGTAAAATATATCGATTGACATTGTGCATCTGATTCTGATTACTAACATCGTTTCATCCTGAATCATCCCTCGGTCTAACCATTTAATCAAATCTTCTTATCTGATTAAATTCATCAATATTCCTCTCTTAATTAAATAAATCATTTTATCTAATTAAGTCATCCTTTTTTGTTAATTAAATCAATATGATCTAATTATCCCCATTTAATTAAATAGTCAATTTTATTTAATTAAATCTCTAAAGTCTGCCTATTAAATTAAATAAATTAAAACCTTATTTGGTTTAATCTAACATCATCTCTTTTAATTAAATAAGTCAAAATATTTATTTAATTAATCCTTTGTCACATTCCTCTCATATTTGATTTAAACAAATCCATAAATTCAAGTCAAATTTGTCACATCACTTAATCCCCTTCATTAAATTAATTAACCTTGATTAATTTAATCTCTTATCATGTCCCATCCTCCAGCTTTTACCACTTGCACATGAAAATAGATTTAATTGATTTATTAAATCCCTATTTTCCTCAACAAGGCATCTTTTTGGAATATTCTCCAAGTTTGAATTCAAAAATCCAAGTTGACATGTACATCCAACAAGGCATTTACTCCATCTTACATGTCCTTTACCTTGAGCCAAGTGGCATTTAATGCATTATTTCTTCCCTCTTGCAAGTCATTTCAACAAAATTCAAAATTCAAAAATAAGCATTTATTGGCACAATCCTCAAAACTTGCACATCCTTCATCCACTCATAGGTTGACAAGTGGAATCTTGCCATTGGATGAATGTTAGTCCCACATTGCTCAAATTTGGACATTCATCCATCTTCTCATTTTATAAATGAAGAGCTCATCTCCTCATTTGATCATCCACAAATTATGCAAAGTTATTATGCTAAAATATTTAGCCATTACCATCAAATATCATTGAGTTCTTAGCTAGGTTATGCAGATTTTTAGCTTGGAGCTCTCATCAAGCATCAACAAAGTGGATCACTTATCAATCATCATCAACATACATCAATCTTGCATCATAGGAGTTGGGAAAGGGCCAATTTTCACATCAAATTGGCACCAATTCCCCCATGGGATCATAAGTTTGCTAGCTTAATTAGGATTCAATCTTTATTTTGGTGTTTTCATTGTGTTTTTCATTGTTTTTTTTCCTAATTTGAGC
>VDFB02256132.1:233840182-233940019 GCA_007258455.2 Sequoia sempervirens
TTCATTGGATAAGGAAAAATATCAACAAAAAGTCACCTTCAGGCCTGGATTTAACAGTTTTAGAACCAAACACCTAGAGAAGTAGAAAGTGCAGACCAAAGGCTCCTGTTTCCACCTTTGAATCTTCAAAAATTCAAAAGTGGACTCATTCACCATGGGTAGAAAATGAGTCCCACTGTTAGGCCTGATTTTTTTTTTCTGCATTTTTGGATACCCATTTGTCTAAAATGGTCTCTGGAATAGTTTCACAGAACTAGGATTGATTCACCCAAAATGGTGAATGAGTCCCACTAGGGATAAAAATCAGGATGAGAAACATTCCAAAAGTTATTTCTAGTCTTCATCAATATCTCAGGTGCAAACTTTCAGTTTCATCCATTTCTCTTGCAATTTGTATTCATTTCTAGTTTATTTTTGCATATCACAATGTGTGTTCCAACAAGTTGCATTTCAATAGTTTTCACTTAATAATCAATAGATTTTACTAGTTTACTACATCTAGATCATTGCATTTAGTCATAACTTCATCATACATACACTATTTTGAGTGAACCACCTCAGTTTTTGGGTCTATCTCTCTCCTTTTATGTGAAAAACCCTAAGAGTGCAAGAGAAGTACATAGCACCAAAAATTTGTTTCGTTCACTATGATAATTAGGTGATCCTTGAATAAGGTCCCATAAGGATATCTTAGTAGGAGTGTTACAAAGTTTTTCCACAAGATCATATTTATTTCCACTATGCAAAGGCAAACAAGGATCATTAAGCAAGATAGGTTGAGGAAGTGGTAATGAAGTAGGTATGGTATGTGGTTTTCTATTGTTCCTTGTGTTGTATGTATGAGAAAGGATATTATAACTTGATTGCTATGAAACATTGTTACTAGTGAATTTCCTTACAAAATTTAAGATAAATCTTGGAGGTTGTGGTGGTCCTATGATAATAAGTGGCTTAGGAGATGACTTGGGAGGTCCAATAATTAAAGTCCACTCTTAGTAGGTCCAAGAATTACAAGAGACTTAGGAGGCCCAATAATTAAGGGAGATCTAATTTTCAAAACCTCAATATACTTATCCTCATTTTGATGATATTCTAGCAAACATGAGTCTAATGTCACCTCATCATTTCCATCTAAGGAAGCCAAATTAATATTGTTTCAAAGATATGTATCAATTCTATCATCCTATTGCACTATGATATATTCCCTAGTAGGAGAGTTTTTAGGAGATGAAGAAACAAGAATTTCTTGAAATTCAATGGTTGGGTCTTCTAAGATATCTTCATCACAAGTAGGGGAGGTATCTAGAGAAGAACAACTATTATTTTCTTGCTTATCAATGATTGCATCCTCTTGTTGAATAATATCTTCCCAAGTGGGGGAAGAATTGGGAGAGGGAGCAACAATATTCTCATGACTCTCAATGGTTGTATCTTTTAACACCAAGACACCTTTGCTACAAGTAGGAGAGGTTTTGGGAGAAGAACAAATAGGATTATTATGATTGTCAATGTATGCATCCTTTTGTATCAAATCATTCTCACACATGGGAGAGATAGGAAAAGTGATATTAGGGGATTTTTCAATAGTCTCGTCCTTGTATCCAATAATGTCTTCCCAAGTAGGAGAAGTAGGGGAAGAGAAACAAATAGGATTCTCATGACTCATTGATTGGATCTTCTAATAGTAAAATATCTTCTTCAAAAATAGGAGAGATATTGGGAGAAGAAAAAGTGATTATCATGATTATCCAAATTTGTATTCTCTTTCACTAAGTTATCCTCATACATAGGGGGAGAGGGATCATTGAAAAACAAGAAAAGAGGGGAGATGACTTCATATCCATATGCTTACATAACAACAATTTCCTAGAGTATTCAACAAAATCTAAAAATAGAATATGAAGTATGATAACCAGAGATTTTTGCAATGAGAGCATGATGTAATAATTTTTCTATAGATCTAAAATGCAACATTTTTTCCCAATTTTTAATGGCTAAACTAGATGAATGATTAGACCTAATGCATAAAATAGATATTCCCAAAAATTGATAGAAAAGTTGGTTCTAATATGCCCTCAAGGAATCATTCACCCAAGGGAAAATGAGTCCTTGTACAGGGTTTTTAAAAATGAAAATTGTAAATTATGAGTTGTTTGTGTTCTTTGTTCCAAGTTACAAACTATGGTTTCTCTGATAAAATTTTCATGATTTTGGTGTATTAATGCAAATGCAATTAAGGAAAAAAGTGAACAAAATTGACACTTTTTGAATGTAACTTCAGCTAAGTTTTCTAATGTAAATGACTAAAAGTACACTAATATGTAAGTATTATACAAAATCAATGTGATATGTATGCAATTTTTTTGGATTTTTTACATTTTAAACAATGCAAAATAATGCAATATTGACAACCCTAGATGAAATGAAAACTAATGAAATGCAATGCAAACTAATGCAAATCCTAGATCTAGGGTTTTAATGAAGTCCAAATAAAATATTTTATAGTGAAATAAAGTCAAGTTCACCAAAATGAAATGTTAAAAAATGGGTTTTCAAGTGGGGTTCACTAATAATTTACTAAAAATATAATAGGAAAAATAGGGTGTAATGAACCTATCTTTCTTCTATTTCATTAAGAAATGAAATCCCCCAATGGTAGGATTGACTTTCAACCCTAGGTGAGTCAACCCAATTGGAGATCTTGTAAATTTCTTTATGATTGAGGATGGGGTAAAATCTATCTAAACAAAAATTAAATGGGAGATATAAATAAAATAGTAAATGAACTCAAATATGCAATGTAAGACCTGAATCATATAGATGAAGCATAACTCTAGTAGAAACAATAAAATTTTACAAATCTAAGAAAGGTAAGACACTACATAGGTCTATCACCAAATGTTGTTGTTGAGTGTCCAAAATGGCGAATGAGTCCTTGTAAAAAAAATTCCTAAATTTTTGGGAGCCCCTAGAGATGGATTTGAGATGCCTTTTCCCACAAGTTTCACTACAAAAAAAATCAAAAATGAATTCAGGATCTGAGTTTCCATGGTCTTGAAATTTTTTTGTGATAACTTTGACAACTTTTGAGATCTTTAATTTCAATCCTTTCTTCACCTATGAACCTACAAATACACAAAAAGGGGATAAAAATATTTGTTTTTGGTGGATAAGGGTTTTCCTTGATCAAGCCCTAGTTTGGTAATTAAACCTTGAAATGAATTGAAATATGAATGGGAGGAATGATGAAAGAACAATGCTATGTTGAAAATCACCAAACCCTTTAATGGATATCCTTAGAGGACTAAGTCTAACACATCTCCCTAAGGTCTTAATCTTGCATGAAATGGCTTGATTCAATGTTGATCTTGATGATTGAAACCTACATCACAATGTTAGCTTCAAAAACATGCATAAATGCAAATAACGTTGACATGATGCTTAAGATATTAAATTTTTATGTATAAGATTGATAAATCTACTCTTGAACACTTTTGACAATAATATTTGCTATATTTTTTTCTCTCTTTCTTGTTCTAGCTTGCTTCTAGGATGTGAATTGATAAAAAGACCTTGCATTCATAGATAATTTTCCAATTTCCAAAAACTTAAACATCAAAGGTCAAAAATTGCAATTTGAACTTGAATCATAAAAATATTGCCAAAAACATATTAAAAATTAAGATCCTCAACTTAAGGATGACCCATTCGCCCTTGGGTGAATGGGTCCTTAGACCTAAATCTAGGACACTCAATTTCCAAGGCAATTTAATTAATGTTTACAATTGTTTAATATAGGTTCCCCTTCATAAAATGGGATTAATTAGGATTTTAAATGCATAATTGGGTTAATTAGAGGCTTAATTAAGTCCAATTAAATTAAGGGACACAAACATAGAGTGAAAATGTAAAGGTGTACATTTTTCTACACTACACAAGGAAAGGAGGATGTTAGAATAGAAGACCTAGCATTAAATCAAGAGGTTGACAACAGTGACTTAGCAAAATACATGGATTCCCCTCTAATTTCAAAGGCTAGGGAGGAAATGGATATGGAAGGAATTGGCATTATAGAGCAAAGGCACATAAGTGAAATTGCCCATTAGTCCCTTGAATTGGGAAATAGTAAGAAATCGGGAAGAAAGATAAATAGGTAGAAGAGAGAAGAGGAGGAAAGAGATCAAGGCCTACCAAGCATTAAAGAATACCTTTTAACATCAAAGGGAGGTATCACCTACATTGTAGAGTAATGAAGATAATCACTTGAAACATCAGGGGCTTAAATTCCCTTAACAAATGGTGCAGGGATTAGGTGCCATATAGATCTCTTAAATACTAACATTCTAATTATTCAAGAAATAAAATTAAGTGGGAAAGATGCAGAAGGCTTTCTAGACTAGTGTAAGAGATGGGAAGATTGTGGGTTGATTCGATAGGAAGTTCTAGTGGGATAATGATAATATGGAATTTGAGGATAGTGGCAATCACAAAAGGTGCTTCAAAGGAAAAAATTAAATGTGAAAGGTATGAGTGTTTAGTTTTAATATCCATTTTTTCTTATTTAATGTGTATGGTAAAATTAGAATAGAGACAAAATATAGATTATGGGTTGACCTATCGGCCAAAACACAACAAATTCAGAACCAAAACATCATCCTGGGAGATGAATTTAAGGTAATTTTGGAACTAAGGGAAAAGGGTGGAGGTTTATCAAGTTGAAACAATAGCCATAAAGGATTTCAAAACCTTTATATATAACAATGAATTTTTAGATGTTCACATGAAAATTGGGTGGTTCACTTGGAACAACTGAAGGTTGGGTGTTACTAACATTATATAAATGTTGGTTAGATTCCTATTGTCGGCTAGCTAGCTAGGAACAAACACCATCT
Organism: Sequoia sempervirens; assembly: GCA_007258455.2. Lineage (NCBI taxonomy): Eukaryota > Viridiplantae > Streptophyta > Pinopsida > Cupressales > Cupressaceae > Sequoia > Sequoia sempervirens. The sequence goes on from VDFB02256132.1 coordinate 233,845,075, forward strand.
AGGAAGGGATAGTCCTACCATACTTAGTATTGGACCACCATATAGTATCACTAATACTAAAGCTAGATAAATTTCCTTCCTGCTATAGTTTTAAATTAAAAAAAATATGGTTCAATAATGAAGATCTTCTACCATAATTACAAAATGGTGGGTTGTTGCTAAGATAGGGCATAAGCTATTTTTTTAAAAGTTTATGTCAAAGTTGGGATTGATAAAAGTGAAAATAAGAATATGGAATAGAAATGTGTTCAAGGATATATTTGAAGAAAAAATCTTTCTAGAGAAGGATTTGGAAACACTAAATAAAAAAATTAATGCCAATTATGACAAACACCGAATTCCAGGAGGAGAAAAGATTAAGGGGGGCAATAAATTAGGTTCTATCAAGAGAAGATATTTTATAGAAATACAAATCCAAAGAGCTATGGCTAAATTAAGGAGATTCAAACACAAGTTTCTTTCATAACATAGCTAAAATGAGGAGGATAAGGAACCAAATAGACAACATCAATAGTAGTGGTTGAGTGTAAGTAACAAGTGAAGAGGAAATACAGATGAAGTAGTTAGACATTTTAGGGAGTTATTGGCTCCACCAAATGAGGTGGAGCCAATAGATATAGGATAGATGTTGGTAGAGATCCACTAGTTGGTTATGCAAGAGATAAATTCTCAATTGATAGCCCCATTCATAAAGGAAGACTTGAAGAATGTAGTGTTTGAGTTACACCTAGAAAAGTCCCCGAGTCTAGATGGATTCCTAGCACTCTTCTATCAGCGGTGTTTGGACTTCATTATTGATGAATTTTGTAAGGTGCTCGAAGACTATAAGAAAAATAGGAGAATGTTAAAATATATCAATAATAAACACATTTCCTTGATAAGGAGAAAAGAGGATGCAACATCCTTTGCTAACTTTAGGTCAATATCTCTATGTAAAAAAAATTACAATATCATCTCTAAATCAATGGCCTATAGATTAAAATCATTCATGGTGAATCTAATTATATAGGAGAAAATTGGCTCATTTTGGGAAGTTAAATTATGGAAGGTATAATCATATCTAATGAGGTCATTCAATCATTTCAAACAAGAAGATAAAGATAAATGATCCTCAAATTAGATATTAGAAAAGTTTATGATAGAGTAAGTTGGATTTTTTTGTTGAAAATACTTGAGGCATTCAGTTTTGGAAGTGAATGGATGAAATGGTTATTTTAATGTATTTCATCAGTGAGATATGTAGGAATATGTTGTCATTGATGTCAAATGGGGATCATAAGAGAAGTGTATTGACCCTGTACAGATGTGCATATTGCTATCATTGATGTCAAAAGTGTAAATCAGGCAAAGGAGTTTGTTGGCATGATGATAGAAGATGAATGAGAGAGAAATGGATCTGATGGAAAATTGAGTGGTTGATTCATGATGGGTTTTTCAAGAGCTTTCTAGAAAGGTATTGTGTAGGCCTAGAGGATGTATATCATGCCCATAAATGAATTATATACACTTTCAGGTGTTTGAAGGTTTATTTGTTAAACCCTAGGTCATTTGTAGTCATGGTATTTGAACATATCTTCTATTTTTTATTGTGACTTGTGTTTGGCAGTTGCAGGAAGCTTAAGTAATGACTTAAGCCCTTTATGTTCATCTCGTGACCAACTCCTCACTTCTTGGCAATCAGTTGGCAATGTTCTTAAGGGTTATCAACACGGCAAGAGAATTCTCGTGAGACTTGCCCAGGAGTCTCTCTGATAGCTTGATGGCTATAACATTGGTGTGACAGTTCTATATTGGCGAGAGAATGGGCTATGTATCTTTGACATAGCGATGGTGGAACTATGGAGATTTATCGATGAGACTATATGGTGTTGGTGAGACTTTCGTAAATGTGTCTACGACATGGCGATGTGAAAGTAGTGGTTGAGTGGAACCAAGTCATAATGATGTGGGTGACTATGATGACAAAGCATATGCATGGCATGACAAGATTATATGAACCATAATCCACATCCTTGTTGTTGATTACGATGCAACCACATGGTGATGAAGTGGATTAGTGACATCATAAATGGTCTTCATCGACATCATAGAGTGGTGTCAATAGGACATTAAAGGATGTCTCCCTAATGAACCGATGATCCTTTCATTGGTGAGACATTGGTGTATCTCCAAGACCTTGAAGAGGGTCTCTTCAATAGGGTGTTAGGAGTGTTTGGTGCTAAGTGGGACCTGAATGTGACAAGGGCTAACAAAAAAAAATGGACAATTGCTTGATATGTCATTTTGCATCAGTGTTGCAAATGAAATGGTGACAACATGGAAGATAGATGGCATATGGGCCCATGCACTCAAAGGAAATTCTCATTAGTGAGAACAATGGACATTGATGAGACTATAATAGATGTCCCAACAACAAAGTGATATGTTAGATTGATGATGGAGATTTGGCATCTATTTATCGAATGGTTGCGACTTAAAGTTATGATAGTAAATGAGGATCACACGATCAGGGCATGGAAGGAATCGATCAACGGTCAGAGTTCAAATGCAGAGATCTAAAATGGCTAACTCTATGTGAATAGGGTTTTAGCTAGAAACCAACATAGAGCAGAGATTTAATTGGTCCAACTACTCCCAACGACCAATTGAATGAATATTTGATCTTGTAGGTGGTGAAATAGATTGAAAAAGTGATTGAGATCAAAATCAAATCAAAGGATCAAAAGAGAGCATTAAATACACAATTAGACTTTAGGATTCGACAGGGAGAATAAAGGAAAATTCTCTAAAATTGAATTTAATGTTCTATGGCTCGATGCAGGGCATGGTGATATTTGATAAACCTTATCAAATGTCTTTATGATGGTGTGTGGTTCAATGAACTAGTAGCTTGTTGGTGAAGCTAACTAATAAGGGAAATTGTAATATGATGCTACAACTAATTTGGATGACGATGTGGATCCTGAGGTAGTAATTGTAGTTTGGTGAAAACGTAAGATATTTAGGGCATGGTTTGTGGATTAGCATGTGTTGTAGAAGGGGAAAGAGAAGTCTATAAATGCAATGTGTGTTAAATAGAGAGAAGTACATTTGAGAGTGTAGAGTAGAGAAGTGTACAGAGCAGAAGTATGTGCTACTAAGAGTATAGCTACAACAGTAAAGTGTAAGTTGCAATAAGTGTAACAAAGTATTGTGTGCATTGATGCATCTTAGTTTTATGTAGGACCACTCATATGCATATTTGAACTTGTAATTTTTCAAGAGTTTGCAGCCTCCATTTGCACTAAGTTGTAGCTTAGAATAGGGTATAGTAGCATCTAAAAGTTGTAGCTTCTAAATAGGGAGTTGTTGCTTCCTTAGGTTACATCCCTAAACATTGTAACTGAACTTCATTGATTATGAGGCTAGATTAGGATAGTAGATCCTTGCAACATTTCTCACTATAGTTTTTCCCATCTTGGGTTTTTCATGTATATTTGATGTTATGTTTTGATCTCTCTTGTGTACTTGTCATTATATTTATTCATGTTTCAATTTGTACATCTGAGTTTAAGATTGAATCTACAAAAGTCTTTAAGAATCAAAAGTTTCAATATCTACTAATTCATCATCATCTTAGTAGATCATTGTGTTCTAATAATTGGTATCAGATCCCTAGGTTCCCTAAGAGAAGCTTAATCAGCTCAAGTAAATCTTAGATAAGGAAACACAATGGCATGTTAGGAAGGTTCAAGCAAGCCACCTAGATTCGATGGAGAAAACTATGCTAAATGGAGCTCTCTAATGAAAGGATACTTAGGTTCTCTTGGACTTGATGTTTGGATGTTAGCCAAGACCAAATATGTTCCTCCTACTACTCCTCCTACTGATGTTGTAGTGAAGAAATACTATGAGAATAATGAGAAAGCTTGGTTCATTATTATGAATAACTTGTCTGATTTTGTGCATAGCAAGGTTATGCATTGTGAAACTGCTTATGATGTCTGGGAAAAGTTGAGTAAGATTGATGAAGGAGATTCAAGGTGAAGCTAGAAAAGCTACAAATACTGAGAGCTAGATTTGAAAGCTTGCAAATGACTGAAGAAGAAAAAATTACATATTATCTTTTGAGAGTTGATGATATAGTGAATGCTATTAAGGGATATGGCGCTGATCTGAAAGAAGAAGATGTTGTTCTAAAAGTTCTCAAGTATATGACAACTAAGTATGATGCCAAAAAATTTTCCATTGAAGAAGGAAGAGAAATTGATAAACTCACTCTAGATGAGTTACATGGTATATTTACTACTTATGAGATGAGAATTTCAAGTATTGAATCATCTAGGAGAGAAGTTGCATTTAAGATTTTCAAGAAAGAAAAAGATGAAGCCGATAAGAAAGACAAAGCTCCTGTTATTGCATCTGATCATGAAGAAATCGATGAGGAAGAAGCAAACTTCGTAAGAAGGCTAAGGAGAGGATCTAGTAGCTATAAAGGAAAAATCTCTTGCAAGTGTTTTAATTGTGGTAGAATAGGTCATTTTGCTTCAAAGTGTCCATATTATAAAGAAGACAATTCCAAGCAAGAAGAAGATAGCAAAAGGAATAAAATGGCTTATCCAAAAGAAAGAACTTTGGAAAGAAGAAGAAGAGTCTATACATCAATGAAGAATGTGAAGCATCTGATGCTAGTGATAGTTTAGAAGAGGATCAAGATCATGCTCTTGTAAGGAGAGAAGATGGAAGAGATTTTCTATTTATGGCTAAAGAAACTAAGGATCAAGAAGATGCACAGGTTGAAGATTCACTTGAAGAAGAAGAGGATGTAGTTGTTGATCTTGAAGGAGAATTAATTAGTGCTCTTGAAGACCTTGATGAATTAAGAGATAAATATGATGATCTTAAGAAGGAAAACAAGAAACTAAAAAAGAATGCTCAAAAGGAGACTGGCAGAGTAACTCAAGAACTTGAGGAATCTAATAAGGTGATAGTTGGTCTGAAAGTTCATGTAGAAGAACTCAAAAGAGTTGAAGATGTTATGAAATCTAAATTGCAATCACAAATGGATTGATGCTCGAAACTTGAGGAAAAAATAGTTTCCTTAAGAAAATAATTAGAGAAAGCTAATGAGAAGATCAATAAAGGTTTGAAGTTAAAAGGTGGTACAAATATTCTAGATGAATTGTTAAGTACGCAAAATCCATCTAATAAAGAGAAATAAAGCTTAGGACTTGAAGGAGCAAAACTTTCATGTATTGATGCTTCTACAAAGCTCTATGAAAGATTTAGAGTAGAAGAAAAATTAGTCCCCTATGGTGAAAGATCTGACAAAGGAGAAGCCTCTAAAGATGAAAATAAGTCAACTATAGCTGAGAAATCCATTAAAGAGAATGAACCATTTGAATCTTACAAGAGAGTGATGATTCCTAATCAACTAAAGAAGAAGTAGAATACTAAGAGAATAGACAATTATGGTTTCACAAGAATACACTATCCAAAGAGGCCTAGACAAAGAAGATTTCCCTATCTAGCAGAAGGAAATTCCATGACCAAGTACTCATCATATTTTAATGGGTATTGCTATGTACCTGTAACAAATTTAGTCATAGGGCTAGAGAATGCAAAGTTATTTCAAGGAGAAATACAAATTTCCTAAGAAAAAATCCATTTGCTCCATTAGTTGATATGAATGCAATTTGTTTCAACTATAATAATTTTTGTCATATAAGTAGAAATTGTAGAGCATACTTTGTAAGACCTAATGCTCAATCTAAGCAGAAGAAAAACACACCTCCCAAAGCTAAAAAGAAGACTGAGGTCCTTGAGAAAAAGGAAGAAAAGGTTGAAAATAAACTGAAGAAGGTATGGAAGGAGAAAAAGTAGAAATCTACTTAGTTTATAATTTCTCAAACAACATTGCATGCAAAGGAACAAGATCTATGGATAATTGATAGTGGTCACTCCAAGCACATGATTGGAGATCAAAATAAATTCATTAAGCTTGCAATGAGAAAAGGATGCTTAGTAAGCCTAGGTGATAATATTGTTGTTAATATTCGTGGTAAAGGAATTATGAGCATAGATGGGAAGAAAAAAACTAAAGATGTGCTATATGTGGAAGATCTAAAACATAATCTTCATAGTTATAGCCAAATGTGTGATAATGGATACAAAGTTGTATTTGATTATGAAGGCTACATGATAAGATTGAATGGAAAAAAATTTGATCAAGGGATAAGGACTAATAGTAATCTCTATAATTTATGTGAAGTAGAAGGCCAAACATGTCTAATTAGCCAAGAAGATGAGAGTTGGCTATGGCATAAAAGACTAGGACATGTAAAATTTGACAATTTGGTAAAGATTAGTTCAAAAGGTCTAGTAAGAAATATGCTTAAGATTGTAAAGCCTAAAAATATAATTTGCAAAGGATGCTAGCAAGGAAAGAAAAAAAAGTTCAAGTTTCCCACAAATGATTATTCTACTATGAAGCCCTTGGAGATGATTCATAATGATCTATGTGGTCCAATGGGGACAAGAGTGTTTCAAGGAGAAAGATATTTCATGTTGTTGATTGATGATTATACTAGAATGGAATATGTCACATTTTTGAAGGAGAAGGTTGACGCATTTGAAGCATTTAAAGGTTATAAGAAGTTGGTAGAAAATGATACTAGGAGAAGAATCAAATGTCTCAGGTCAAACAGAGGTGGAGAATTTATGTCAAGTGAATTCATGGAATATTTTGAAGATCATGGAATCAAACACTAGTATTAAGCTACAAGAACACCACAACAAAATGTTGTGGTAGAGAGAAGAAACAAAATTGTGAAGGAGATGGCTAGAGCCATGTTGAATGAAGCAAACTTGGTAGATACTTTTTGGAAAGTAGTACAAACTGCTGTATACATTCAAAAAAAAGAACTTATAAGATTTAACAGTGGTAGAATGACATATGAATTATGGTTTGGTAGGCCCACATCATTGAAGAATTTCAAAGTATTTGGTAGTAAATTCTATATTAAGAGAGAAGATAAAAATTTAGGAAGTTTTAAGTCAAGATGTGATGAAGGGATATTTTTGGGGTATTCCAACCAAAGAAAAGCTTATAAGTGTTATAATAAGAGATTGCATAGAATTTTAGAGAGTGTACATGTCAGGGTTGAAGAAAGTGGAAATCAAGGTAAGCCTACCAAAAATAATCTTGAAAGAGAATTAGATGATGAGGATAAAGGTGCAACAAAAGAAGAAGAAGAAGAAGAAGAAGAATAGAAAGAAGAGAATGAGCAAGAGGTTGAATGTGCTCCTACAAAATATTTGTAAAAAGATCATCCTATAGATCAAATAATTGGTGATAAGAATGAAGCTATGCAAACTAGAAGAAGACTTGCAAAGAACAAGGAACAAGTAAAATTTTCCCTCTTATCACAAATTGAACCAAAAATCTTTGATGAAGCTAGTAAAGAAGAAAGTTGGATAAAAGAAATGGAAGAGGAACTCAATTAGATTGAAAAGAACAAAACATTGGAATTGGTTCCTAGACCATCAAGCAAGATTGAAGAGGAAGTATACATTGAGTAGCTAGAAGGTTTTTAGCTAATAGAGGATGATGATTATGTCTGCAGATTGAGAAAAGCACTATATGGTCTGAAGCAATCCCCAAGGGCTTGGTATTCAAGGTTGGATCAATATCTACAAAAACTAGGATTCAAGAAAGGTTGTGTTGATAGCAATCTATATCTCAAATCTAAAGGTAAGCAAATGATCATTGTTGCAGTGTATGTAGATGATATTATATTTGGTGGTAGTAGTGATGTAATGTGAAAAATATTTGCTACAAACATGCAAGATGAGTTTGAAATTTCCATGTTAGGAGAACACATATTTTTCTTGGTTTGAAAATTACACAAATTGATAAAGGTATTTTTATATCACAAACCAAGTATGCAAAAGAAATGCTTAAAATTTTTGGCATGGAGGATTGTAAACAAATCAATACTCCCATGGTTACTGACTGCAAGTTGAGTAAATCAAATGAGTGACTTGATGCAAATCAGACTTTGTATAGATCAATGATTGGAATTCTACTATATTTAACTGCATCTAGGCATGATATAATGCAAGCAGTTTTTATGGTAGCTAGGTTTCAGGTAGAACCAAAAGAATCACACGTAAATGTAGTAAAGAGAATCTTTATGTTGAGAAGTGTGACTCAATTTACTAGCTTGATCGACTTCTTGGAGCAGTTGTGTTTTCCTCCTTCATTGGCCCGTTGTCATTAGTTTTCGATGATTAACGAATTTGATATTTATATGACATTTAGATATCTTAACTTTAGAACCTCATGTCGCGGAAGTTTGAAAGTTTTATAACTTTGACTAGGAAATCCTTGTTGTTGTGGTTTTGGGAAAATCCTAACCTCTAACTGGAGGTTGTGAAGTTTGGATTTCTCTTGACTTGGCGACATGACCAATGGATGGTGGGACTGGTCTGCATTGATGTTGATGTTAGTCGTACGACAGTGACATGGATGTTGCGTGGATAGTGGGGACCACTTGGACCTGATATGTTGGTGGATCATGACAAAGGCTGACAAGTGGCAACCCTCCCCCGCTAAGTTCATAGCATCTACCTAGTATACTCCTTGTGGTCGCCTTAAATACCTTGTTCATGTGGTGATGATGTTCAATAAGACAATATCTTGGTTGACAATACTGATGGTGGCCTGGGCTGAAAGAGTCTTCGTTAAAAGCATCTTGCATTCATCACAACTAGACACGTGTTACGAGTGATATGCTTGTAAAGTGTTTTCCTGTATACCCAAAGCATGATCCTAACCTGCTAAAATGATAATGTCCATCACAATCATTTATGACCATTCACTTGAAGCAAAACCATCATCAGTAGGATATTGTGTGCATGTTAAAGCAGTAAGGGAATCAATTAATAGGACTCTAAAACTCCTCCTCATTTCTTCGATATCCCAACCTGAGGTAGTGGAAAATAAGGGCCCACAATCTCAATGTGCCAACTCCGGATCTAATCATACATAGCCACAACTATCCCTTTGGTGCATGAGTTAAGTTCCTTTTTCTGAGTTCACTAAGTTGATATGTTTTCATCGTTGCAGGAGTAGTGCATAGTAGAGCGCGTGTGCACTTGTGATGGCCTTCACTGCCTCTATGTTGTATTCTTTATAAGCTCATAAACTCGTCAAGCACCATAACATGATATACTTGGATCACCTAAGGACATTAACCATTATTCCTCATTATTTTTGTTAAGAGCCTCATCTCACCCATGCTTGGAGTTTCTTATGGATCATTCTTTGCATAGCGCCAAACTTTCAAAGGTCATTGGTCACCATCGGAGTCTTGGATGCGAATGAAGATCATCGATCATGCCAATGAGGATCATGGGGTGGGATGCAGGAAGTTGATGCAAGAATGTCATTGCGGGAAGAAAATATAGGACCATTGTAGGGGGATGTCATTAGAAGGTATTGGGGAATAGTGGCCTCTGCAGTGACCAAGCTCGCAAAAGAGAATGCAGAGAATATGTACGGAGGTGATGTGTCTGAATGTTGTAGGAGACTGCATCACAAGAATGGAGACACACACAAAATCATCTTCCAGCAAGTGAGAGGGTGGCCTCCACAAAGAAATGATATTGCGCACAGGAAAAATGATTATTACATTTGGAGACCCGAAGTCAAGAAGGCGTCATGGTAGTATCGTTTCCTTATATGAAGAAATTCAAATAGTAGAATGCCAAATTTGAGATTTCACCTACTGCAATTTCAACCAATACTTATATCATACTGCTAGTCGACTATCTTCCTTCATTGCAAATCTCTTTCCCGATTCCTACATCACTTGACAGTTCATTAAAGAAATGCTGGAAACTTTTGCAAATCTAAAAGATCAATACAAATTCAAAGCTCGCTATACAATCCTTCAATAAGGCAAGGTAAAGGGGATCTTGAAGTGAAATTTTGAATAGTTGGATGGAAATATACTAGCATGTGACCATACTACAAAGGAAAATAAACAAAATCATCCAAATGAATGCACCTATCCATGTGAGCCCCTTGTAACATACCCAGGTTGCTATTGCAGCAACATTCAGGTAGAAATCAATCAATGTTGCATTCGGCATATAGAAAATTCACTGCTAGCAATTCACCAACGGAAAACTCACTGCCAAAAATTCACCATGGGAAAATTCACCATCACGACAATTCACCGCACAAAAAATTAATTGCATGAATTTTTGGCAGTTAATTTTCCATGGCGGTGAATTGCTGGTGGCAATGAATTTTCCCACGATGAATTGTTGACAGTGAATTTTTCGTCGGTGAATTGCTGGCAGTGAATTTTCCTAGAGTCATTGCATTCATCTATGGTGTGACGAGGTCTTTTCATAATGGAGAACCATCTATGATAATTGTGTATACAAAGGTGATGAGTGTAATGAAGCCCATCGATATGTGAATCCCTAGTTTTTAAACTTTGCATTGATCATTTGCTTAAACGTTCACGTTCACTACATCAACACCAACCGTTGTCCAAGGTCCCAAGAGGGTGTGCCAAATCACACCAGAGAATTCTAATGATATGTAGGCCAGGGGTAGTACTTGTAATGAATTAAAGAGTCGTGGTAACTCCCTAGGAAAACACGTGGTAGGTCTATCATGCGGGGAAAAGGAGTGGGAGTAACGCTTGTGAAGGACATAGACGAAGATGTTATACCTCACTGCCTTGACTTGGTTAAGGTACGCAAGATGGCAAGCAGGAAAAGTAGTGCAGGTGGTAGTTTAAACATTGTCGTAAGGATAAGGGTAGTGCTTGAAAGGAACTCCGCCCAAGAGGTTCTAGCACAAAGGAGGACGACATCTGCAAAGTCATTCATCGTAGTCATGTTTACTTGATATCTCTTTTTTGTATCCTCGACCATTTCCCATTTGGCATGCTTCCCTCTCGATCTCATGATTTAGAATCCATTCAAAGCTTATACAATTTGTCATTTCTTTTAATGATTGATGCCTTTGTTAATCACTGTTAGAATATATCAAAAATTTATGTGACTTCAAGGTGGATTGCTACTCGATATATTTGGTGAACGGAGTCACTATTTACACACTCTCTTGAATATTTGAGGAATGTGCCGACCTTTGTGAATAAAGCTTCCATTCATTTCCAAAATTTTGATGCCTCTCATCTTCTATATAACATATTCATCAAACAACCGAGTGACAATAACTCAAATCGAAACCTTTATCATTGTTTTCTTTTCATTGTTGTTCACAGGTTTGTTCATCTACCTAAGAGAGAATGTTGGTTCCATCTCCGATGCCTCAATTTGACAAGTGTGCAAATGGTCCCCTTCCTATCTAGCAAACCCCTTGATCCCCTCCTCCAGGGAAAATGTTTTGATTACTGTTGTAAATCAACCACCCCTCATATTTGATGATCTAGCCGATCACCTAAGTCAGACCATGCGTAAACATATTATTCATCAGGTGTCTTCTTTGCAAGATGGGTAGCAATGAAATTAAGTCCAAGTGTTGCTTGAATAAGACTCATTGAATGGCAGCGTCCTCTTTCCAATTTATCATCCCCTCCTTTACATTTACTAGTGTGGGAGGACTCCATGTAGAAATGAGGAATGTATATGCCGCATGCAATAGGAGTGTAGACACGTAAAATATATCGATTGACATTGTGCATCTGATTCTGATTACTAACATTGTTTCATCCTGAATCATCCCTCGGTCTAACCATTTAATCAAATCTCCTTATCTAATTAAATTCATCAATATTCCTCTCTTAATTAAATAAATCATTTTATCTAATTAAGTCATCCTTTTTTGTTAATTAAATCAATATGATACGATTATCCCCATTTAATTAAATAGTCAATTTTATTTAATTAAATCTCTAAAGTCTGCCTATTAAATTAAATAAATTAAAACCTTATTTGGCTTAATCTAACATCATCTCTTTTAATTAAATAAATCAAAATCTTTATTTAATTAATCCTTTGTCACATTCCTCTCATATTTGATTTAAATAAATCCATAAATTCAAGTCAAATTTGTCACATCACTTAATTCCCTTCATTAAATTAATTAACCTTGATTAATTTAATCTCTTATCATGTCCCATCCTCCAGCTTTTACCACTTGCACATGAAAACAGATTTAATTGATTTATTAAATCCCTATTGTCCTCAACAAGGCATCTTTTTGGAATATTCTCTAAGTTTGAATTCAAAAATCCAAGTTGACATGTACATCCAACAAGGCATTTACTCCATCTTACATGTCCTTTGCCTCTAGCCAAGTGGCATTTAATGCATTCTTTCTTCCCTCTTGCAAGTCATTTCAACAAAATTCAAAATTCAAAAATAAGCATTTATTGGCACAATCCTCAAAACTTGCACATCCTTCATCCACTCATAGGTTGACAAGTGGCATCTTTCCATTGGATGAATGTTAGTCCCACATTGCTCAAATTTGGACTTTCATCCATCTTCTCATTCTATAAATGAAGAGCTCATCTCCTCATTTGATCATCCACAAATTATGGAAAGTTATTATGCTAAAATATTTAGCCATTTCCATCAAATATCATTGAGTTCTTAGCTAGGTTATGCAGGTTTTTAGCTTGGAGTTCTCATCAAACATCAACAAAGTGGATCACTCATCAATCATCACCAACATACATCAATCTTGCATCATAGGAGTTGGGAAAGGGTCAATTTTCACATCAAATTGGCACCAATTCCCCCATGGGATCATAAGTTTGCTAGCTTAATTAGGATTCAATCTTTATTTTGGTGTTTTCATTGTGTTCTTCATCATTGTTTTTCCTAATTTGAGCTTTGTGAATGGATTTCATGGGGAATCCTTGTTCTTTCTTTCTTTGATCACCTAATGTGTTTGTTCTTATTGTTTTGCAAGTATTAGGATTGGGGTTCACACATTTGGTGCTAGAGGGAGGGCTTGAACTCATTTTTTATCACTTTTTCCTAAAAATTCTGCGTTTTTGTTTATACACAGAAAAATTCCAATGCTGGAAGCTTAGCCTTGCCATATAGCACCACTGGTTCTCCAACATCACCATACAACACCACTGAAAATTCAAACTCCACTGGTTCTCCAGCATCACCATACAACACCACTGAAAATTCAAACTATGACGCTAAAGTCTTCCTGCCTAAGAATTTGAATTTTAAACCACGCCGCTTGACCATTCTGACCCACATGATTTTTCAAAAAAATCAAACAGCGATGCTAAGAAAAAGGGCGATGCAATTGAGCTCACTGGTTTGGACACAGAGTGCCGCTAAATGGTAAGCAGTGATGTACAACATTGCTGAGAAATCAAACTCTGACATAGTCATGGGTTGCGCCGCTGGTAGGGAGTAAAAAGTTGAAAAATTATTTTAGCACGTGCTTTTTGTCAAATGTTGAGTTTACCTTATGTTTTCTGCTTTGTAATCTTTGTATTTGGTAGAATCTGACTGGTTTTCTGTCTTGTAGGTTGGATCAATTGAAAACGAAAGAGGAAGAAGCATGATAATGATATCTTACAAAATCAAAGTGTTTTTAAACACTTTAGTGTTTGTTTAACACTTTTAAGAAACTATTATTCCTTTTTGCTTAGGACACTAATTTCGTTTGGGCTTTATAAAGAATCTTTTCAATTTTTTGCAAAGGTTTAAAACAAACATTAGGACTACAACTTACTAGAGTTTTTTTTTTAGTTAACAATTGAACAAAACAACTCTCATTTGTCCTTTGGTGCTTTAAAAAGAACTCACATTTTTCTTTGTGGATTCAAAACGAACATGTGTAACTTTGTTTTCGTGAGGGCTTACTTAACTAACTTCATTGAAAAAGGACGTATGCGCTTCTCTCACGCTTTATAGCAATCTTGAGAATCAAAAGGCCTTTTTTGTGATTTTAGGTTGAGATAAAGCAATCACCTCCACACTTAATTTTGGGTTAAAAATTGAACAAAACATTGTGCGAGTCTGAGTAGGGAATTATTGCGTACATTCTCTTTCTTTGTGTTACAAACAAAGATTGATCGAGTTACAGATATTGTCTTTATTCGCTTTTGTTATCTTAGAGGGCCTACCTTGGGGAAAAAGTACTCACCCAAGGGAACGACTCAACCGGTAACACTCTGAAACTGAGAGTATTTCCAACCGGGATATAAATGAGGGTATTCGAATAAATGCCAATATCACGCGGTTGGCTTCAACGAGATGGATCTGAAAGGGGACTCTCGCCGTATGGGTCAATCTCCACGAAAGGAAAGTCCTTATTAAAACCCATGTTTTAGAATTGCCAAAATCCTTGATCTATTTGTTGGTGCAAGAACGGTCGTTCTAAAGCCACCCCACACTTATACGGTCTTTTAGTAGAAATGGAAAGCATGCCATGGGAGTTTCATGGGTGTTGATGCTTGGCTACCCCTATTGACATTAATGAGCCATGGAGGGGAGCTAGTGGGGTCAAGCATCTAACCATTCAGTAAAGATAAGCGTAGCTGGACTTGTCCAAGTGGGAATCCAACAAATATTTCCTTCCACATCTATAGGGTTGTATTTATTCTTGGATACAAAATGCTTTGCTTGTTCGAAAACATCTTGGAAACAAACACTTGAACATCATCAAAATTTCAAACACTTTAGGAGACAAATACAATTGACTCAATTCATGTGTTATTGCTTTCCCTTGGGATTCACATCCTTAGAGGTTTCTAAACATTTGGATTACATCTCAATTTGTCTACTAAAGTTAAACAATAGGTAACCCTTTCCTTGAATTCATCGAATTTCCACATAACATATTTTGTGGGATTTGAGGAAATTAAGACATTGGACATCTAGTTTGGAAATTTAATCAAAGAAGTGTTTGTGGTAAAATAAACCCACTAAGCAAAGATAAAATAAATGAACTCTCACATGTGTTGAAACCTCACGATTTCCAAGAATTCAAAATCCCAAAACAAAAGTCCTTGATTCAAAATCCGGAAATGTATGCTCAAATTGAATCACTTCTTGGTTATAGAGATCTATAGAAGCATTGCATGTTCTTTAATACTGAGGTTTTAGGTAAACAAAGTTTCTTTTTTAGGTTCATCTTAAGGTCCAAAGAAATCAAAATCTTTTTCTTCCATCCTTCAAACATCAAAACAAACATCATCTCACCATCACCTTTTGGAGAAATCTTGAAACTATCCTTCATGCTAGGCTTTTTGGAAAAAATCAAAATCATCAAATCCTTGAGACAAAATCCTTGAAATCTTTATCAAAACATCTTTGGCTAGGTATGTGTAGATGCATCCTTTTGCATATGCTTAGTCAAAGTTATCAAACCATCTTGTTTAGCTAGTTATATGTAGATGTATCCTTCTTCATATGCTTGGTTAAATTATCATCTTGTTTGAATAGGTGTGGGTAGATTCATCCTTCTCCCTACACATATTCAAATTATCATCCTTTGAGAAAATCTACCCCTTAGATAATCATCCAACATCTTAGGGTCTATTTGTTCAATCAAAGCAAACCAAAATCAATCAATCAAGGGAAATCCCAAGAGAAAATCAAAATCCGAAACATATCCAAAAATCCCAAAAGTCTAGCATCCCCCTCAAGATTAATCAAAATACCAAAAAATCCACATCATCCATCTCTTCCATCATCATCATATCACCATTCGATCCTCAAGATATCCTAAAAATCTCTCTTTTTTGTGCATAAAGTAAAGATCAAATCCAAGGAATTAAGAGATTTATCTCCCATATTCTTGAAAATTGATCCTTGTTTTATGGTTCAAACTAGATCTCAATACAAGAAGAGCATGAAAGCCAACAACGAAACACTTGCTTCAAGTGATCTAAGCCAAACAAACGCAAAAATAAATCTTGTCAAATCAAGCAATCCTTTGACTATATCATCATCTCAAAACCCACAAGAAGAAAATCAAGAAGAAGACCTTACCTTTGGGATGTCGCACGATGAAATAACCGAAATGCTCCAAAATCCAAAAAATCATAAGATCGTCAACATCATGATGAGGCTTAACCCTTCACTATACATGCTCGAACTAGCAAAACAAGGGGCCAAATTACCTTCTGATTTCGACACAAGCTCTATAGTAGAACCATCTTTGGAGGGCATGCCTCTAATTTCATCCACACTTCCCATCTCATCCACACCCCCATCCCAAAGCATCACTCAAAACATTCTGCAAATCACAACATCTTTTTCTCCAACCCAACCCAATGTTAATAAGGGAAATGCATTTCTTAATGCTATTCAAACACACCCCCTTGTTAACAATCAAGACTTGGATGCAAATACCATCTTGGAACAAAACATACCCCAAAATCCATTACACAAGTATGTTCCTCTCACTTTCCATCATGATCCATCATCATCATCCTTCCGTGCAACACCTCAAACTCCTCTCCTCACAAATTCGCAATAAGAAGGAGACATGTTCGGACCTAGGGGCATTTTCGACACCACATCATTTTCTCAAAAACTCACACCCCTCACATTTTTACCTCTTCCACCATTACCACTATTATCCACACCTCTACTTAGTTTAGGGCTTCCCCCTTTACCAAGTATCAATCAAAACATCACGCAAAACTTGTCATCAATATCGCAACAACAAATGACAACTACACAAGCAATCGCGACATCATCAACTACCCCCCTAACATCTCAAAGCATGGTCTCCCAAGGGCCAATCACTTCAACAACACCATTCACTACTCAAACCACCAACACAACATCACCATTAACCTCTCAAACCACCAACACGACATCATCACTCACCACCTCCACAAACACCATTCCAAATCCACCACCACTAACTTCCAGCATATCAAGTCAATACAACATGGCATTGCAAGCTACTTTTCAAAGGGAATTCCTACAAGTGCAAAAATAAAAAGCTGCGCAACTAGCTGCTCAAGCTGCCCAAGCAGCCCAAACTGCATTACAAGTGCAACAAGCCGCACAAGCCCAAGCCTTATTGAAACAACAACAACAAGCCGCTCAAGCTGCGCAAGCCCCACAAGCTGCTCAAACAACCCAAACCGCATTGCAAGCACAAAAAGATGCTCAAGCACAAATTCTATTGCAACAACAAGCAACACAAGCACAATCCCAAGCACAAGCTCAAGCTCAGGCGCATGCCTAATATCAAGCATAACAAGCGCAAGCACAAGCACAACTTCTTGCACAACAACAAGGAGTACAATTACAAGCATATCAACAAGCAATAAAACAATATCAAGAGCAACAAGAAGTAGCTGAATTAGCATCCCAACAACAAGCATTGTTGGAACAACAAGCACAACAATAGGAAATCCTAGCACAACAACAACAAGCACAACAATAAGCAACCTTAACATAGCAACAACAAGCGTTGTTTATACAAAAGCAAGTGCAAGCATACCTAGCTCGACATAATGTGCAAATCCCATCAAACAACACACCAAACAACCCACCCATCCAACCCACAATTGAAACACCCCAGAACAGCTTCATCCCACCTCCTGATCCACAAAATGACGTAACAACACAAATCAGGTTGCTCTCGCAACAAGTGCTCGATCTTCAATTGGGGCAAACCACAAAAACACCAAGCAACTTGTGCCCCTACCCATTTGACAGGAGCCTAGTGATGAAACCATTCCCCAAGGGATTTGAGATCCCCAAGTTTGAAGAGTATCGTGGGACGAGAAACCCTGAAGATCACATCAGGGAAATCCAAGTTCATTGCATGGAAGTCGCATACGACGATACTTATCTGATGCAGCTATTTCCTAGAAGTTTGGCTGGCCATGCTATGGAATGGTTGTCTCGCCTACCTACAGGCATTAGAACATTCCAAGAAATTATAGACGCATTCATTAAAAATTATGCATGCAACATTGCAATGGATGTTAGTCTAGAAGAACTCTCAGCTCTAAAACAAGGAAAGGGTGAATCATTCGCTTCATTCCTACAACGATGGTGATCTAAGGCCAATCAGAGCAAGTGGACCATGCCTGAGGAGCAAAAAGTTTGCACCATTATATCCAAACTTGATGGCCTCTTGGCATTTCATCTCAAGGTACAAGGGATCACCACATATGATCAGTTGATCTCCAAGGTGCTGAGCATCGAACGAGCCTTTATGACTCAACCCGCGGGATCAACTTCATACCCCGAACAACAAAACAACCGCCCACCCTCCAATTACAATGATAAAGCTCGCACGTGGGAAAGGAACAAAAACATTACTAATGATGGTGTTGTCAATGCCAAGGTGGTCATTAGTGCCCCTCGCCAAAATACACCCGCACCACAAATCCAAATCCAACACCAAAAAAATCATCACACAATACAACAACCAAACAACAATCTGACAATCAATAATCTCAATGATCAAAGAGGACCACCCCAATGGAATAAGAGCTACCCCAAGTGAAAGTACACCACTCTAGGGGAACCACTAGAAGTAATCATGAAGAAGCTGATAAATGAAAAACTCATCAAAGTGCCCACATATGAGAATTACCAAGAACTGGATGTGAAACCTCCATGGTACAATGAGAATCAACTTTGTGACTTCCATAAAATCAAAGGGCATACCACGAATAGTTTTATGAGGCTAAAAAACATAATTCAAGATCTCATCGATAAAAGAATTATAAATGTGGAACAACCTACAGGAAACCAAGATCTTAAGATATACACGAATCCGATGCCTAATCATGGCAATAAAGGGAATAATAATAACACCGATAAGGGGAAAGGCACCCACACAAACATAAATCATGTAGATGAAATCGTCGTCACCTCCCTAGATGAACACTACACAGTGATCACCATCAAAGGCGCCCATGCCGATTATGGAGTCACCACAAGAGGTGGAAAAGTTACCATCGCAGGATCATCTCAGCCAAACAAAGTCCCTGCATCTAGATCTGTCTCTAATGGTTACAATGTCCTAGATCAGCTCAAAAGAATGCTAGCGCAAATATCCATCATGGAGTTGCTAAAAATCTCATTAGCTCATAAGAAAATCCTAGAAGAAGCGTTGGCCTCATCCACTGTCCTCGCAGATCTTGATGCGAAACAATTCCAAGCTATGGTCAGAAATATCATTACGCCAAATCTCCTCACATTCTCTGACCAGGATTTCCCCGCTCAACCATCTCACAACCATGCGCTCCACTTAGAAGCAATAGTACATAAGAGCAAAGTCAAAAGGGTCTTGGTGGATGGAGGTGCGGGCTTGAATATTTGTTCTCTCAACCTCATCAAACAATTGAAAATCTTAGAGGATTCTATCAACAAAGGAAAGGGTATCACAATAAGAGCACATGATGATCAAGAAAGAGTGTCCCAAGGCACGATCAAACTCCCTATTCAAGTAGGGCCCGCTATCATGGAAACCACTTGTCAGGTCTTGGACCTCGACTTGTCGTATAACATCCTTCTGGGATACCCATGGATCCATGCGATGAAAGTAGTAGCATTAACTTTCCATCAATGTGTGAAATTCACACATGAGGGACAAGAAGTCACCATCCATGGAGATCACGAACCTTTCTCCTTGAAGCAAAGTACTATAAAATGCCCCAAGTACCAAAAAATGATGAGGGCCCATCTACACCATACATCGATCCTGCCACTCTCGCATCCACTTTTGCGACAGAGACACCCACCACTCCCACCATTCCCACCATCTTTGACATTAAGTTCATCATCCAAGATAACAGTTGTGAAACTACAAGCTCCCTAATAATGCTTTTGTGGTAGGAGAGTTACCACAATCTCCTAGATCACGGGGATGTCTGCAAATAAATGAAGCCTCCACATCTCAAACGTCTCCTAAAGACTATCCCAACTTTACAAGTTGGGGAGATCTTGGCCAAGAAGTTATTGAGGCAGATCCATCTCATATGCTATATCAAGATGAAAGACCAGTAGCTAAGTTACCAATGGATGAAAAAAGCAAGGGTCTACAAATGATGCTCGCAATGGGCTATGACAGAAACCAAAGATTTGGGAGAAATGACAATTTTCTTATAATACCTATCATACCGAAGACATGAGCAATAACAAATATTGGCCTTGGATGTACCCCTTTGAGTATAACCATATGTGGCCAAGTCCTCCAGTTAGAAGGGTTAATAATCCTCCTCAACCAACCGCATCAGAACTACACCTACCAGTATCTATAGGTCGCGTCATAGATAACTTTACATTTGATATAACTGACGTCTGTAGTAGTAGTGATGAAGAGGATACCACGACAAACTTACCTAGGCTATTTGAGGATACCACTCTTTGCATGATTAGCACCCTATCTTTTGAACTGGACCACCAAAATCATGAAATTTGCCTAGTATATCCCCAACTCATTGACTACGACCAATGAGGAGCACCAATTTTTGATACATTCAAAAATAATGAGGCGCTCTCAGAATTCATGGGACTGTGGGATAACATTTCATGTGGGGACCACAAAGCAGGGTTCATAATTGAGCTAGATATGCATGCTTATTATGGGGAAACGATTGAATCCCTCAGTCGCAAAAGTGAAAAATTAAGAATCATATCTAAGTCCTTGAGTGAAAACCACACTGTGGCACTCTCCAACCAGAAAAAAGTAAAAAGAAAGGACGTATCCAATGGTGAAAACCTCTTTGAGGCACCCAAGGATGGGGGATTCAATCTTCCTTTCCAAGCTATTCATCAAGAAAAGTCAGCAGTCCCTGCAGAAAAATGCAATCCGGTCAATCTAGGAATAGAGGAAACCCTGCATATCACATTCTATGCGGAGCCATTACTATTAGAGGAACAAGAGCTCCTAGCAGCCTTCCTAAGAGAAAGACAAATAAACTTCGCATGGAGCTATGCTGACATGCCTGGGCTCGATCCAGAGGTCATGGTACGCCACTTAGCAGTATATCCAGAAGCAAAGTCTGTTAAACAAAAACTTTGAAAAATGTACCCTTAGACCGCCTTATTAGTCAAAATGGAGCTAAAAAAGCTATTAGTGTAGGATTCATCCAACTAATAGATTATCCAGAATGGGTGTCAAACTTGGTACCTGTTTCAAAACCTGATGGGAACATTAGAATCTACACAGACTTCATAGACTTGAATAAAGCATGTCTGAAAGATGACTTCCCGCTTCCAAACATTGACATGATCATAGATATGATAGCTGGACATGAGATGTCACTAATGGACAGATTCTCAGGGTACAATTAGATCATGATAGCTAAAGAGGACCAACATAAAATGACTTTCACTTGTCCATGGGGGACTTACTACTGGAACATGATGCCATTTGGCTTAAAGAACGCAGGAGCAACATACCAAAGGGACATGACATTGATATTCCATGACATGATTCATAAGACAATTGAAGATTATGTTGATGACATTCTAGCTAAGTCTAGAAAGAGAAAAGATCACATAGCAACCTTAAGTGCCATCTTTGACAGGTTGGAGGAGTACAAGGTCAGATTAAACCCAAAGAAGTGTGTCTTCGGCGTACAATAAGGAAAGTTTCTAGGATATATAGTGTCAATGAGAGGTATCGAGGTGGATCCAACAAAGGTAAAAGCAATCCTTGAGATGGAGGCACCAAAACATTAAAGCAATTGAGAGGTCTCCAAGGCAGACTCCAATCCATTCGAAGATTCATAGCACAACTGGCAAACAAACATAACCCATATTCTCACCTACTCCACAAGGGAGTAGCATACAAATGGGATACCAAGTGTGAAGAGGCATTCAATAAAATCAAAGAATATCTACTAACACCACCAGTCTTAATGCCACCAATCCCAAGAAAACCATTGATTCTATACGTATTAGCAACAGTAGTAGCCCTTGGAGCTCTCCTAGCTCAGCATGACAAAAATGGAACAGAAAGGGCTATCTATTACATCAGTAGAACAATGGTTGGGAATGAGCTAAACTATTCATTTATTGAGAAAGCATGTCTCGTGATGGTGTTTGCATCACAGAAATTCAGACATTACATGTTGGCACACAAAATAAAACTCATTTCCAAAATGACCCTCTCAAGTACTTACTACCAAAGGAAATGCTCACTAGAAGAATGGCCAAATGGGTGATGATACTGTCAGAATATGACACTAAATATGTGGAGAGGAAGGCAATCAAAGGCCAAGTTATCACATACCAACTTGTAGAAGCACCAATCTATTCAGAGAATCCTCTCATCTCAGAGTTTCCAGATGAATCTATTTTCAATCTCAACGTAGCAGACCACTGGAAACTGTACTTTTATGGCTCATACACCCATCATGGATCAGGAGCCAATGTCTTCTTTATCACCCCACAAGGGGATTGCATACCAAGATCCTACAAACTGGCATTTCCCTACACCAATAACATTGCAGAATACGAGGCTTTAACCATAGGTCTCAGAATAGTAGTGCAGTGGAACATTATAGCTCTCAGAGTATACAAAGACTCTCAATTGATAATAAATCAAGTGAATGATGAATATCAGACCAAGGACGACAAGCTCACTCCATACAAAAAATTGGTGGACTCTTAAAGAATCCTTCATTGAAATACCATTTGAGCATATTCCTAGAACCAACGACAGAGCAGCAGATGCCATGGAAACAATTGGATCCTTACTTGACATCCCCCACAACGTTCCAAAATATGAATTCCTAATAGAGTAGCTTCTTGTGTCGACATTCAAGGTACCAGAATCAGAATTCGTGTGCGAAATCATTGGTCCCGGTGATCCTTGGTACCACAACATTTACACATACCTTCGAATAGGAGTCATACCCGCCGATTTACCCTCAAACCTAAAACAAACCTTTGTAAAAAAGGCATCCATATTTTTCATCCTAGGAGACACCCTATATCGTAGAAGCATAGAAGGAACCTTATTGTGCTACTTAAACGCTAAGGAGGTATTAACCGCTCTAACTGAAGTACATAACGGTACATGTGGTTCACACTCAAGTGGAATGACCATAGCCAAGAAATTGCTGAGGATGGGGTATTATTGGCCCACAATGGAAAGAGAAGCACACGACTATGCTAGAAGGTGTTTACAATGTCAACAGCATGGGGACCTCATCCATGCTCCAACTCAAGAGCTTCATCCTATCATCACACCATGGCCCTTTTCGTAGTGGGGACTTGATCTCATTGGCAAAATCATGCCCACTTCATCTAACAACCACAAATTCATCATAACTGCATCAAAGTACTTTACTAAGTGGGTGGAAGCCATACCCATGACGTATATAACTGGGAAGCAGATATGAAAGTTCACCTTGAACTATCTCATTTTCCGCTATGGTGTTCCGCAAGCCATTATCTCAGATAATGGGACACCATTCAAGAATTAGGAGGTTCATGACTTATGCAAAAAAATTAAAATCCAACATCGCTTCTCCACCCCATACTATCCCCAAGGAAATGGCCAAGCAGAAGCTACAAACAAGACCATTCTGAAAATCCTCAAGAAAAAAGTCAATGACGCAGGTCGTGACTGGCATTTGTAGCTTAATCCCACCCTTTGGGCCTATCGAACCAGCATCCGCACACCCACCGGTGCCACCCCTTTCTCCCTAGTCTACGGATCAGAAGTAGTACTCCCCATTGAGATCGAGCTCCCATCACTCAGGATATCACTACAAAACCTCATCATAGATGAAGAGTACCGAATATCAAGATTAAATGAGCTGGAGCTATTGGATGAGCGACGTATAGATGCTTTGAATAATTTGCAAGTCTATCAAAATAAACTCAAAAGGAGTTACAATAAGAAAATCAAAAGCAAGACCTTCCAAGTCAGAGAACTGGTATTAAAATAGAATTAGAAGAATGTCCCAAACCCAAGCAGCAAAGGAAAATTTGAACCTAATTGGTTGGGACCATTCGTTATCACAACAAGTTACAAGTCAGGGGCATATCAGTTATCAACACCCAAAGGGGAACCTCTGCAAGAGCCGATGAATAGATCTCACCTCAAAAAGTTTTATGCCTAAATCTTTCAAGGTATAGAACCAAAAATCCAAAAAATTAGAAAATGTCCTAAAAAAATGGTTACCTTGGCGAAAATATGGAAAACAGGCATCTTGGTAACAACAAAAAAATCAAAAAAAAAAAAATCTAGTAAAATCAGAAAAAAGGATAAAAAAAATAGTAAAGAGAAAAAATCGTCTTCTAGTGAAAACCACTTCGGTGGCACTTTGGACAAGTACCTTGGTGAAAACCTGGCAAATAGACGCCTTGTGTAAATAAGTACTTTCCATCCACCAGGATCTTTACGGCTTGTTTTGCATCATCCATCCATTATGTTTCCATCATCCATCGCATTCGGATCTCCATCCATCACTCAGCCACTCACATCCACACCATAGCTTGGTCATGTGTTCGTATCATGATCCCTCCTAGTACTACTCAGCCCATCCTCAAGGTTAGCCTATCCTGCCTTTATCGGAGTAGTCTATTGCATCACGCTGGGGGCATGTTCTCATCGGATCGGATTCGTGTATATTCTTAAAGTCCTAAAACATCAGAAAATGAAAAAAGATAAAAAAATAAAAAAATTCAAAACATCAGAAAATACAAAAACATTCAAAACATATTAAAATCCCAAAAAATAGGTCAAAAAGTCAAAAACAAAGTCATCTTGTCGAACTACGGGTCTCTGAGCCTTGAACGTAGGCAAGGTTGATCTTTGATCATGCCCTGAGACACTTAGGTCAGTCCTTTAGGCGTCCGTCATAATAAACTGACATTTCATCATGTATATCATCATCTATAAATCGATCAAGTCGTCAGTCAAACTACGTGGTCTCTGCGTATATAACGTAGGCAAGGCTAATCTATTGATCAGCCCCCGAGGCCCCTAGGATAAGTCTTTAGGTTAGTCTCCTGGTCAAAATCTCAAAAAACCCCAAAACATTGGAAAATCAAAAAATCAAAACATTTGCAAAATCTCAAAAATACCAAAAATAGCCTCAAAACATCTCAAAAAGATCAAAAACATCCAAATATTTGAAAAAATCCATCTGTCTCATCTCGCTTTCACTCGCAATAACATCATTCATAATAAACGATCATCATCCTCAATCTTTGGTAAGATAATCAGAAACAAGTCTAGCAGGTTAAAAGTGAAAACTCGAAACGTCAATTCTCAGATCTAAATCGGTACGTAAACAAGTTGGTCAACTCTTCACATTGATAACTTATCATCCAACTGGTCCCATATCAATCATTTGAAAGAACGCTTTGGATAAATGAAATGACGTGTCACCATCCACTAACATGTCCTAGGGTGAATCCTTCCTACAATGGGCATTATCTTTTGGCAATAGTTTCGGTCCTTATCCTTGAAAAACACATCCCCTTTTGGTTAGCGGTATTGAAGAACATCAGCTTGTTTGTTTACTTTGTCTTTATCCTTTTGATTTATCTTATTGCGCTCATTCCAAGGACTTCTCGATGATATCCGAACAAGAGGATTTAGAGAAATAGGAATGGGGCAACGATCATTATCTTTTGTTTGTTGTTCTTGTTGGACGTTCTTGTAATACAACCTTGGCGAATACTTGCTTTGTTAGGTATGTATGGAGGGTGTTTTGGGAAACTTGTTGACTATCGCATTGATAGGTTATACCTTTCTGTGTTTTGGTCCGAGATGTTTGAAACTTCTGAAGTGCATCTTAGCAAGGTTTTCGTATGTCAGGTGTGAACAAGGATACTCCTATCTATTTGTCAAGTCAAAGTCCATCACACTAGGTACAACACCATCCTAGTTTTCTATACCTTGATGCATCGTACCACGTGTGTCATCAAACATAAGGAAATTGGCCCTTTAAAAATCCCAACTCCTCGGCAAGTAATCATCATCATTTGCATTTTCATCATCTTGTGTCTTGTTGAAATGACTTCTTTTCTTTCATCCCTTCTTGTTTATTGCGCTAACAAGGTATTATGACAGTTGATCATCATCCTCATCGTCATCAATCCTACACCCACAAAGCATTAGCATATTGCATAAGCATATCATATAGGAAACATATGCATTGCATTTCCATCATCATATAAACATGGCATTATAAGCATTCTTCATAGATAAGCACATCCATTGCATGGCATCACATTGCATTTATCACATAAATCATTGCATAACATTCATTTGCATAAACATTTTCATAAACATTATCACCTAATGCATAATCATACATAATAAATACATAAGCATCATAGATAATCCATTGCATAACATTATGAAGTCATCTTACACATTACGTTCATTTTGCATAAAACATCATCATATCATTGCATATAGTGCATCACATACATTACATTTATCATTTAATATGTTTAGGATAATAATATTTGTTATTCTAAGCATCTTAGAAAACAATCTCATTTTGCATTATATCATATAAAACACGACCATTGCATCCACATTGCATTAATCATTCATCTCATCTCATAAATAGCATCACGATCATTTTTACATTTCATTGCATCAATCATTCCACATCATTATCAGTATAAATCGAAACATACAAGAATCCATCACATGCAAAACGTACACCCATCCATAGACATTTTATAAATCATGATTCACATCATTTTGCATATACACCATAGATAATTTTCCATATCATTTTGCATATTGCATATTACATATCACATCATTTTTTGCATCATTACACATCACATAAATACATCTGCATATCATAAGTCGACATAATATAGATCTATTAATCATTACATAATGCATATATCATCGGAAATAAATGCATCCATAAATGCATCATATAGCACCATAACATCACTGCACAACATATAGAAATAGAGTCATCCACACATGCATAAATAAAAGGTACACATCATATCACATCATATCAAAATCATCATCGACTCATATATATATCATCAATAATGTAACTGTCATAGTACAAAATAATCGGATCACTGTACATGTATGTCAATCAGTACAAAAGGCCCATCGGGCTATCAAAAATGAGCCCATCAGGCACAAAAAAGTATCATCTCGATCAAGGTCTACCCCCCTATATGCTGCCCTCGCCTCTATCACCATGACCCTATGCTGGTCTGTGGCTAGTCTGCTGCAAGTACTCTGGAACCTGTGCTGCTCTGGGTATGGCCTCATGATAATGCAACCGGTAATACTCGGCCTCTCGGACGACATCCTTGTAGGACCGAACATACACTGTACTCTGAGAGGAGGAGGCTGCAAAGCTCTCCAACTGTTGTCTTTGGCCTAGCTCTGTGGCTACCTATAAATCTGCGGCATGTCTCTGCTGTATGGCCTGATCCCTCTCAGCCCTGAGCTGATCTCTCTCAGTCCTAGACTGATCCCTCTCGGCTGCCACGGTTTGCACCTGGGCCTGCAACTGCGCAATCAACGCATCTCAGGGATCCACCTGCCCTACTAGCTGCACTCCTAGCTATGCTCGTGGAGGCTATACCTGAGGCTGATCCTCACCCCCAACCTGTGGTGGTACACCCGGCGACACCTGCTATTGGTTTTGCATTTGCACATCTACCTGATCTGGCTGAATTGGAGGCCCGGTCGACTGCTCCTATCGTGCACCATCCCTCTATCCTCGTCCTCCCCCTCTGCCTCTCACCTTTCGCCAATCTGAGACTACTCCTAGAATAGTCAAATGAAGTGGAGGCTGAAACCAATCCCTATATGCCTGTGTCACACCTGGATCTGCATGCCCTTGATCGTAGGCCCATGGCCGAGCCACTAACTATTTGAAGTTGTCAACAGCCTCCGAGGCAGGAGTATATGACCCCCATGAAACCTGTGACATGGTGCGGGTGAAGACAGACACATAATCATCATCAGGCTGATCTTGGGGCTCACCAAACTAATGCTGCATGCACCCGGGCAGATATCTCTCGATCATGGTATGCTCTTGCCCCTACATGAAGTGATCTTGGTGGGTGTAGAATAGTTGATATGCATCGTCGACCTATCCGGGCCAACCAAGCTATGGACGCCATGTGAATACCTGCATCTCATCCAGAACCCTCCTCTAATAAGGAATCTCATGCTCGCCTATGTGTGTAAAGGACACACCACCTCTCTAGCGCCATTCGAGGGGATCGTTTGGCATCATCGAAACTGTCACAATCTGTAGCCGAAGGACAACAATGTGCTTCCACACCCATACGTGGAGAAGTGTCACCCCTGCTCTGAGTGCTCTACTGTCGAGGTAGACGTACTTGTGGAGATCTTTGTATAATGAGGCAAGAAGAACCAGCCCCCAAGCAAAACAGACTGGTCTATCGTGAACCATACGCTCCCAATAGAGTCCCCAACTGGGATTGAAGTATCGTCCTCGTCTATCTGGGGCAATGAGACCCGAAATAATGAATGCAATAACCAAGCGGAAGGGAGGTGCCAGAGCGATGTGATGCTCAAGCTCAATTTTCCCCTCACAAATAACGATGTCCTCTATGACAAGGACTCTATGGCAGGCATTCTGCCCCTCATCATATCAAAAATGACTCACCGACCATGAATCGACAATCATAAGATGCGCCAAACTTCCTCCAAGGTGACGGTGGCTTTGCTAGTGGTAAGGTGAAATGAAGAGGTCTCGTTGTGCCACCTCTCGACAAGCGCTGAAATCATCCCAAGATGCGTGTGAATGGGCGCTGCATAAGTGATATAGCATAGCCCCATGTCTCAGAGCCGACCTGATCTCTGTCGCTCAGGTCCCGCAAATAACTAAACAGATCCTGCGACCTATGCTCTTGGGAGTAGAGCTCCCTCGCCGCATCCTGCATCAGGAAGGGTGATCATGTTAAAAAAATTATAAAAATTATTCATCAGGTGTCCAATAAACCTCTCCAGCGTCGCAGTTGATTTTTAATCAAACTCTGACACTAGGGCACAAAAGGCCGAAAGCGCACCACTGTGGTGCACTTTGAAAATAAAGAGGACCGCCGCGTTACAGTTTGGAAATCACCCCGCTAGCCATGAGCTCAGTGTCAAAGTTTGGAGTTTATTTTCAAACTCCAAACTCCACCTCCATGGCACTATTTGACATCGAGCAATGCAATTTGATTTTTGAGTGGCGCTATATAGCGTCACTGCAAAATGACCGACTTTGAATGCATTAAATGAAGGCTAAAAATAAAAAATGAGGCTCAAGAAAGGTTCACTTACTGGTGCCCCAATGTCGGGTGGCCGCTGATACGTCGGACTCGGTCAGAAATGTGCATCAGAAGCTATCATTGTGCCATATTGTTAGGAGGTCAGAGCTCAAATCTCAGAATGCTAGATGGTTGTGTGTGAAAATGAATTGAAAGTGACCCCTCGAAGCCTTTTTAAGCTTGAAAATTAGGGTTTTTTCACTCTAATTGGCTATCCTGCTAGGGTTTTGGACTCGTGAACCTATTTTTGTCCAGTTGAGGCCTGTTTTACATTGTTTTATTGTGTTTAGACACGTTTTTGGCCTCCTGGAGCCCTTTTGGACCTGTCGGGCACCTTGTCCTCTTTTTTCGCGAGATTACCCAAAAATTGAAATTTTCGTCCAATCTCTCAAGGGGGCAATATATTGGCATATTTTCTCTCACCAGGTAGCAGTCGGGAGAGTTTTTTTTTAAATAACATTTTTTTTTGGCTTTGATCGAGATCGTTTATTCTTTGAACCAACACAACAAGTGCATTGCTTCAAAGAGGGGCAAAATGTAGACACGTAAAATATATCGATTGACATTGTGCATCTGATTCTGATTACTAACATCGTTTCATCCTGAATCATCCCTCGGTCTAACCATTTAATCAAATCTTCTTATCTGATTAAATTCATCAATATTCCTCTCTTAATTAAATAAATCATTTTATCTAATTAAGTCATCCTTTTTTGTTAATTAAATCAATATGATCTAATTATCCCCATTTAATTAAATAGTCAATTTTATTTAATTAAATCTCTAAAGTCTGCCTATTAAATTAAATAAATTAAAACCTTATTTGGTTTAATCTAACATCATCTCTTTTAATTAAATAAATCAAAATATTTATTTAATTAATCCTTTGTCACATTCCTCTCATATTTGATTTAAACAAATCCATAAATTCAAGTCAAATTTGTCACATCACTTAATCCCCTTCATTAAATTAATTAACCTTGATTAATTTAATCTCTTATCATGTCCCATCCTCCAGCTTTTACCACTTGCACATGAAAATAGATTTAATTGATTTATTAAATCCCTATTTTCCTCAACAAGGCATCTTTTTGGAATATTCTCCAAGTTTGAATTCAAAAATCCAAGTTGACATGTACATCCAACAAGGCATTTACTCCATCTTACATGTCCTTTCCTTGAGCCAAGTGGCATTTAATGCATTATTTCTTCCCTCTTGCAAGTCATTTCAACAAAATTCAAAATTCAAAAATAAGCATTTATTGGCACAATCCTCAAAACTTGCACATCCTTCATCCACTCATAGGTTGACAAGTGGAATCTTGCCATTGGATGAATGTTAGTCCCACATTGCTCAAATTTGGACATTCATCCATCTTCTCATTTTATAAATGAAGAGCTCATCTCCTCATTTGATCATCCACAAATTATGCAAAGTTATTATGCTAAAATATTTAGCCATTACCATCAAATATCATTGAGTTCTTAGCTAGGTTATGCAGATTTTTAGCTTGGAGCTCTCATCAAGCATCAACAAAGTGGATCACTTATCAATCATCATCAACATACATCAATCTTGCATCATAGGAGTTGGGAAAGGGCCAATTTTCACATCAAATTGGCACCAATTCCCCCATGGGATCATAAGTTTGCTAGCTTAATTAGGATTCAATCTTTATTTTGGTGTTTTCATTGTGTTCTTCATCATTTTTTTCCTAATTTGAGCTTTTTCAATGGATTTCATGGGGAATCCTTGTTCTTGCTTGCATTTGATCACCTAATGTGTTTGTTCTTATTGTTTTTTAGGTATTAGGATTGGGGTTCACACAAGGAGCATGTGGGAATGTCGTGTATGCTTGTCATTAGGAATGGCATAAAAGGTTGCAACCTTTGCATCTCAAAGTTGTGTCAGCCGTCCTACTGTGGTGATTTTCTTCCACTTTGAATGCCCCTTGCTCACGGTGCTATTTTATCAATGTTTTGATTAACCTATTATTTGAATCGGGCAGCCATCCATTGAAGTCCTTTTAATACCACACACCACATGAGAATGTCATTGTGACAATGATCGAGTAGATGGCAGCCTCCACAAGTGGAAGATTTGCAACAACGAAATGTGAGAGAAACGATGCAGGGGGTCGAGGCATAAATGCCAAAGGAAACAGTCTCAAGGTTTCGCCTCTTGACTGGCGGCATTGGTGGGTTTTGGGTCAGCGTAACGGGGAAGTAGCAAGGTTTCGCTGTTGTGGGACAACATTGTAGTAATGACTTCTCACTAGCAGCAGCCCACATGGGCTGGCCCGATAGTGAGTTTTGACTGAAAAAATGTTGCTAGTGAACTTAAGATTTTGTCCTAAGGAAATGACATTTGCGGGACCCGCATGGCAGAGTGACATCAGGGTCCCACCGTTTAACAATGGTCATTAGGTAATGGCTTTCTGCTGGTGGACACCCGCATAATCATTTTGACTTGGCAGATTTTCCCCTTCAGATTCCAAGGTCGATGTCATGGGTGATAAATGTGGAATCCACAATGCGGGACGACATGAAGGCCCTACCGTTGAGTGATGATGATGGGGTGGTGGCGGGTTGCATGAGGCATCCCATAGGACATATAGGACTTAGTCAATTTCACAGTGCATTGGATCTAGTTCATTCACGACGATGGTGAGGGTGGAGCTTGCAAGGTGGGAGGATGCTAAGGTTTTACTATTAGTGTAACAATCATGTAGGGGCGAAATTTTGTAGAGCGGAAACCCACGAAGAATTCGCCACAAAATTTTGAAGCCTCATGGAACTTGACTAGTGGCCTAGGGATGGTTGAATTTTGAAATTTGAAGATACACAGTCATCCCAGGCTTAGAATAGGGGTTGAATGACCAAGGAAATACCAACAAACAGGAGTAAGGGAAAAAGAAAAGAAAAAGAGGGGTCACTACCTTCGGCGGGGTATGTGTGTAGAACATGCACAACAAATGGTAACTCTACTAGGGAAATGCTCCAAAGCATTTCGATGATGAACTAGAATCACAGACCCAAAATATCTGGTTCTGACCTTCATGCTAGGACAAACAAACCGAACACTTGACCAAAGGATCAAAACCATTGGCTAACCCAACCTTCTGTATGCTGAAAATCCAAGTGTGTGCAAGTGTATTCATTCCCTTCTTAAGTTGTTATAGGAACCTAAGCTCCACAAAGTTAAGCTACGTGATCGATTCTAACTCCAAAAGCGTCCTGGACATTGCATCACTGCCAGTTAGGCATCTATAGCCCTGATGAGGTTGTAGCTATGATTCTCCCAAACATAGCTCTACTGCTAGCCGGGCGTCCATAGCCTTGGTAGAGTTATTTAGATCCTCCTAAAAGTTGAATTCTTTTCTTTTGATTTTTGTTACTTTTCTTTCTTTTCTTTTGTTCATTCCTTTTTATTTTCTTTTTCTTCTTTTCATTTCAACCCACAAGCAATAAAGCTCACACTCAGGGCTGAGAATCATAGTGGTGCTGAAGTAGAATTTTATATTTTTCACTTAACTGGACTTCGCAAAGCGACCTATAGCAACCTTCGGATTCTTAAGATGTGTAAGAGATGTAAGATTTCAGAATACATCAGAATCGAATTATGCCAATGACTTATCCCCTTTGAATGAAACATCTAGGTAATTTAACACTAATTGAAGACCTTCACCATCCACTCTGAAGACTTGATTAATTTTATCGAAGAAATAGTTAGAACAACCCCAGGTAATGAAATGGTTGTTGCACTCACAATCATACCCAACTAAAAGTAGAGGGACCCCGCAAAGAAGTAAAGTAGAAGCAAAGAAAACTAACCTAAGGAAAACACCTACATTAACCAAAGTTGGAAAGCAAGAGCAAACTGAAGGGAAACTAATCCAAAGAAAACTAACCTACAACAAACCAACTAATCTAACAAAAGCAGGAAAGAAAAAGTATGTACACGAGATCTACACCTATTCAAACCAAGCTATATATAAATAGATTCATAGTGAACCAAGTTCAGGAAAGGCGAACTGACACTTACTCCCGTAATATTTTGCAATGCATGCACAAGAAGAAGGGTGATTGTTATAGTCCTAAGCCATGCAAATTCATCCTTGTATTCATAAAGGTAAAACTTTATAACGTGGCATTCAAATTCAACAACATAAGGAAAAACTAAGAGTTGAGGTGGCTCATGAAGCCCGTGATCAATCCACACCCAAGTTCGTCTTCCCTCATTCCCATAATCAGAATGATAAGTTTGAGCATTCATAAGAGCAGGGAAAGATAGAACCTGGATGTCATCATGTGGGGGCAACAGTATTGAATTGTTCAGAGTGTGCATGACATTATTGGTCATTGCATTGGCAGCCTCGAGCGGAGGTAATGGATGGTGTAGCATCCCCCTCGCATTGTAGACCTGCAGACCATAATCAAATTGATCAAGCAGTAGACACTGTAAAGAATCAAAATTTTTGAAGTCAAGGAACATTCTACCTGGGCCTGAGGTCACATAAGCTGGGAAAATGATTCATCCAACTCATCTTCCAAGCTCCCAGTGGGATCCACAACCTCCATCGGTTGTTTCTCAAGGAGATACACACTATCATGCAGATCATTTGCAGCCCTTATTCCTACTAGATTGATATCCTCAAAAGGAAACGAACTGTACCATTTCATTTCCCCCATGTAGATTCCAAGGTGATGGTGCTTCATGTCAGAAAAATGTGTTATGGATGAATCTATTCTATTACCATCTTCGAAACATGTAGGAGGGCCAACGATAGACAAGGCAGAAAGACTCCCTATTACAACCTATAGTTGGTAGGGTATATCACCTTCGTGGTCAGTTGTTAAGACATCCTTGATTTGGTCTTCTTCTCTTTGCATCTCATGTGTGGACAGCGGAGTGGTTTTTCAACTAGGTCACTAGCATCACTAGATTGTCGCTTATCAGGATATCCACTTGTTTCCTCTTGTTCACTACTACTGTAGATGGAAATGGTATCCCCTTCCCAATTTGGGAACTCGAATGCTTCATCATCTGGAGGTTTAGGTGATATGTCCTCACCACGACCAATCTTTGAAATATACTCTTGCTCAATGTCGCTATACCTCTATGGCACAATTCCAAGTGGGAAGAAATCAGCAAGTGACACTTCCTTGTCAAGGGGATCAAAATATGCCATGTGATTTCCCTTTGAGAATTCCTAGTTAACCTGATTATCAACCTTGTGTAGATCATCTATGAGAGAGAAGGACTCTTGAAAATCAATGGATAGCTCTCTCATTTGATATGCTTCATTGTCTAAAGGTTCGGGACTGTATTGTTCTTCTGTTGTTGTTGTCCTAAAGCCCTCTTGTGAGTTGCACCTAGCTAGACTGTCACTTGATTCTGATTCTTTTATTTCTGGGTCACTCCTTGAAGCAACAGTTGGAGGCTTTGCATTTGGTTTCTCCACACGTTCCTTAACTTGTCTGATGGCTTGTTGACACAACTCACATGTGAACTCTGAATGTGTAGAATCATGTAGCCTACACCAACCTGGCAGCAACAACACCTCCAAATCAATCTGGTATTGTAATTCAGCCCAGTCTCTCACGAGCCTCAAGATGAGTTCATTATATGTTTCAAATATCAGATCTTCATCAAGGTTTGGGGAGGAAGTTTGATGGTGGACTGCCTCAGCTTGTGGTTGTTCCCACTCCTCTGGATCTTCCATTTCAAAGGCCTTATCAGCTTCCTCCATTGAGAAAAGGTCTTCTAATCCCATTTCACTTAAACTTTTATTAGGGCTCATTACTGTCCGAAGGATTTTTTCCCCTTCCTTCTGATTTTCAACATCTGTGTTGGTTGTTCCCACATGTACTCTTGCAGAATTATCTAGTTTGACATCCTCTACATGTTCCCTTTTGACTACTAGTTTTTCTTCTACCTCAGTAGATGACTCTTTTTCATTGGGAGTTGGCTTCTTAACTTGATTTAAATAGCTTTTAGCTTGCTCAATGATGTTTGCACATGAAGAGTAGGTGAATTCCAAATGAGGTGCATTATGTACCCTGCACCACCCAGACATCAATAGCTCCTCCTCCTTTAAGTTTAGTCCATTATTGTTGCTTGGTTTTTCTTTGATCGGCTTCTTAAATGCTTTGGCTACAGTGCCCATAAGTTATTCTTCAAGATTGATGAGAGCTAGTGGTTGATGTATGTCCCAAAAGAAGATTTATCCTTGCAAAGCCTTTTCAACTATGTTTAAGAAGGTTACATACTCCAATTCATTATTGTGCAAGTGTCATGAATCCTACATCTGTTTGCTAATGCAAAGTGTTGCAATGGCTCCTTCAATCTCCTACTCAGATCTTCTTGAAGTTGAGTGATGTTGATATGTAATTGCTGCTCCATCTCAGCTTAGGTCTTGCTTTGTCTTCAAATTTTCTAATTTTAATTTTTTTTGCTTATGATGAGATCTATGGTATCTCAAATTTCACTTGAATTTTAAACTTCCAGCATTGTAGCTTTGAGCTCAGCCATCCCTCCTTCTAGCACCAATTTTTTTGATGTGTGTTCTTGCACTTCTCAACACAGAAAACACACAAGTATGTTGTCTCTCTTGAAAGGTAATTTTCTGCAACTGAGTTTCAGAAAATTGCCCCAAGGTCTATTGGGTGTCAGGTCATGATAATGTGTGGAATAGCTCAATGGTTGATGTGATTTGTTGGTAATGACAAGGAGGCCTTTATGGTTCACAAAGCATGGGAGTTTGGGTCTAGAAATGGAGTTTCAAGGTTCTAGAAATGAATGAATAGTGGCTTCCCACTCAGAACAACAAGCTGAAACTCACTTCAATCACCAAGTTTGACATTGTTATGGTGCTTGGAATCCCAAACTAACAAAGATCTAAAAGAAATATAAAAAGAGGAAGGGGTTGAGAGAAGGTTCTAAATCTAAGCTATGAATGAATAGTAATAATGGAGGATGCTATAGTAGACAGACTCCCATAAAACTAATTTTTTCTTGACCAAGAGAAACCTACAACTACAAAAACCAGTGCAATCTTCATGGGATCTTTGCAAATTTTCATATCGTGCATTCACCTCATGAACATACAATTGAACTAAAGTGTAGCAAGTAAACAAGCCCAAGCTAACTTTACACAGCAGTTTGTGATCAACAAAATGCCAAAAGTATGGGCCGAGAATTCATCAAATACTATAACAGCAACAACCATTAAAGACATTCAAGAAACTAACAAACAAAGATAACATGGAGGTTGAATCATGCATGTACAATGAACAAACTCAAACAAAACACCCAAATTTAAAGAAATGCTTCCTTTTATTGCTTCAATATGCCTCTTACAACAATTCACCACCCCCTTACAAATGAGGAGTAAGCCCCTATTTATAGTTTTCCAAAAGTGAAATGAATGGCCAGGATTCATTTACAATGAATGACCCAGATTCAATACAGCTTAGGGTTTCACCTACCCCCAATATTTCATAATTTAAAATAGACTATTTTGTCCTCTTCTCTATTTTAGCTTCTAGTTTATTTCGTCCCGTAGTTGTTTTGTCTTTTAGCTGCCTTCTTTGTTGTAGCTAAAAACTATTGAAATCTACCTTTGTTGACGCATTTGCAACATCTCTTTATTCAATTAGGTGGGTCTTCTTGCAGATTTAGATCAATGGGAGGTAGAAATCTCCCCTTCAGTTCCGACGAGCAGCTCTTTGACAATCATCATCATTTAATACCCAAAAAGATTATTGTTGAAATGGACAGCATAAAATAAGAATGTGGATGCCGCCAAGTTTAGGTTGTCCAGAGAGTTAGCAAGTGAATGTCGAGCACAATGGTGCCGAAAAGGGAATAATGTGGATGGATTTTTGCATCACGATCCCCATTGCAAGCACTTATGTATGTGATCTTTACATTGATTACTCTTCTTCGATATTTACTTAGGAACCCCTAGGGGCAATCTTCATCATCCTTGGCATGTTGGCACAATTTTGTAAGCAAGCTCCTTGAACGTACTTGAATTGAAATCTGCCCCTTAGTGTGGCTCTATGGGCAAACATATCTTGGACATCATTTTCACATCTGAGCCCCCCCTCGTATAATTATTCCTACAACATGCAAAATTAATGATTAAAAAGATCACCTTGAAGTAACATCCACTATTAGAGGCTTTTTTAAAGCATTGAACCAATTTGTTTCAAAAGGTATAAAGGCCCCCGTCTAGTAAAATAACTCTTCTTGTTATAATAAAGCTCCTCCTCATAATCTCCACTTTATACCTACACAACATAAGATTGGAGTCATGTTTACTAATATCCCCCATCTTCTAATAGTCCTATCTAGGCCCTTGCTCTTTATTCCACACAAACAGGTCCTCAAGATTAAATCATAATGGTAAATTACTTAGGTGCTTAAAATAAGCATACATCTAATCCCATTTGTGATTCCCTCCCCCTAAGATGCTTTTGAATTTAGTGAACCATGCTTTAATCGAGATTCTTAAAAAACACAAGGCTCACCATAAATGCATTAAATAGTTAAATGACCATGAGAGTGCCATCTTAGGGGAAATTATGAATTACAAAGATTAAGGGCCACGAAGCTGGCATAGAAGGTGACAACCCCATCCTAAAAAAGTAGGCATGGAATAGTGAATGCAGGAGGCTGCGATGGTAATGCCATTGTAGAATGCGAAGTGGCCTACGACCTCTGCAAGGAGAAGACCTGCAAGAACCACATCCCCACAAGAGCCAACTTCATTAATATTTCCAATAATTTGTGGCGCTCATCCAACACTCCTTCGACAGGGGGGTGGAAAAATAATTAGACACTGTGGTTATGTTGTAGATAAGCCGACTCTAGTGAAAACTTCGTCATTCTAATAAATCTCACGATCAACCTCCCACTAAGTTCATAGCATCTACCTGGTTTACTCCTTGTGGTCACCTTAAATACCTTGTTCATGTTGTGATGACATTCAATAAGACAATATCTTGGTTTGCAGTACTGATGGCAGCCTGGGCCAAAAGAGTCTTCGCTAAAAGCATCCGACATTCATCACAACTAGGCTCATGTTACGATTGATATGCTTGTAAAGTGTTTTCCTATATACTCAAAGCATGATCCTAATGTTGGCAACACAAGGGAAGACAACTGAGAGGGGGGGTGAATCAGTTGTCACAAAATTTCAAACTTACTAAAATTATTAACCTTATTCCTAGATCTGATTAATAGCCATGAAAGCATAAATCATCAACACATCAGAAACACACATAACACCAAGATTTTTTACATGGAAACCCTGTTAGGGGAAAAACCACGGTGGAGGTCAGTCCACAAGATTCTACCTTGTTAAAAGTATAAAGAAATGTGAATGGGGAATGCACATGTATTCAAGCGCACTACCTAGAGCTCACTGCTCAATCACATAAAGTCTTACTACCCAAAGGAAGAAACACTATCTTACAAAACATTTGGATTACATCCACAAGATTTTGAACTGAGAAAATAGCATCTGCTAATGCCTGATTATAGTTTCGGTTAAGCACATGCATACTTCTTCACACTCTGTTTCTACCTTCGAATGATTAGGACATTATTCACACATCTCATACACAAGCACCTCTCGCACACACCTTCAAATGGAATAAACAATCACTCATATATATCCGTAACAAGAAATTACATCGCTACATGTCGGCCTCAACAAAATAATAAAACATATGCAAACTGTTGGCCCAAAACAATAATTAATTTTCAATTCGAATCAACCAAGGTCAGCCAAAACATAGTGGAGACCCAAAATAAAATCTTCAAACATGAACCACCTTCAAAAAGTATTCCTCGAAGATCCACAACACGCTACAACACCCTGTCGGCCAAGAACATGAAAAACATGAACACGCAAGAGAAAATATCTAATCGCAAGCACAATGATCAATGTGGACATGCAACACAGATAGAGAACAATCTAGAAACATCCACAAAAATCATGAATCACTAGAGAAGCATCCACAACAACTGAACTTGCTAGAATCACGCCATCTTCATTCAAGAACACCAATTGAAGCAACAAAATGACTGTCAGATCACAACTGTTCATAACTCGATCAAATCTTCATGTGGATCTCTGAAACTTAATGTGGATAAACTAGATATACTCAAAAAATAACCCTTGAATCCACAACCACTGATCATCAATGTAATGAGCGAACCAAAAGACTGAACTTCACTTTACCACT
Organism: Sequoia sempervirens; assembly: GCA_007258455.2. Lineage (NCBI taxonomy): Eukaryota > Viridiplantae > Streptophyta > Pinopsida > Cupressales > Cupressaceae > Sequoia > Sequoia sempervirens. The sequence continues at coordinate 233,884,570 of VDFB02256132.1, forward strand.
GACAACCTGCAACTTATTTCATTACAATTTTCTCAATATCCTCAACATATACAACCTCTATGACATTAATTCCAATAGTGTTGACATAAATGCAATAGAACCACAACATCCAACACCTAACCCACCAACACAATAATTTCCATCACAATCATTTATGACCGTTCACTTGAAGAAAAACCATCGTGAGTAGGATACTGTGCGTGTGCCAAAGCAACAAGGGAATCAATTAATAGGACTCTAAAAATCCTCCTCATTTCTTCGATATCCCAAGCTGAGGTAGTGGAAAATAAGGTCCCGCAATCTCAATGTTCCAACTTCGGATCTGATCATACATAGCCACAACTGTCCCTTTGGTGCACAAGTTAAGTGCCTTTTACCGAGTTCATTAAGTTGATATGTTTTCATCATTGCGGGAGTAGCGCATAGCGAAGCGAGCGTGGACTTGTGATGGCCTTCACCACCTCCATGTTGTATTCTTTATAATCTCATAAACTCATTGAGCACCATAATGGGATATACTTGAATTTCTTGAGGAAATCAACCATTATTCCTCATGATTTTTGTTAAGAGCCTCATCTCTCCCATGCTTGGAGTTTCTTGTGGATCGTTCTTTGCACAATTCCAAACTTTCAAAGGCTACAAGTCACCATAAAAGTCTTGGATTTGAATGAAGATCATCAATCATGCCAATGAGGATTGTGGGGTGGGATGCAAGAAGTTCATACCAGAACACTGTTGTAGGAAGAAAATGCAGGACCACTGTGGGGGGATGCCGTTAGAAGGTGTCGAGGAATAGCGGCCTCTGTAGTGACCAAGCCCACAAAAGAGAAAGCGAAGAATATGTTTTGAGGTGTTGTGTGTGAATGTCGTAGGAGATGACATCACAAGAATGAATACATGCATGAAATCATCCACCAACAAGTGAGAGGGTGGCCTCCACAAAGAAATGATATGAAACACAAGTGGAATGATTATTACGTTTGGAGACCCAAAGTCAAGAAGGCATCATGGCAGTATCGTTTCATTGTATGAAGGAATTCAAATAGTAGAACGTCAAATTTGAGATTTCACCTACTGCAGTTTCAACCAATACTTATATCATACTGCTAGTCGACTATCTTCCTTCATTTCCAATCTCTTTCTCAGTCCCCATGTTACTTGACAGTTCATTAAAGAAATGTTGAAAACTTCTGCAAATCTAAAAGATCGATACAAATTCAAATCTCGCTATATGATCCTTCAAGAAGGAAATGTAAAGGGGATCTTGAAGTGAAATATTTAATAGTTGGATGGCAATATACTAGCATGTGACCATACTGCTAAGGAAAATCAACAAAATCATCCAAATGAATGCACCTATCCATGTGAGCCCCTTGTAACATACCTAGGTTGCTATGGCAGCAACATTCAGGTTGAAGTCAATCAATGTTGCATTTATCTATGGTGTAAGGAGATCTTTGCGGAGTGTAGAACCATCTGTGATAATCGTGTAGACAAAGGTGATGAGAGAAATGATGCCTGCCGATATGTGAATCCCCATTTTTTGAACTTTGTATTGATCATTTGGTTAAACGTTCACATTCACTACATCAGCTCCAACTGTCACCCAGGGTCCTAGGAGGATGTCTCAAATCACGCAAGTGAATTCTAACGATATGCAGGTCAGGGCTAGTACTTGCAAGGAATTAAAGAGATGAGGTAACTCCCTGTGAAAACATGTGGTGGGTATGCCATGCGGGGAGGAGTGGGAGTGACTCCCATGAAGGACATAGATGAAGATGTTATACCTCATTTCCTCCGCTTGGTTAAGGTCCGCAAGATGGAAAGTGGGAAAAGTAGTGTGGGTGGTGGTTTAAATGATGTCATAAGGATAACAACAGTGCTCAAAAGGAACTCTTCCCAAGAGGTTCCAATGGCACAAAGGAGGACAACATTCGTAAATTCATTTTCCGCAGTCATGTTTACTTGATATATCTTTCTTGTATCCTTGGCCATCTTCCCATTTGTCATGCTTCCTTCTCAAGCTCATGATTTAGACTCTGATCGAAGCTTATAAAATTTGTCATTTATTTTAATGATCGACACCTTCGTTAAACACCTTTAGAATATATCATAAATTTCTACGACTTCAAGGTTGATTGTTGCTTGATATATTCAGTGAACAGTCACTGTTTACACACTCTCTCAAAGATTTTTGTATTGCGCTAGCATTTGTGAATAAAGCTTTCGTTCGTCATCAAAATTTTGATGCCTCTCATCTTTGCTATAACATATTCATCAAACAACCAAGTGACAATAACTCAAATTGAGACTTGTATCATTGTTTTCTTTTCATTGTTGTTCACATGTTTTTTCATCTGCCTAAGAGCGAATGTTGGTTCCATCTTTGATGCCTTCATCCGATGAGTGTGCAAATGGTCCCCTTCCTATCTAGTGAACCCCTTGATCCCCTCCTCCAGGGAAAATGTTCTTATTACTGTTGTAAATCAGACACCCCTCATATCTGATGATCCATCCGATCACCTAAGTTAGACCATGCGTAAACATATTATTCATCGGGTGTCTTCTTTACAAGATGGGTAGCAATGAATTTAAGTCTGAGTGCTACTTGAATAAGACTCATTGAATGGAAACGTCCTCTTCCCAATTTATTTTCTCCTCCCTTATGATTACTGGTGTGAGAGGACTCCATGTAGAAATGAGGACGTTTATGTCATGTGCGAGAGGAGCATGTGGGAATTCCATGTATGATTGTCGTTAGGAATGGCGTAAAAGATTGCGACCTCCGCATCTCAAATTTTCACCAACCCTCTCCTAACGTGGTGATTTTCTTCCACCTTCAACACCCCTTGCTCATGATGCTATTTCATCAAGATTTTGATTAACCTATTATTTGAATCGGGCAGCTATCCATTGAATTCCTTTTAATACCACAAGGACACAATGCAATGACACTGCATGAGGAATTCATTGTGACAACGACTGAGTAGATGGCAGCCTCCGCAAGTGGAACATCCACAACAATGAAATGCAAGAGAAATGACATGATGGGCTAAGGCATAAATTCCAAAGGAAATTTTCTCAAGGTTCCACTTCTAGGCTGATGGCATTGGTGGGTTTCGGGTCCATGTAGTGGGGAAGCAGCAAGGTTTCGCCGTTGTGGGACGACGTTGTAGTAACAGCTTCCTGCCAGTGGTGACCCGCATGGGTAGGCCTGGTGTTGAGTTCTTACACAAAAAATATTGCTAGTGAACTTAAAAAAATTTCCTTAGGAAATGAAATATGCGGGACTTGCATGGCAAAGTGACAAGGTCCTGTCATTTAACAACGACCGCTAGGTAATGACTTACCGTTGGTGGACACCCACATGAGTGGACCTACATAATCATTTTGAATTGGTGGCTTTGCCGAATTGGACTCCAAGGTCAGGGTCATGGGTGATAATTGTGGAATTTGCAACATAGGACGACATGAAGGCCCTACTATTGAGTGACGGCGATGGGGTGGCAGCGAGATGCATGAGGCATCCCGCAAGAAAACTAGGACTTAGTCAATTTCATAGTGCATTTGATCTAGCTCATTAACAACGAAGGCGAGGGAAAATCTCACAAGGTGGGAGGATGCTAATGTTTTATTAGTGTAACGACCATGCAAGGGCAAACTTTCGCAGAGTGGAAACCCATGAAGAATTCTCCACAAAAGTTTGGAGCCTCATGGAACTTGACCAGTGGCCTGGGGATGGTTGAATTTTGCAATTTTAAGGTACATAGTCATCTAGGGCTTAGAATAGGGGTCGAACGACCAAGGGAACGCCAACCAATAGGGGTAAGGGAAAAAGAAAATAAAAAGGGGGGTCCCTACCTTCAGCAGGGCGTGTGTACAGAACATGCACAACAATATTCATGATTCATCTTTTAGATATCGGATTTCATGGTGTTGATATATTCCTGGATTCAAGACAAATAAATGCACTTTTGTGTTGAGATGTCCTACTCTAGGGTTTTTTATTATTGAAATTTTCATACTTGCTAAAACCATAGGTTTGTTTTATGTTCCAAAAGAGCATTAGGGTTTATATGTTGTTAAGTGTTTTTAAAGGTAAAATGAAGGTTAAGTTCTATATGTTTGGTGACTTTCTATAGCAATTCAAGGTCACTTGAGAGGTCACTTAAAGGGTGTTACCCATGTATTGCAACCAGCCTCTACCCTTAGCAGAACCGGGTGAATAGGTTATGAGTCTTCATTACACTACTCAAAAGTAAATCAATGGTCTCTATTTAATATTTTTTATTGGAAATAACATAAGATCTAATGTTTGGATTTAAATCTTGGCAACAACCATTTCCAAGGGTATGAACCTTGACACTCATTTGAATGTCATTAATATTTTAGTTATGCAAAGTATTGTTAATTATTTTTTAGTGTAGAATGTATAAATGTTGGTGTGTTCGGCACTATGAGGAAGTAACAATACCATGTTTGTGATCAGAAAATGAAAAGGAGAGGTTTGAATAATAGATTATGAAAACTATCTTGTGGAACCCCCCATGAAATCTCTCTTTGCACAGACTAGTGTGACTAAAGTGAGATTACAAGCTTATGAAGTTTGACCAGATCTTAATGAACTGTGAATCTAATGCATTGTTGATGAGTTATTCATCTATGTTACAAGAAATGTCTTTGTTTAATTATATCGTCCAATAGCAATGCTTAAGTTTGTTTTTCCAGTGCATTTTGAACTTAAAAGTGAGTTTGAAGAGAGACAATGAAAGAAAAATTAATGGTGTGTGATAGTGAATTTCATTCAATGACAGATGGATAGCAATGTATGGAAGTTTGAATGATTTTATTTGTATTTTCTTTGCACTAAAAAGTGTGATACAACAGATTGATCAGATTTTGATACACAGAGAATGAATTTGATTTATATCTCTCTGAATATGCAAATGGTTATATGTCTTGATTTATTGTCATAACTGGGTAATGATGTTGTAAAAGTATTTGATTGTCATTCATGTTTTCATTCAGGACAGCATGATGAATTTGTATGACACTGTTCTAAGTATGTAAAGGACAGTATGGTGCAGTGCACTGAGATTTATTGAGTGCAATGAGATTTGTTGATGCAAAGATAGTTTAGTGAATTATATTGCAACAGGGTAACCCCTTGAAGTTATATCTCTTATTTCATTGGAGATTGGTCATAAAGACCAAGGAGATTTTTCCAATGAGGCATACTTGTAACCAGTGAGGTTCCTTTGCTAGTGAGGCATGCTTGTAACCAGTGAGTTTGCTTTGCCAGTGAGGCATATTGTGTAGTCAGTGAGGCTTTGCCACTGAGGCACAAAAAGTAGCCAGTGAGACTTTGCAATCAGTGGAATTTTATTAAGCCAGTGAGGAAAATTTTCTCGAGTGGTTTTCTATCCCTATGAGGGTTTTCCACTCATAAATCATTGTGTTATGGTGTTGTGGTTCATATGGTTTTCATGTCACATGCAATTCGGTCTTGTTGTTTCAGTTATGTATGTTGCAACATTTGAATTTTCATGTTATTCAAGTATCATCACATTTGAATACATTCTAGTAATTGAACATCCAATTATTACAAAGAAACAATGTGTTATGGGAAACAATTGAATTGATTTTTGGATATTAAAACACTAATTCACCCCCCCCCCTCTCAGTGTTTTTGTACTCCAACATAACATGCAAGTAGTTATCTTTATTTTTTAATATAAGCAAGCATCTCATGATGTTCATCTAGAGATTCCTTCCCATGGTCTATTTCATAAAATTAGAGGCATGTAAAATCATTTTTACCTACCTTAAGGTATGTTTATGAGATATAAATGGTAAAAATTTATATACCCATTTCAAATCCCATTTAGTTTTGCATTAGTTTTGATGCAATTCCTTTGTAAAATTACATATTCATAAATAACATAATCTTGTGCAAAGTTTGAATCATTCCTTGATCTATGACCCTTCTCCACTTACATATACTTCCATGCATTCCACCTTATTTGGTATCTATTTATACTCATTTATATAAATCCACCATTTATTATACTTATGTAAAATTATACTCATAATCTCATTACCCACCTCAATAATATCACGTTTCTATCCCATTTCAATCCTACAACTTATGGGAGTGATATCTTAACACATGAAATAGATCGAAAATTCAAAAAATTAAATTTCAAATATTTTTTGACTCTTGATTATTTCACTAGTCCTTATGAGTTAACTTGGGCATCACTAGATAGATAATATCCTATCACATGAGTTCATAATGGGTATTTAATATAGGGAAAAATAGATAGATATATTGATAGGTATTAGGGGTAGAGATGGAAATTATATTAATGTTTTTCTTATGTATTTGGGGTAAGAGAGTGGAAGGGGTTGGGGGTTGGGTATAAGGGATATAAAATTTGGTAAAATTATAAATTTAATTTTATATCTCTTTAATTTTAACTTTTATGAGGCCATAAAGAGGAAATTTTTTATGTTATTTATGTGGGGATTGCATACATACTTGTTTAGTCTTAAGTACAGGTGAAATGAAAAAGGTTTTTGTAATCCATATAGGAGATACAAGTTTGTTTAAAAAAAATGAATTTGACATATGTACACCTTTTATGATAATTTATAAGATTAATGAGGAAGGAATTTCATTGGGGACATCCACCAAGAGGGTCTAATACATTGAATGAGTGTCTCACTTGACAATAATATGAAAAAGGTCTTGACTGTTTTACCTTTTTAAGATATTAATGTATACCTTATTTAAAGGATTACAATATGACCATGAAAAATATTATTTTTAGCTTTTTTGGGTAGATATGCGATGGGTGAACAATTATATTTCTAGTTTCTTCTTATTTACCTCATATGTAAGTAGTAATTTATTTTATCAATTAAAAAATGTAAAGGAAGTTAAGAATGACCATGTAAATAGTCACTCATAGAAAAAATCCTTTATATTTTCTATTAGGGATCAATGCTAAATTATTATAGTATACATATATTTTTTAATGTATTTTATTTTCATTATTTCTTATCAAATTTATTAAAAAAAAATTAGTTGGAGATGCATGTAATAGTGATGAAAATGAAATGTTTATTTGAACTTATGAGGGGTATAAATAATTTCATAAAAAAATATGTATATAAGATATATGGTAAAAGGAGGGGATTTTTGAATAGTAACTATGTACAAGGTATTAGAGTTATCATAAATTAGCTAATACTTAATTAATATTTAATTGATTATTAGTCTAATTTATTCTCATACACTTAAGCTAAACTTAGGATTGCTTTATTAATTGCGTTAATATTAGATCATTATGTCTCATCTCATGTGATGGTGACACTTGTCATGATCTAATCCCTTTCTCATTTAGGGATTTGCTCTTATAAGCATTCAACCCTCTTTGTAAATAACTCATGAAGAATATCTGGAGCTTTCATATCTTCTTGAAAGTCTCTTCTGTAGCTTTTTATTGTTGAGGAATATAGCATTTTTTGTTTACAAATCTCTTGCATGGAAGGTGTATTTGTTCATTTTTTGATCCTCTAGCTTGTTGTTTTGTGCTTGTTTCACAATTCTAACATGGTATCAGAGAATGGATTCATCGAACCCCTTCTCGATTTATGAGGTTTTCTTCTTCAATGAGGGTTGCAGGCTTCACATCTGAATCCCCTTTGCTTTCTTTGCAAATTTTGGAGGTGGGAATTTTTTGGAGCATTTTGGTACAAAAAGGACCTCGTTGTTGGATCTAGAACTATCGAGAAAGTCAAATCTGGCTTTTGTTTCGCCTAATTTTGATTCCTGACGTCAGATCTACGAGGTTTTGAAGCGGTTCATTTGTTTCCAGATCCGAAGGGTAGCTATAATTTTAGTACGTTTTGAGCTAAAACGGACGTCACCATCATGCTCAGAAGGCCCAAAAACCTTAAGATCGCCTATCAAATCGTAAAATTTGATGAAGTTGGCATTTGAGGCAAAAAAAAATTTGCCAAGGAAGTCGTACCACCTCCCAAGCACGCGAACCAAAGTATTACAAAAAATCGTCAAAAAATAAATAAATATTTTTTCCTACATGAAAATTTCAAAAAAATTAATTTAAAAAAATTAAAAGCCCTTTTGTGGGCAGTTAGTTTTTTATTTAACAATTAAATTTTATTAAAAAAGGTTTTGGACCCCATTATGGGGCGGGGTACCCAAGGGGTACCGCCGCCTGCCATAGTGGCAGGTTGGTCGCCCCTTAGGCCTAGCCACCACTGTGGGGGGTATGGGGTTGTACCGTCCCTGCCACTGTGTGGCAGCCGCGAGCGCCACCTCGGCCCTCCCAAAAAAAATAAAAAATTATTTTTTGTTAAAATCAGTTTTTTTAATATTTTTTTTCTTAATATATATATATAAGCTTTTTATATGTTTTTTTTACAAAAAATATATATATTTTTTTATGTCTTTTTTTCTTTTAAAAAAATAAAAAGGCAATTGTTTTTTGCAATATATATTTTTTTGCAAAATATGTACAAATGCACTGTACTTGGAGAAATTTTTTCCAGCACCACCAAATTTGGTGGCTCTCTAAGTTTGGCGGAGTTTTTGACAAATTTGGTAGAGATATTTTTTTCCCCACTTAGTCCCTCTCCATTGGGCTTTTCAGTTTTGCACCCAATATTCCAAAGGCCATATCTCAACCATACGATGGGCTTTTTTAGTACAATTTGTTTTGAAATGGGGTGGAATTTCGTGTACTTCGTAGTGGTGTTGGTATTTTCTAGTTTTGAATTCTAGTTTTTTCCATAATTCTATTTTCTCAGTGTTGTAGTTGTTCAGTTCTCATTTTGGAGACTTCGACAGACCATATCTTCTACATCCGAACACATTTTTGGGTGTTGTTTTTTTTTTAAGTGCATGTTTTTTCATGTAATTTGTCATGGTGCTACTAGTTTCCTCTTTTTCTGTCAAAGAATTGTATTTTCAGCTATGGTCCTTTTTTGGACCTTATGGGCTCACATTGCATGTACTTATGATTTTGTAAACACATTGACATAAAGTGCCACAACAGGTGTATATATATTATGGGATCTTGCACATGACCTTGTGCCTTATTGTACTCGCACTATGATATAAAGTGCCATGGGGGTTGATGTTTTCCTTTATTTTTCCTTCCTACCTTTCTCATGAGTGTGTGCCTTGGTTTGCACATCCTTTGTATCTGCTTGTACTTTCATGTCTGCACATTCAGATGTTCTTGGTTCTTTATCATGCATTACATTCGGGCATTCAGTTTTAGTGTACCTGTCATACCTCTCCCTTGTCAGCATTATGAGGGGGTTTCTACTGTTATTGCTACTACTTCCTTGGTTTCATGTTGGAGTGAGCTATGCATACAGTATTTGTTCCTATGTACTAGGTGGATGCAACAGCTGGTTACCCATGCACTTAGGTGAGATGGAGCACTTACCATATGGATACTCTTGCATTCCTATTTCTGGAGGTGACCATCCATTTTCACTTGATCGGTTCTTCAGACTATTGGTACTTGTGCCATCTGTATCTTTGAGTTCTTGATGTATGCCTTGGTTTGCCATTGGATTCGAGTAGTGTCGTTGGGGGAACTCATACAAATTCTTGTCTTCTTGATCCTGATCATCATATGTTTCAATGGAGGTTCTTCTTTTGGCATTACAGTAGTCATTCTTCAACAATGTTTGCAGCTTCTTCATGCTTCAGAGCTGTTCTTTTGTTCATCCTTTGTTCCTATCTTTTGGGACAACCTTGTCTTGTTTGGAGGCTTCTTCAGTCCTTCACTTGGCTTTCATCTCTTTTTGGAGTGGAGTTTTTCCCATGAGGTTTTCTCTATTTCTCCACATTATAGAGATCTTTTGTTTGTACATGGGTACCTTATTTGGCCTTGTTTATTGGGACCCATCATGCATTCTTTTTAGGGTTTTTAGCTACTCCCTAAGTTTATCTTAAGGGGGGTGTTAGAGTTATCATACATCAGCTAATAATTAATTAATCTTTAATTGATTATTAGTTTGATTTATTCTCATACACTTAAGCTAAACTTAGGATTGCTTTATTAATTGAGTTAATATTAGATCATTACGTCTCATCTCATGTGATGTTGACACTTGTCATGATCTGATCCCTTTCTCATTTAGGGTTTTTCTCTTATAAGCATTCAACCCTCTTTGTAAATAACTTAGAGAATATCTGCAGCTTTCATATCTTCTTGAAAGTCTCTTCTGTAGCTTTTTCTTGTCGAGGAATATAGCATTCTTTGTTTACAGATCTCTTGTGTGGAAGGTGTATTTATTTGTTGTTTGATCTCGTGGCTCATGGTTTTGTGCTTGTTTCACAATTCTAACACAAGGAGTTTCTATAAAAATTCAAGTATTGATGGAAATGAAAATTGGAGGTATTATATAAGATTCCATAATTATAGGTAATATATGATAGGTTTTATAAGTGAATCCCCTAATTTTTCTATGTCATGATATTTGAAGGCATTCATTTGATCATTAATTCATATATAAAATTGTTAAAAAACCTACACATGAAAGAGATGAATGATTCTAGAAACACTTCATTTTGGAGCACTAAAATGAACTTAATTCTACATCAAATAATCATATACAACTTACATGACTAAAGAATTATATCCCTAATCATTATGGAGTCAATCTAGGAGAACTTAACCCTTGTGTTCCACTGATTTCCCCAACTAATTTTTGAATATAACTATTTCTTAATAGATAATGAAGAGAAGAGAATACAATGTGCTAGATCAAGAACAAAAATTAGGAGTCATGTTTATAAAACACGAAATTTGATCTAAAACCACAAAAATTATCTAAATTATAATTTAGGTCTACATAGAATTCTAGGTAACAAGCATAATGAAGTCATCTATTTTTATATGACATTATGATAAACCCTTCATCGTACTTCCTATATCTAAGTATCTAAATAATTTACATTTAATTTTTGAACTAGAATTTGATTATTTTTATTTATCTACACATCTTTGATTACCTAGGTTAATTACATGTTTATTGATTCTATTAATTAATGACCCTTGGTAACATACTAGTAAATTATTATTTTCCTTTATATTTTTGGTCAAATTATCTATGTCTATACTCTTTAGGGTTTGACCTTATGTTTTTTATTAGTTAAGTAGGGGAAGGGCCCTAATCCCATAGTTGCAATGCCAAAACTCAAAGAAAGGAAACAAGTTGGGGATAACAACACCAGCCAGTAGCAAGAAACAACAAGTCCAGGGTGGCACATAGACTTATTAACAAAATAGTAACCATAGAACCACAATACTCAATAAAAAATTGAATACTACTACTAATGAAGTTAATATTATGAAGACCATTAATAAGGTCCACAAGAGTCCAACAAGTTCTCAACCATAACAGAGCTATATTAAATTAGCAGTCCAAAATGTTAAAACAAAACACCAAAAAAAGCAAGGCAGCCATAACTAGAAGAAAGAAAAAAATACATTACTTGGATTTAGCAATCAAGTCCTAGTACTCTCCTATATGGGAGACATACTCTTTCCAATCGGGTCCCTCGTCCTCATCCTGGTCCTTCAAATCATTTGTCTTTCCCATCTTATTCAACTTTCTAGTAATCTTGGCCTGAGACTGCACCAACCATTGCCCTATGCATGAGTCCATTTGTCACCTTCATTAGAGTGATAATGGCTTTTTCCATGTCATCCATTTGGACCTGCATGTAAGTCAACCTACTTTTCAAATAGTTAGTATTATAATTATCAACAATATTAGTGTCATTAGCAATGTTCTTAGTTTTAGGAGCTATCAAAATTTCATTCCTTGGATCTTCTTCAATTTTGACCTCTTCCTCCTTGTTTTCTTATTTCTCCTCATATGTTTCTTCCTCGCCCATATCATATGTTTTCTCTTCAAATTCCATACCATCACTTTCTTCATCGACCTATGCCTCAAAATCTTCCACCTCCAAATCTTCCTCCTCTTGAAATATGGCTTTCTATTTCCCCTTCTTATCTTGGGAAGCAACCTTTGCAAGGTGAGCAGATCTTCGGCCTTTGCTGCCCAGCCTCAATTCCCTATCCTCCAAATACTTATTTTGAATACCCTCTTTTTCTTCACTTGTGATGATGACCTCTTTCTAGTTTTTCAAATCTTTTTTCAATTTCTTAGATTAGGTGGTTCAAGGAGAAGTGGAGAATGTTTGCGTTTCTCAAGGGTTGCTTTAACCAACTTGAGCTCGAGGGAGCTTTTAGTAGGATTCTTCTTACCCATAGGGGTAGAAGGGTTGGAGCTTTTAGCAATAGAGGAAGATATTTTTGCAGGGATATTCACATTTCTTTCAACAAAAAGGGGAGGGGGTCTAGGGTTAGGCTCTTGAATGGGGTTAGCCTCCACTAAAGGTTCCGAATTTTCCCCGACATTTCTATTCTCAATTTCCTATCTAGAAACCAAAGGATTATCATGTGGGCTCAAAGCTAAGGCATGCTTATAAAGAGTAACAGTTAAACCTTGATGTAGGGGAGGATTCACACCCTTTTCTATGTTAAGTTGCATAGAGGAGGGAAGATAAAAAGGAAAATTTATATGCTCATTATGACGAATATGATTCAACAAAGGAAAGTGATATGCATGAACAATCATATATCTACCTTCAAGGGTAAAATACTGTATCACAAACATACTGACCAGAGTATAGAGAGTCGGGAGTTTGAGCCACACATACCCATTTTGAAACCTGGTAATATTTTCACCATCATGGAGGAACTTGTCAACAAAAGACTGGTAATCAGTTCCACTCTTCTTCACCACCTCAATTCCCAAGTTTTGCAAGCCTATAGCCTTTGCTATGAGCTGAGCCATCACCTCAAATCTTAACGCTTCAATAGCCACATTCCCCTTTCTCCATGAGTTGGTGAATTTTGTCGTTAGGATTTTGTTGTAACCTTTCATGTCTTCAAAAAAAGGAACCATTCCCACTCTACTAAAAATCCTCCAAAGATCCACATTTTGTCTTAGAGCTTGGAAATCCAGTGGTTCAGTTTGCTTCCTAGGCCCACCTGTAGTACCCCTCCAGTTACTACTATGTGAGTCAGTTTGTTTGTGTTCATTTGTTAGTCGTGCAACTATTTTAGATACTATATTGTGTTGCCTTTAGTTATGATATTGATGTTATATTAGTGGTAGAACTCTGTGAGTGATTTATTGAATATCAAGATTATTTGGTTAAGTTCGTAAGAAGACAATGTGGTCGATACATGTGTGTTTTGGATATGTTGTTTCTGTGTTTTAATGTGATTATCATGATTATGATGTATTGATGTTTTTCAATCTTGGTGAAGAAGACAGTGTAGCATTACTCACTTGTGAGTACCCTGTTATGCTGTGATTCTTCTTCACGGTGTGTTTTTCAATATGTGATAATAAGTTTAACATGTGATGTTTTATGCAGATACAGGTACCGGGTATTGGCTCCACCTGCTTGTCAGGTCTGAGCGTACCCTAATCCAATTAAATCATGTTGATTCGGAGATAGTGCCTAGTCCTTGTTTAACCATCATTCTTTGTTGAATGAGTATCCTATTATCGCTCGTTGTCATTTGTTGTTTTGTCTTGTCGTGTCAATTTTGTCAATGTATTTTAATTTGGAAATTAATTACTATGTAATTTAGTTAAAAGGCTAATTTGTTGATATATTGATTAAATGCAAATTTGTTTAAATATTAGAATAAATGTTTATGTTATGTTTATTGTTTAATTTATTAATTTAAATTAAGCAAGTCATTGGATTAAAAGAAAATGTGAAAATTGTGAAAAGGTATTTCTTTAAAAGTAATTAATGAGTTACTTGTACAAATATAATTTAAGTGAAAAGCAAGTATTTTAAAAGAGTTGATTTCGAAAAGTTAAAATATCTGAAATATGACCTGAAGGAAAATATCTTTGATATTTAATGTTTTTTTTTAACTGCATGAGAAATTTGAGGAATGCATGTTTACAAACAGTAAGTTGTGACTTGAGATAAGGGATGGCATTAATAAGCCTTTAGAAGTTGAATTTTGATACACAACAACTCTCGGGAAGAATTTTTTTTACGGCAGCAGCTTTGAGGAGAATTTGGCATGAGAGTTGTTTAAAAAAAAAAAACCATTGTATGAGCAGGGTTGATGAAAGTTTCTGCATTTGATTCACTTGATCAGTTATCAAGTTGTAACAAGTTTTCTTATTTTAGATTTCTTGCAAGTTCTTGAGTAAATTTTGTGGTAAAGGATTTATTTATCAAATCTGCACATGCAACAAAGAAGTCATTAGAACAAGTTCTCAAATTTCATAAGATTCGTAGTAAAACAAGGATACAGAGAACTTAATGAAATATGGATATATTCTGCAATATATTATAGGATTTATATTATATGTGAATCATGTTGTTTCTGAAGTCATGTTTCATGTTTCTATTTGGTTCTAAATTGAGGGTTTTAAAAACATCTCTAGCTTATTAAATTGCGTTAGAGGAATAATAGTTTTTCATTCCTAGCCTTATAAATTTTGTTTAGGCAAGCTGATGTTGCACTCCTTTATTGATCCTTGTATATAGCTTTATTTGAAGTGGCATGTTTGAAGAGTGGTAGATCCTCTTGCATACCTCTCTTAAGCTGTGCACATACCTTCTTTTATCACGCGAGATATACTTTTAGCCTGATATTCTCAATATTTTAAACCCTTGTTATATGCCTCTATGTAGTTAAAGCCATTTTCCTCCAGCACCTTATTAAGGCGTTTGAATAGGAATTTTATGTGTGAAAGATTGGTTCTAACTATGGTGTTATTTCTTGTTATATATTATATAAACTGCAAATTTCTTTCTTGCTGTATAAAATCTTTCACCTCAAAATTTTGATTGTAATCAGTCAAACTGATTAATAGGCACCGCTTTCACTCTTTCTTCTTTTTCTATAATCATTAATTTTGACCTTGTATGTGCCACCTTGTATCTAATGTAACTATAGTTTCTTTATATCTTTGGATGTATAAGTTTAAATATAATTAGTCGGTGTTGATTTCTCAAGTTGACTTATGTACCTGTTAACATTGTTAGTCTTCCCTGATACAGATTATGTTATGGGATTCACTTTCTTATCTATTTGTATTCGGTTGTAGAATCCCATACGGTAGAGAGCAGTGACTACCAAAGTTTTGTTTATCCCTTGTATCTTGCTGGCAATTTACGACAACCTATTTCTGTTGCATCACTCAAACATAGAAGAGTGTATAGAATTATGAATAAGCTTCCTGATCTTCATTCATAAACTCTCCCAATAGTAACACTCAAACTCAGAAGGCTGTAGTAGTTTTATACACATATCTTTCTAATCTCCTTGGTAACCTGTCATGTCTTTCGCACTTGATCATTTGAACCCTGTCGCTGATATGCTTTGAGTCTTTGGATCTGAATGAAATCTCCTTATTTGTATTACCGTAGAGAGTGTTAATGGGGTATAGCTCTGGACTATTTCTCTTGTTTTCAAGCCAGCGTCTGAAACTTTTCTTTTAATCATTCTTATGTTAAGAATTTGCCCCTCTAGCTGGTAATGTACTAGTATAAATCTGGTTATGATTTAGTCTATAGAATCATTTGATACTATGTTTAATGGTGCCACCTCTTTTCCCTGTTTGGTAACTTCTAGCCATCTTGATGGCGCATGCCTTGTTTCCAGATTGTGTCTATTTGAATCATCTATACTCTCCACAAAGTAAAAAAGAAGAAGAAGATATATCCACTTTAAATAATGGAATTGGATCACATTTCTTAGGACAGTTTCTCTTGCAACAATCCTGGAATTGAAATTTGAAACTGCGCACCCTCTTCTTGATATTTGAAGTTTATTGGAGCTAATCTATTTTTCGTACCTTATGCTCTTGCCATGCAAGTTTTTGCGCACAATATCTATTTTTGTAATCTCCTCATTCTTTTATTTAGTAAGTATTGCGCTCAGCCAGTATACTTACTATTTCTCCATTTCTTATTAAATGCGAAATACCTTGAGGTCTGATTCTCTTTTACTTATCATAGCCTTAGTTTTAATTAACCACTGGTAGCTCTTTACATCGGTGATATTGCATGCGTGTTAGACTGGTTGTTAACCATAGGGTGTTAACATGCCTTTACTGTTGATATTTATCAAAATGTTTTCTTTACTATGTCTTCTTAAAATTAACTTTGAGTGCATTTTAAGTTTGATAGATGAGGGAATGATCATCTTTAGTTTACAAATATAAAGAAAAACTTAAATGTATGGCTTACCAATATTTGGGTTAGCTTTCTTATTTTAGCTTATTTGAATTTCCTAATGATTAAATGATGAAAGAAAATACCAATATATATTGATAATGTATAATGTGTTCAAGTTGATTAAAGATTGCTATTCATGTTAATCTCCATAAAAGAGATTTAAAAATATTTGAATTACATGTAATTTGGTTGAGTTTTCTATTTCAATTATAAATTGAAATTTTGATATTAAATTTATTTATTAGAATTTGTTTTAAAGAATATAACCAATAATATGTATAGTGGGAGTGTTTATTTGAACTATACTTGTAATATGGTTTTGGAATCAAGAAAAGAATTTGAAGTTTTTTATTTGGGATGAAAGTCAATGTTCTGTGACATGTGTTTAAATAATCTTGAAGGAATGAAGATTATGCTTCACTTTTAAATTCATATTTAATGTAATCATGCTCTTTTATGGGATTGATTATTTGGAATTATCTAGTGAAAGTTTATTTGATAGGAGGAATGGAAAATTTGGTTTTCTAGAGGCTAGAAATCACTTTGTATGGTTTGTTTATTTTGTGTGAGCCATGGAATTCATTTGGCATCAATATTTTCAAAGTTGGCCTTGTTCATTACTTAGTGTACCTATGTGGTATTTTAGAATTAAACCATGAATGGTGTATTTTATTACTTTTGTGGTATTGCGAGATTATATGGTCTATGCCATATGAATGATATGATCATTTGAGATTTTTCTTCTCATACTTAATGGCTTTTCTTTGTATCTAATTTTGAGTTATGTGTACTTTTCCTTCCAGAGGATTAGTGTGTTGATATTTGTTTATTGATGTTTTTATACCTTGATCTATTTTGGGACTATGTCATGCTATAATTAATTGTCACCTTAAGGGTGTTGAGTTGTTCATTGATTGGATCATGAATGAGATATATTCTACTATAATTTTATTGTTCTATACACATGATTGGAAGTCCTTGGTATTTGGATGTTGTGTCATGTTTCTAGGAAGAGTGGCTTACGATAGGGGTTGGAACCCTAAGAGGTTGCCAGGGTAACCTATCATGGGTTTCCTGTAATTCAGTGAAAAATTTAATAAATAAACTTGGGGTTCATTAAGTAATTAAGATTAACAGAATGCCTCACCTAGCACCTTAATGCTCGTTTAGATTAAGGGAAGGTTGAGAAGGCCTGGAATGGCTTATCAGTTACCTTGTCTTTCTGAAAGGTATCTCAACTCCACATGAGTTTGTCTAAGGGCCGGGAATCGGTAGAGACTACCAGGGTAACTCTAGATGAGGGCCGATAGTCTAGGAAGATTCACCAGGGTAACTTAGAACAACTATGTGATGACACTCTGTCTTGAAGCATGTTTGTGGTCTCTTTTGTAGAGTCACCTGTGTTATTGTTATTGTCTCTTGATGGTTACTTGTGATCATGTAGATTAAGATATTGTCTTGTCGTTATGTAAGTCAGCCATGTAATGTATTGTATGATCTTTGATTTATGTTTGTTTGTCTTTTGGACCTGTCACTATCTCCTAGCACGGAGGGAGTGGACCTTCGGGTTCCACGCGGTTGGGTGGAAACCGTGCTACACTACCATTAGATACTCTTATAGGTGATATTATACATGTAGTTGGTTCTTGTTACTTCAATGATTGTGACAGAGGACTCTGAACGTGTTCAGAAATGTGGATATTTGATATGAGGATATCATTACCCTCTTTGTATATTTACCTCATGTTTATGAGTGTACTCTTTGTAACAACATTATAATGTATTGAGATTTATGAGAATCTCACTTCTTGTAATCTGAATTTATGTAAAAGACTTGAACTGTATAAGTTTATGGAAGTGGTTCATTCTTGTGTATGTTATGTACTTGTGTACTTTGACCTTAACATTATGGTGTTAAGTTCTTCATTATTATATTTAAAGTAACATCGTCTTGGAATCCTTAAGACATTTGTATAATCTATTGACTTTTAAAAAAAAAAAATCGGATAATTCGCTACTTGATACATTGTGTTATTGGATTTCTTGGCGGGGCGTTACACCACCCATTTTTTAGCATTGTAAGCTTTTAGGATTCTGCGAGCTTTTCTTCATAACCCCACTCCACCTTGGCAACCTTCCAAACCTACAGAACACACTATTGCTAGAATTTTGGAAATAATTTTTTTCTAAAATGAAGTTTGAGAACTTTCTTGAAGAGATAGCCAATATCACATTTCCCCTGGATAAGACTTCATTATTATTACAAATAATAAATGAGTATTGATTGTTCATAACAAGTTGATCTTCACATTGGCAGATAGATTTGACATAAGGCACATCACTACACTTGGGTTTGGCACTATCCTTAGCATTGATTAAAGCCATGTGATCCTTTATAATCTTGGGAATGAAATAATAATTACCTTTTTCACCTGAGGAGATCTTCATAGTCAATGTCATACCACTTTTATCATCATTATTCTTAGAGCCCTTTATTACACAAGATCACATAAACCTCCTATATCAATCCCTTTTCTCAGCTTTGTAAGTTGTATACATATTCATATTTTTCTTTGAGCACTTTTTCTTTCAATGACAAAGGATATTAATTGTTATTCCAGTAGGTCCACATGTTACACTTAAGTACTTTGTTGGCTGCATAGTCAGCTGATATATTTCCTTCTCTAAACACATGTTGCACATGGAAATGAGTAAAGAAACTCATTAGGGACTTGCCTTTGTCAATGATGTCTTTTAATTCCCAAGGGTTCACAACACCTCCATTCAATATGTCCATAATTAATTTAGAATCTCCTTCCAAAATTACCTTCTTAAAAGGTTATATCTTGACTTATTCTACATTGTTTTAGATATGATACAATTTTTATTTTATCATATTTGCTTTCAATATTTTTGGGTTTTGAATTAGTATATTTAATGATATATGTGGTCGCGCCCACAAAAGGATATGAAAATCATGGCAAAACCGATCTTGGGAATTGGACATTCGAGCAGGCGACTAATATCTCTTCGTGGTCGTTCATTTACTTGTCAAACCAGGGAACATATACTTTAAATGGAGCAGCACTATATGTGCACTAAGAACCAGTTTCAGTCACAACCTATTGAAAATAAATACTTGGAAAGAAATTCTACCTATGCTACAGGAAGGTAATGCAAAGTTCTCTTAACTCAACCATAATTTAACCAAAGCAGAAATCATAACAGCTACAACTGAGAGACAAACTATAAACTGACCTTATGTTGTAGGAACAAACACAAGGATGGATTCCCAATGCTGCAGGAACAGTATAAGACTGAGCTTGTGCTGAAACTTTCTAAAATGAAATCTAACTTGAATTAGCAAAGGATAAACAACTACTCTCCTACAGATACTTACTAAGTGGGCCCCCTTAGCAAGCATCAACTAATTTACACAGAAGATTGTACTCAGAACTCCAACTTTTATTCATAACGTGAAATCATTTACATTGATTGTTCTGCTTCAAAAAACTAACAAAAACTTTGATTCATATTATAACTCTAACTCTTACATAATCTACTTCTCTATCTATTTCCTATTTTTCTGTTCTCTTCTCTCTCTCCCTTTTGTTCACCCGTGCAGGAGGAACACTTATTTAAATTAGGAAAAGAACTAACTAACTAACCCTAACAGAGAAAGACGTGGATGTAAAATGTATCCCAAAATCAAGGAACAGACTTCATAAATGAGTTTATCTGTTCAACCCGATCTAGAGCGAATCTAGCACTCCACTCTTTCTAGATTAACTGGCATTTAAAATCCTTCCCAACAGTTTCAGTCAAAGATTCTTCGCCAAAGCTTCCTCGAAGTCATGTACGAAATGGACTTTACTGCAAGGCTGAGATTAGTTGCGCTTGACTCGATCATACTTTCTTCAACAACCTGTGAAACACAAGGTAACAGATGCGAAAGAAAAGATGCATGGCACATACACAATATCCATTCATTAGTCACACATTTAAATCTATTTCATCATTCAAAAATTATATGCGTTATACCAGTCATTTGGGGAGTCAAACAGGGTAATAAATATAGATATGTCAACATAATAGGCTACAGGAACATGAAAGTGTATTGCTACAGGATATCCCCCAATAAAAGGTTTCAAAAGAGTTAAACAACCATGAACAACAAAAGTAAAGGTATTAAAAGTACACCATGATATCCAAACCATGAGCATATTTTGGGCTCATCATTTGCCCCCTACTTAACCCAATGCTGGTCCTCCAGCATTAAACTTCCTGGTGGTCTCTCTGAAATCAGTGGTTGAGGCATGTCCCTGAAATGGAGTTCCAAATTTGTAATAAAAACCTCTAAAACTCTGCCACCTTTCATACCTACGAGCTTCTATATCTTCATTAATATTTGTAGCTTGGTAGGGATAAAGAAGCCACATTAGCACAAGAGGTCTAAATGTCAAGGGCAACCACAATTCAAACCTCTTTTGAAGGCCCAACTGTATGTATTTGCTTGACCATTTGAGAGCTGTCGTAAAATTCAGGGGACTGTGAGGCTCAGACCTTCTTAACCCAACAGTTAATCTCTCCCACCTCTTCTCAATTCTGGAGTATGGCAGCTTCCAAAACGAGTATGTCTGTTCTTGAAACTCATCATATACCTGTTTTCTGAGATCAAATATTTTCATCCTGACTGTATCATTATTAAAGCCATATCCCATAGTAAGCCAGTTTTTCAACATTGTATAGGGGTCTGAATTCTCAGGGCGCAATGGAACAGGCTCATTCCTTTCGGCTTCTTCATATGCTTCCCAATGCCTGCCATAATTTGCTTCGTTTGCTGCCCAAGACATAAGTGATCTCAAATGGATGTCGCCAATGTACAAAAGGGGATACCACTCTGTTTCAAATGGAATTATAAAGCCATGTAAATAAAATTCGCACAAAGAATTCCTTAGCCAATTAGGAGCTGCCTGGTATGCATCGTAGAATTCTTTAGCAGTGTGAATAATAGGATCTAGATTTCTAGAAATTCTCATTAGCTGGAACCACAAAAATTGTTCCTTGAGGCACAAAGCATAAACTCTGGGTGGTGGTCTGCATTCCATAATCTGACCAGTTACCTTCAACATTTCATCCATTTTCTCCTTTAACTCCTGAATTTCCTGTTTCTGCCTTTCAATTCCCCTTTTCAGTTTCTTCTTTTCTTCCTTCCAAAGACTTTGTTGCATTTCAGTCTTGGCTAGGTGGCGGAAACTCAGGGTTTGCAACGTAACCGGTCTCCATGTAGCTTTGAAATATTCTAAAAATTCAATCAAAAATATCTTTTTGTAGACAACAATGGCTTGACAAGTTGCAAGGGGAAATGAAGCTTCATTGGCCACTTCCAATTGTTCAGTTTATTCCTCCTCTTGTTGCAGGATGAATTCCTATTGCTGCAGTGGAGAAGACTGTGCTTCCTCCGAAATCTGCATAGCCGCAACAGCCAAGTCATCGAGACTTGGTACCCCCCTTTCATTATGCTCAACTTCCCTTGTCTCAATTTGTTCTTCTTTAGGAATATCAAATGAACTCTGTGCAACACTCTCAGACACATTCTGAGAAACATCATATTCAGACTCTACAGATTCTTTTGAAATTATAATAACCTCAGGTTGAGGTGAAGCAAGGGAGACTTGACATTTTTTTCTTGAGGAAACTCTTCTTGGCAATGTTGCGGCTGCCAGAGGTGGTCTCGTAGCCTTCCTTTTTTCTGAATTGCCTAGAAGGTTCTGCCTTATTAGAGGATGATGGTGAACTGGTGATGGCAACAGGTGTTGTAAGAGAAATTGATGTAGGGGAAGATGCTACAGGAGAAGAGCGTTGCCTTTTCTAAGAACGAGGGTCAGATTCTAGGGTTTGTTCCACCCCAGATGACTCTCCTGCCTTTGTTTTTCCTTTTTCTCTCCTACTAGCAGACCTAGTTTGTACCCGGGCAGAGGATTTTGGTGTGAGAGCTACAGGACTAGGTGCTGCAGGAGCAGATGACCCTTGCCCTACTCTCCTACTGGTAGACACTATTTTCGCTTTCTTTTTCTGAGGCCGTGGGGTAAGTGCCCTAGGGGCTTCTGGAGGTTGTAGGCTCTTTTGGGCAACAAATTCTTGCCAGGAAAGAGGTGATACATCTCTCAAAGAGCGTTCAATCAACAGTTTTATAAGGCCATGGTGGGCAATAGAGTTAACCTTCCCCTATTGGGTTCCGTGGGCACATTGTTCCAAAAAATTTAACAAAAAGTTCAGAACATTAACAGCTAACCCATGCCTCATATGACTCAGCAATTTGAAATGGTAAGAATGCAGGTAAGAAAAATGACCTTCACATGTTAAATACCTGATTATGAAAGCAGTGTATTCTGGATATGGAGGAGGCAACGACACTCGCTTGCATCCCTGCTTAGAGACTTCCAAAGGTCCATCAGTGGGTATTGTAAATTCTGCCCTTGTAGAGATAACATCTGAAGAAAAATTTTCTCCAACGGCTGGAGCCCGGTTACCTCTACAATTCTTTCTTCAGTTACAGGTACTGTTAGACCCCATATCATAGCCTCTCCTTTAGAAAGGGTTCTTAAAAATTCACCTGCAGTCTCCTCATTGAAAGTTTCTAAACTCAAAAAGTAATTCAACCAACCACAGAGGTTGAATGCTTGGACTGTTTGAGGATTTTGCATTAATAACTCATGAGCTACAGGCTCATGTCTTACCAATTGACCACCCATATTCACAGTTTTTCCTTAGTTGAACTTAACTCTTTTATGAAAATCCAAAAATTTCCCTTTCTATTCTAGTTCTTTCTGTCCCGCCATCACTTTTCCCTTCTTTTCTAAAAATGAACTACTTAAACAAGCAATTTTAATTGTGATTTACAATGAAAAACATGTGATCATATTTGGAAAGTACCAAAAAAAATAATAAAGAAAGATTATCTGAGCAGTTGTGACAGCAGCGAAAGGACATGTTTTAAAAGTGGATTATCCCACCCCCTACTTAAAGTATGACATGTGTCCTCACATATACTAAAGAATAGGCGGAGATCAGGTAATAATGACTGATACAAACATAGTAGTAAATAAATAAAATGAAATAAATCAATGATGCGATAACAAAAGATATTGCGTACCTTTCATTAAATTCTTGTGCGTGCTGAGAAAGATGACGGCCTCGGCATGAGATGACAGTTGGGAATGAGATCATAATTAAGGGTGGTGTGGATGAATGAGGTGGATGGGTGACGTGGGCAAACGAGATGAATGAATGGAGTGGATGGATGGGACGAAAGATAAAGAAGTGAAATGTGGCGACTAGTGGGAATGAAGAAAAAGGGTTTCCTTAAAAAGGAAACCTTTATTATGAGCATGCATTACAAAATTACGGTGAAGCTGTAGGAGAAAGGCTAAAGCCTTTGGTTGCAGGAAGATTAGTGGTAGGATCCTGAACGAACTGCTGCATGAATTTTTCTTTTGAGACTGGTTTATGGTACAACAGGAGGCGGTGTCCATTAACTAACAACTTGAATCTAGCAGGATCAATTGTAACAAGTTGAACTGAACCATTAGCAAATACATTCTCAATTTCATACGGGCCCAACCATCTGGTTTATAATTTGCCTAGACTATCCTTATATCGTGAGTCATAAAGCAGAGCCCAATCTCCTACTTTGAATTTCTTTTCCTTAATGTATTTATCATGCCACCTTATTCTCTGATTTTGTATTATCTCAGTGTGCTGCAGGGCATTCTTTCGGAGCTCATCCAGAGCATTGAGCTGCATGATTCTGTCATTTTGTGTATTTGTTAAGTCCATGTCCATCTCTAATGCTGTT
This sequence comes from Sequoia sempervirens, assembly GCA_007258455.2. Classification (NCBI taxonomy): domain Eukaryota; kingdom Viridiplantae; phylum Streptophyta; class Pinopsida; order Cupressales; family Cupressaceae; genus Sequoia; species Sequoia sempervirens. Next base: position 233,908,770 of record VDFB02256132.1, read on the forward strand.
CTTAGAGTCTTATGTTCAAATTCTATTGGCATCACAGCTGTTTTACCATACACCATTTCAAAAGGTGTATATCCTGTAGCAGTCTTCCAGGTAGTACGGTAGGCCCATATAGCTTCTGGTAACCTTGTGGCCCAGTCCTTCCTATGCAAATCTATAGTTTTAGTCAAAATGGCCTCTATGTCTCTATTGGTGACCTCAACCTGGCCATTAGCCTGGGGGTGATAAGGAGTTGATTTCCTGTGCCGTATATTGTATTCATTGACTAAAGCTGTGATAAGTGTAGAAGTAAATTGTGCTCCTTGATCTGTCACTATTTCCCTAGGGACACCAAACCTAATAAATATTTCCTCATAGAGGAATTCAGCCAGTTTATTATCCCTAGCATGTTTCATAGGTTTAGCCTCTACCCATTTTGTGACATAATCTATGCATACAAGGATGTAGGACTTACCATTGGAAGGTGGATCAATTGGTCCTACAAAATCCAGTCCCCATTTATCGAAGGGTGTAACTACAACTTGTGGAAATAGAGGCATCTCATTAGATCGAGTTGGTCTTCCCATCCGTTGGCATCTGTCACATCTCCTGGTATATTTGGCTGCATCTCTATGCAAAGTTGGCCAATAGTAACCAGTATTTAAAATTTTCATTGATGTCCTTTTGGTAGCAAAATGTCCACCACACGACTCATCATGGCTTGCATATAGTATATCATGAGTGTCCTCCTCTTGTACACATCTCCTCATAACTTAATCTGGCCCTGTATAAAACATGCAATCTGCAATCCAAGAAAAGTTAAAGCTTTTCTCTACCAATAATCTTTTTTCCTTAGGGGAGAATTAAGGAGGAGTTCTTCCTGTGGCCAGATAATTTGCTATATCGGCATACCATGGGTGAATAACCTTGATTGCAAACAGGTGCTCATTAGGAAAGGAGTCTTCAATAAGTGCAGAGTCATCTTGCCTTTGAATTCTAGAAAGGAAATCAACAACCACGTTGGTTTTACCTGGCTTGTCCACAATTGTAATGTCAAATTCCTGCATTAGCAATAACCATCTTGCCAGTCTCCCAGATATTGAGGCTTTGTTCATGAGATACTGGATGGTTGCATGATCAATATGGACAAATATCTGATAACCGGTGATATAATGCCTGAATTTATTGAGGGCGTAGATGATTTCCAACATTTTTTTTCTGTAACAGTGTAGTTTAATTCAGCCCCTTGCAGATTTTTGCTTATGTAGTAGAGTGCATGTTCTGTCGAACCATCCTTCTGCCCTAACATTGCTCTAATGGCATAATCCGATGCATCAGTATGAATATGAAATGGAAGTGACCAATCAGGTCCTTTCAGAACAAGTGCTTGTGTAAGGGCGACTTTTAAGTCAAGGAATGCTTTTTCACATTCCTCTGTCCAAGAAAAATCTGCATCTTTCTTCAGCAGACTGTATAAGGGGCCTGCTATTTGGCTGAAGTCCTTGATGAATCTTCTATAGTATCTAGCATAGCCTAGAAAGCTTCGTACCTCTTTCTGCTTAGTAGGAGAGGGTAGCTTAGAGATGACCTCAATTTTAGCAGGATCAACCTGAATTCCTGTAGCAGAAATATAATGACCAAGCACTATTGCCTCCTACATCATCATGAAGCACTTTTGACTATTTAGCGATAGGTTGTGATTTTCACATCTCTGTAGTACTTTCTCCAAGTTGGCTTGAGCTTCCTCAAATTTTGTACCATAAACAGTAAAGTCATCCATGTATATTTCCATGCAATCATATGAGATGTCTGAGAAGATACTTATGACTACCCTCTGGAAAGTTACATGAGCATTACAGAGACCAAAAGGAAAAAATGAATAGGCAAACGTTCCCCAAGGGCATGTAAAAGTAGTCTTTTCTTGATCCTCGGGAGCAATCTTGATTTTATTGTACTCACTGAAGCCATCTAAGAATAAGTACTTTTTCCCTTCTAAATTATCTAGAACTTGATCAATGAATGGAAGAGGAAAGTAATATTTCTTTGTTGCCAAGTTGAGCTCTATGTAATCTACACATACCCTCCATTTTCCTCCTTTCTTAGGAACAATGACCAATGGGGAAACCCACTGACTATCCGAGATTGGGTAGATAAAGCCAGCTGTTAACATTTTCTGCAATTCTTCTTTAACAATTTCTCTCAAAGCTGAATTAATTCTTCTTTGAGGCTACCTGATAGGTCTGAAGTCACTATTAATATATATGTGATGTGTACATAGTTTTGGGTCTAAACCCTTCATATCCCCATAGTCCCATGCAAAAGCTCTGTGGTGGGCTTGCAGCATTGCGGCTAGGGTGGTTTGTTGAGACAGAAGCAACTTATTATTAATATGCAGACAGCGGCCTGGAGATACTTCTATCTGTTTAGGTGATATCATTCATTGAAGTTGCTGAAAAAGGTGGTGCCTATATATCACATAATAGCAAATCATGATGGCTCTCAGGATTCAGTTGCTACAGGAAACATTGCTAAGAATGGCTATCCAAAATAGATGGGCTATTCAAACCAGAACTAAACTGCAAAATGTGTAGAAGCAAGTTATCTTCACTCTGAAGCTGGGAAAATGGATTAGTTTGTAGCATCATTAATTGAGCTAATGAATTGACTTCTTCAGTTTCCTCTCCTAGATCTGGCCAAATTGGTTGAGACAAATCTGGAAGAGGTTGTGCAAGTGGGTATAAAGCCAATTTATTTCTTGACTGACCATAAGAAATTGTCATGCCTCCTGAATGACATCCTATAAGGGCATCAGCTATAGCTAACCAAGGTCTGCCTAGGATAATAGGATATCCTCCTAAGGTTTCCTTAGTGGACAATATGGTGAAATCAGCAGGGTATTCCCAAGATTCAAGGGTGACAATGACATCTTCTATCACTCCATCAGGTGTAATCGTGGAACTATCAGCAAGCTACAGGACAGTCAGTGTAGACCTAATGTTTGGGATATTCAAACACTCCATAGTGTGCTTGGTCATCACATTAATGGCTACACCAAGGTCAACCAAAACATTTCTTACTACTTGACCATTGATATTTATTTTTACTACAGAACTTCCAGGATCAGTATATTTTGGAATGACAACCTTCCCCAACATAATATCGGCTAACTGTCCTAGAACATGGATAGTTTGGGGATCCTTTTTCTTTCTTCCTTGTTTCTTTAAACATACCTCTTTAATGGCTTTTCCATAGATTGGAACATCTTTAATAGCTTGAAAAAGAGGAATTTGAACTTGTACATTCTTTAACTGCTCCAAAATATCAAAGGTAGGCTCTTCAATGGTCTTGGTTGTAGTAATTTGCAATCTCTGAGGAAAAGGTGGTGTAGCCTGAGGCTGTAGGATAGGTTCCTTAGAGGCAGTAGCTGATACATTTATATCTTCTACATGATCAGTAGGTTGTTCAGCGGCAGAGTCTAGAATCTCTGTAATTACAGGTGGCTGTGGAGTAGGGAGAGTGGTTCCAAACCTGAGATGGATATCATTGATATTCAGGGCATAAGCTAGATACTAGTTGGCTTCTGCAGAATACATAGGTTGTTGTTGTTGCTGCTGCTTATTATTAGGATTTGGCAATGGTTGAGTAGGCATAGGCGTTTGTTTTGGAGGGCCAATATTTGCTGCAGGTGCTGCAGGAGGAGGCATAAGGGTCGGAGGTTGTGGCTGCTGAGACTGCAGGAATCCAGGGGGTTGGTTCTTCCATTGATGAGAACCTCTCCATTGAGGCTTCTGCTACCAGTTACCTGGAGGTGGAGTCCACTGTCCTTGTGGATGTTGCCAACCTCCTTAAGGGGGTTGCCATTGAGGGCTTTGATAGTTAGGCCAGTATGGTTGATGAGCATTCCAAGGTGGAGATGGGCCATATGTAGGTTGCCATTGGCTATTATAATTAGAGTAAGGATTACCAAAAGTCAAAGGATCTTTAGGCATACCTTGTTTTGGAGCCCATGGTCTCCTTTGTGCAACAAAGAAGACTTGGTCATCATCACCTTCTATCATCTTAAAATCAGTAGGTAACTGTTTAGCCTCCATGTTGGCCACCATCTTGCATCTGCAGTCATGTTTCTTCTGTCTACAATGTGGACAGAACTCAGCCAGGATTGCCTCAGCCTCCGCATGTTTCTTGCAAGCTTGCATGGTATCCAACTGTGTATCCATGTTGTTTATGATGTCCTACTTGAAATCAAATAGGAAATTTGTGATATCCATCCAGGAGACTCCACTGGAAGAAGACTTTCCCACTGTAGCTTGATGACCTCTACCCTTCTTCACATTTGCTTGGGAGTAATTGAGACATATCTTCTTGATATCATCCCAAGATGCTTGGGTGATATCTCTACCTCCCATCAGGTCCAAGGCATCTATACAGGTATCATTGATTCCCCTTAGAAAAAGTAATTTCTGAGATTCTTCATTAAGAGTGTGGTCTGAATTCTTTTTCAGAGAAAACAAGAATCTTGATATATAATCCTCCAAGCTCTCATCCTCCTTTTGTTGAATTCTGAATATATCATCACCTTTACTACCACTCTTACAATATTCCTTGTATTTCTCAAGAAATTTTGTTTGCATGGCTGCCCAACTATCAACAACACCCCTTCCCAAACTCATGAACCATCTGAGAGCTCCCTCCTTCAAGGTAGTAGGAAACAATTTCAGTTTGTGAGCATCTGAAGTGTAGTCATAACTGTGACAGAGGATATCAAACTCGAACAAGAAGGTCTCTGGGTCTTCTGTAACTAAGCCATAGAACTTGGGAAGTAATGAAGAAGGAATATTCTTAAGATTGTCATTGCCTTGTTGAGCAACAATGGGGAATTCAAAAGCAAGAGGTTGATTAGGTGGATTACGTGCCATGTTCACTTGATCAAGTATAAAATCAAATGGATTTTCTTCAGGTTCTTCGTCAACTAGGCCGAATAGCAAGTCAGCACACAAATTTTCAGCAAATGGGTCAATATCTAAGTCTCCTTCGTCCTCAAATAGGCTATAAGCTGGTTCAATTTTCTTAGCAATGGATGGCAGGTTAGGGAGAAATCTTCCTTGAGCGTCTCTTCTTCTATGCATGCAACGAAAATGGATGGTATTTTAAAAGAATTTGAAAATACTTGAACAACTGACTAAACTACTGCTAACAATGACTATAGCAAGTTCTTAGATTGACACCATCCCCGGCAACGGCACCAAAAATGGTCGTGCCCACAAAAGGATATGAAAATCATGGCAAAATCGATCTTGGGAATTGGACATTCCAGCAGGCGACTAATATCTCTTCGTGGTCATTTATTTACTTGTCAAACCAGGGAACGTATACTTTAAATGGAGCAGCACTATATGTGCACTAAGAACCAATTTCAGTCACAACCTATTGAAAATAAATACTTGGAAAGAAATTCTACCTATGCTACAGGAAGGTAATGCAAAGTTCTCTTAACTCAACCATAATTTAACCAAAGCATAAATCATAACAGCTACAACTGAGAGACAAACTATAAATTGGCCTTATGCTGCAGGAACAAACAGGGATGGATTCCCAGTGCTGCAGGAACAGTATAAGACTGAGCTTGTGCTAAAACTTTCTAAAATGAAATCTAACTTGAATTAGCAAAGGATAAACAACTACTCTCCTATAGATACTTACTAAGTGGGCCCCCTTAGCAAGCATCAACTAATTTACACAGAAGATTGTACTCAGAACTCCATCAACTTTTATTCATAACGTGAGATCATTTACATTGATTGTTCTGCTTCAAAAAACTAACAAAAACTCTGATTCATATTATAACTCTAACTCTTACATAATCTGCTTCTCTATCTATTTCCTATTTTTCTGTTCTGTTCTCTCTTTCCCTTTTGTTCACCCGCACAGGAGGAACACTTATTTAAATCAGTTAAACAACTAACTAACTAACCCTAACAGAGAAAGACGTGGATGTAAAATGTATCTCGAAATCGAGGAACAAACTTCATAAATGAGTTTATCCGTTCAACCCGATCCAGAGCGAATCTAGCACTCCACTCTTTCCAGATTAACTGACATTTAAAATCCTTCCCAACAGTTTCGGTCAAAGAGTCTTCACCAGAGCTTCCTCGAAGTCATGCAGGAAATGGACTTTACTGCAAGGCCGAGATCGGCTGAGTTTGACTCGATCATACTTTCTTCAACAACCTGTGAAACACAAGGTAACAGATGCGAAAGAAAAGACACATGGCACATACACAATATCCGTTCATTAGTCACACATTTAAATCTATTTCATCATTCAAAAACTACATGCGTTATACCAGTCATTTGGGGAGTCAAATAGGGTAATAAATATAGATATGTCAACATGATAGGCTGCAGGAACATGAAAGTGTATTGCTACAGGATATCCCCCAATAAAAGGTTTCAAAAGAGTTAAACAACCATGAACAACAAAAGTAAAGGTATTAAAAGTACACCATGATATCCAAACCATGAGCATATTTTGGGCTCATCAATATGTATCTCTAATCACATCCTCTGATCCTTTAAAAATATATCCTTATGGATCCTTTTAGGTATTTTTCCTTGTTGAGCTACATGTAGATTGCAAACACCAAAAATTATTTCTTAATCATTTCTACTAATCCTCATCACCATCCCTAGATTAATGAAATAAATTATATTTATTTAATTAATCATCTTATTTTCTTCTCCTAACATTAATTGAATAATTTTAATTATTTAATTAATCATTCTAATAATTATTCTAATGTCAATTAGATAAATTAGGACCTTTTATTCAATTAATTAATATTTCTTCTAAGGTAACTTAAATAGATTAATTAGGAATTTATTATTTGAGCCCGTCATACACATTCATAAAAAAAATAAAAAATGTTTCTATTTATTTAATTCTTTATTTTTCCACTTTTCTAATCTCTATTAATTAACTTAATTAATCATTTGCATAAATTCAAAATGTGATTAATCAAATTAATCATTAGTCACATATAAGCCCCATACAATCCTCCTATAATATCATAACCCTTCATCTTATCCTAGAAAATCTACACCATTCACACTCTCCCATGTGTTCTCTCACACATGTCATAATCCTTATTCTCCATGTGAGATCTCACATGTGTGAGGGGATATTTCTCATAGTTTCTCTTCTCTATGTATCCTAATGCATGTGTGAGAGGATAATTTTCATAATCTCTCCTCATAAACTTTCTCACATGTGTGTGAGAAGGTGCAATCCTAACTATCCAAATCATATGGATCATTGGACCAAGTACACCTATCACAAGGTGTCATTTGGCACCCTCTTCTTCCTCCAAACCTCACATGAATCCTTATCCATTGATCTTGAAATTTAATCTCCACGCTTGATTGAAAATTGCTCAAAATATATAAATAAGACCTCTTGGAGGCCATTTTCAAGGAGAATTCATGAATGCTATTGTTATGCTACTTTTTTGAGATAACTAAATCGGTTAATCATTTCATCAAAGAATCAAGGGAATATCCATACAAGAATGAGAAATGGGTGTTGAAGACACTCATCCTCTTATTTTCTCAAACAAGGGTAGATGAGAAGTAAGGTATTAGTCTCTTTCATTATGTTTTGAGTTCTTTGTTCATTATTTAACTTATTTTGTTCTCTTGTATATATTTTGGCACATTTGATGGGATCCATACCTTGAAATTTAAATTTATTTTGAGTGTTTTTGAAAGTATTTTCTTACAAGTTATAGATTGATGCCTACACCCTGCTAGTGATACCTACACTTCATGCAAAGCTGCTTGCATTTTAAAATGACACCTATGCTCTCAAAAGAGACCATTTTCACATGATTGTCCCTCTTTTATTTCCACTAATTTTTTATAATTGTATAACATTTTATTATCTATTTTTTTATGGTTTCTAATTCCTAGGTCCATTAGCATTATTTCCTAACATTTGTCTTGCAAGATAGTTTATTTATGTTGTAATTTTTGTAGTAATTTTCAACCACGAACTACTTTAGAACTCCAACACCTTGAACATCGAGTCACCTATGAATTTTTTTCACCTCCACTCATCATATTTATGCTTATGTTTCTAGGGTTGAAACACCCTTTTTTTACCATTTATTAATTTTTATTTTTAGGTTTTACCAAGTAACTGATAATGACATTAGTATTGTTTAGTTTCAATGTCTATTTTTCTAGTTTAGGTTTGTGCTAACCTTATTTTTGTAGGTTAAGATTTGGGTTTTACAATCCCCTTTTTCTTTTTGTACATATGCCTTCAATTCTATTGTATCTTCCTTTCTATGTCATCTACAATTTTCAAAGTAGCACCTATGTCCCTGGACTTCATTAAGTTCTTTTTATCATTTTTTGTGCTTCTATGTTTTATTTTTTATTTTACTAGTCTATTAATGCTTTCACCTACCATTTCTCACTCTTATTTTGTAATTTTCTCTTTTTTTAGAAGATTTTACTAACACTTGTTTGTTATTATGCTAGGGTTTATATTTTGGCACTTTTTTCTATTGAGCCTATGTTCTTCTCTATCACTTGTGCAACCTAAAACATCACCAACGTAGCCTAAACCATATCTTGTGCTGATGGGTATTCTATTTAAGGTAGGATTTTCACTTTGTTGCTTATGTTTTCTAGACTTTCCTATGTTCTATTATTTTTTGTTAATCATTTTTGTCTCAATTTTTGTGCTAACCATCCTTCTAGTTTGGTGGAAACTAATATATTTTTACAAGTATCATTATTGTCAAAGGATTTCCATAAGACTACTAACACATGGTTTTGTAGGATGTTTGGTAGAAGACATATTTTTTATCAAATAATTTCTCTTTTTAGTGTGTTAGTCAAACATTTGGATTTGGGTTTACAAATTAATTTATCTTTTAATCCCAAAGAAGTATTTATTTATTCTCTCCCCTCACACCTTAGGATGATCTTGGGGATAGAAATGCATTGCTTTTTTTTCTTTCTAGAAGGTTGTTGCCCTCCTACAATGATTTTAATAACTAAGCCTTTACAACCATGATTCAAAGATTGGACATCTAACATGAATAGTTATTTCAATCATCATGAAGGTGCATTTAACTTTTCAACCCAAGGACATGAACTTGAAATGGGTTAGCACAGTATGTGCACTAGGAACTCAAGGTATCCATTTCATTCTACTGCTAGGGAACACACAATATTGAAAGTAAATTGCTTGAAAAGGAATGAGACAAATGTTGAACATCAATCAACAACTATGCTAAGCTAAAATGCATAATAGGAATAAAAATCTAAGCAACAAACAATAAACTACTCTGTTTGCTTTGGTTGCAGGAATAGTCACAAAATGGAATTCTAGTGGTTGTAGGAACGGTCGGTGCTAGACTTCTAACTAAGTACTAAATAACAATTAATACTAAAATAATGCTAAACTAAGAAGACAGATTACTCACCAAGTGGGCACCCTTGGATAAGTATCCTCTAAAACTAATGAGAACTCAGATGCTTGAACTCGAAACTTTATTTTATTCACTATAAATCATGAGTACAAAAGAGTGGTGTATTTGTATTACTAAAAACTAGAGAGTGCAAGTACAATATCAAATCATGCAACCTTCTGAAGAAGGAGCAACAGATCATTATTTATCCTAATAGCTAAACAAGGTAGTCAACTTCACGATTGGGAGGATGCCATTTAGGGAAAACAGAGAAAATGGAGCGATGGCGGTTATGCATGCATGGAATCTGGTCATACATGCAGGTCCAAATGCAGATTTAGCACAGTAGTAACGCCCATGCATGCTCAATCATTAAAGTCCACTACAAGGCAGTTACGTTCAGTTGCATGAAGAATTCTCTGTCGTCGACCTCCTTTGACTTGGAGCGATTCCTTTGTTGGACGTTATGGTGCATGCCCAGCTGGCGGTGTCTTCCTCAACTTAGCATATTAAATATGCATGGTAATGTCAGTACACATAATAACTGCACATCTATAACCACCTTAAGGAACATTCATTAACCACATGCAAAATCAATATAGATAATCCACATAATATGCCAAATGTCATTAAAGCTTGTAGAGATAGGATTAAGTCCAATGTCAATGGTTTGAGGGAAAAATTATGAAAATACCAACATTTAACATTAAATTCCATGACATCTACTAGAAAATAAACTATATATTCTACACAAAATCGGACCAAAAACTAGGCTCATCAAAGGCCTACCTAGGTATTTCATCAACCTAGAGGATGACCTCACCATGTGACTCTAGTGGAATATAAAAAGGGGGAGAGTGAAATATGGACCTCAAAAGAGGATTTTTCATTATTGGCCTAGCCTTGGCGTTCCAGCTAAGGTAAAGTGAGAAATCACAAACCTATTGCAAGTATGAGTGAGTATGATGGTGTTGTCATTGATGTCAACATAGTATAGGTTGTTACAGAGAAAGGAAACAAGTGATTGCAGGTTGTGCATGTATAGTTGAGATACTATTGAGATGTTGTGAGTAAATGGAGCTATCTTTATGGTGTTGCAGGTGTGTTTATATGATGAGTTACCAAGTGCTTTTGAGAAATAGTGAAGACAAAACTGTGTGTGTGTGTTCAGAATGTGCTTTGGTTTGTGCTCCGCATTTCTTCTGTGTTGATCCTATGCTTGTGTGGATCTTAAGTTTTTTTTAAGGGAATCCTTGGGTGATATATCCTGGATTGTAGCTTTTGGTTTGATGGAGAGTAAAAGTTGTGTTCACTAGTTTGTGAACTGGTCTGGCAGAGTTGTTTATCTGCGGACTGGGAGAAATGTATCTGCTCTATAGTCCTTCGCTGGTTTGTTTTATATCTTGCGGATCTGGTAGAAGGCTTGTAATGGTGTTATTTATGATCTATCAAAGGTGTTCATGGTTTGGTGCTCCATGAGTCTAGTTTCAGAGTTACTATGTGTATTTGTACAGTCTGGATGGACTGATCGAAAGTGTTATGTGTATGAAGGTTGTTGCATTTGCTATGGATGAATCTGAAGGTATCTAAGATTTGTTCCAGTGTATGGTGAATCATGTTATGTGGTCCACATGTTATCTTCTTGTTGAAGAAACGTGTACTTCAAAGTTCATTGGTGTTTTCATTAGGTTTGGTCGACCTGGTGTCTACACATCATGCGAAGGATAAGTATCAATTAAGGAAGCATGTGATTGATCCAAGATGTTGTTTTGGGTCTTGGTTAAGTGTTGGTTCAATCCACTCTCATTCTCTTCCAAAATGGGAATGTTGAGTTGTCGGTCTAATTTGAATTTGTAAAATGAAGCGTGTGTAGCTAACCTTGGAGAAAGTTTCTAAGGTTGAAGATGGTATAAATACAAGTTGAGATGTTATAGATTGATGTAATGAACATGCCACAAGTGTGAGAAGCAAGAGTGTGTGAAAGTGAATTGAGGCAATAGTACTTTAATGTGTTAGACTCCTGAAAGAAGTGAGTTAATGGTGTCTACAATCTTCTGATCAAGGCTGTGGATGTGTGCAATTTGTTGTGGTGGATTTTTCTGTTATCCTTTTGTATCTGTAGGCAATGAGTCTCCCTTCTGGATAGTGAGTCCTATCTGTAGGCACTGAGCCTTGTATCCAGACAATGAGTCCTATCTTGGGCAGTGAACCCTTTGGTAGTGAGCCTCTTTGTAATCAGTTTTGGAATTACTTTATATTGTGAGTTAATGCTCACCATGGTTTTTCCCTTATTGGGTTTTCCACATAAATCTTGTGTTTCTTGTGTTGATATTGCTTTTTGTTATCTGCATTTCATGTTCATACTTAATAACATAATAAATTGGATGTGAAGTTGATAAGTGTTTGAGATTTGTGATTGGATTGGTGACAACTGATTCACCTCCCCTCTCAGTTGTTTTGCTCCTTTCAACAATTGGTATCAGAGCTTTGGTTCCTTGGAGAAAAGCTTAACCACTTGAGGTAGATCTGATAGCACACAAATTGTCAATCCTTATGTTTGATGGATCTGAATACAGTGACTAGAAAGTGCAGATGAGAGGTTACTTGATCTCTCTTGGTTACAAAACTTGGAAAGTTGTTGAGACAAAATATGTAGCACCGACAAGTGGTCCTTCTTCTGTAGATGATATTTTTTGTCTGAGGAAAATTAAAAGGAAAGGTATGAAATCTATAGTTCGTTATCTAAGACTAATCTAACACAAGTTATTTCTTTGGGAACTGCTTAAGAAGTTTGGAAAAATCTATAAGATATCTATGAAGGAAATGATAGAGTGAAATTTTCAAAGAAGCTAACAGCTAAGCGTAAATATGAGAACTTGAAAGTGGAAGAAGTTGAAGATATTGCAAGCTATTTTCAGAGGGTTGATATTGTAGTAAATGAAGTAAAAAATCAAGGTGGTACTCTGACAGATGAAGATGTAATGGAGAATATTTTGATGACCCTACCAAAGAGTTACAGTGATAAAGTTTCAGCCATTGAGGAAGTGTATGATCCTAAGAAGTTCACTAAAGAACAACTATTTGGCACCTTGACTACATTTGAAATGAGGAAGTTTGGAAAATAAAAGGAGAAGATAGAATCAACCTTCAAAGGTACTAAGATAGAAGATGATCCAAATGGTGATAGTTCATAAGAGTTGCAAGCAAATTTTACAAGGAAGTTCAAGAAAGGTATCGGTAAGTACAAAGGTATGTTACCTTTTAAATGTTTCATTTGTGGAAATATTGGTCACTATGCTTCAAGATCTCCAAATAGAGTTATACACAAGAAGAGTAGAGAGAATAAAGACAAAAAGGATAAGAATTTTAAGAGATTGTACTATGTTAGAGAAGATGTAGGAATTTTTGATGATGAATGCTTGTTTCTAGCCTTAGAGAATAAATCGGTGTCTACTAACTCTAGAAGATGTGCAAGAGAAAGTGGTTCAGAGAACAAGAAGGAAGAGATGGAAGGTACTTTGGTTACTTCCTTTCATGCTAGACAAGATGAAGACTATTGGGTGATTGACAGTGGTTGCTCAAATCATATGACCAGAGAAAAAAGTAAGTTTACTAAACTTGAAAATTATGATGGTGGATTAATCATGTCTGGAGATGATTCTGGTGCAAAGATTGTTGGAAAAGGAACAATTAGTTTTGATGGAATACACAATACTGATGATGTCTATTATGTTAAGGGCTTTAGGCATAATATTTTGAGTGTTGGAAAAATGTGTAGCAAAGGATTTAAGCTTGTGTTTCAGGATAACACTTGTGATATCATAAAAGGTTTTGGAACTGTGGTTGCTATGGGAAGAACATATGGAAACATTTATCAACTTAAGGGTTAGTTCCTTGTATCTCAAGTTAATGAAAGTTGGCTATGGAACCAAAGGATGGTACATGTAAACTTTGACAATCTGATCAGGATTAGTTCAAGAGAAGTTGTTCGGGATCTGCCTAAAATCACAAAGCCTACCAATACTATTTGTAGAAGTTGTCAGTTGGGAAAACAAACAAGATGTAGCTTTAAAGGAAAAGAGAAATCATCTACCAGAATGTTGGAATTGGTTCATACTGACCTCTATGGTCCCACAAGAACAAGAAGTCTTAATGGTGACAAATATTTTATGCTTCTTATTGATGATTATTCTAGAATGACATGGGTTACATTTCTTAGGGAGAAAGCTCAAGCTCTAGATAGATTTAAAGTGTTAGGGTAGAGAATGAAGTGAACCTAAGAATCAAATGTTTAAGGTCTGATAGAAGTGGAGAATTCACTTCCAGTGAGTTTAATACATTTTGTGAAGAGCATGGCATAAAGAGACATTTTTTTGCTCCTAGAACTCCTCAACAAAATGGAGTTGTTGAGAGGAAGAATCAGACTATTCAAGAGGCTACAAGAACTATGATGAAAGAGGAAAATGTACCTGATGTATACTAGAGAGAAGCAATCCACACAACTATTTATATTCTTAACCGAGTTCAAATCAGAGGTAACAACACAAAGACTCCTTATGAATTGTGGACTGGCAAGATTCCTACTATTAAGTACTTTAAGGTGTTTGGAAGAAGATGTTATATTAAAAGAGATGATGAGAACCTTGGAAAGTTTGATGCTAGATGTGATGAAGGTATTTTCCTTGGATTTTCAACTAATAGAAAAGCTTATAGATGCTTCAATTAAAGATTGAGGAATATTGTTGAGAGTGCAAATATAAAAGTTGATGAAGATATGCACAGACCAGTTGAAATAATTGAAGTTGAACCAGATGAACCTATCTACAAACAAGTACAAGAAGATAATAAGGAAGAAGAAGAACATATTGAAGAAGAAGGAGAAGCTCTGGAACTTACTCCTAAGACTCCAAAGTATGTACAGAAGAATCATCTGGAAGAATAAATAATTGCAGACAAGAGTGAAGGCGTAAAGACAAGAAGCAAAGTGGTAGCAGATGAGGTAATTTTTTGTTTACTTTCCAAGATAGAATCTAAATCAGTGTGTGAAGCATGCCAAGATGAAAATTGGGTTAGAGCAATGAAAGAGGAGTTGCAACAGATAGAGAAGAATCAGACATGGGAATTGGTTCCTAGACCTATAAACAAGAACATAATTGGTTCAAAGTGGGTGTTCAGGAATAAGTTGAATGAGAATGGTTAAGTTGTAAGAAACAAAGCAAGGCTTGTGTGCAAAGGTTATTCACAGGTTGAAGGAATAGACTTTGAGGAGACATTTTCCCTGGTGGCAATAATGGAGGCTATTTGGATGTTCTTGGCATTTTCTGCACACAAAGATTTCAAGGTATATCGCACTAATACATTTGACTGCAAAATCTAACGAAACTGTCCGATGAAATATGTAAAATTCGATGTTCGTCGGGTGCTTGTAAAATTTGATGTGTAATTTCCAATTTTTTGAAAGTTTATCCCCGGCGTTCGTTGAAATTTTGATGAACCTGGGGTTCATCGAAATGTCGGCTATCATTTTTGTCAAATTTTTTACAAACATGAAAAATAAAAAAAAATCATATTGTGGCCAACATAAAGAAAAGTGAGTTCGCTCCTGATTTATTGCGACAGTGTTTTGCTCTACTTGAGACATTTTGTGGAGAACTAAGGATGATTTTCTTGGGAAAAAAAAAAAATTCAAGAAGATATCGCCAGGTTGAGGGTAGTCATTGTCTTTTTGCAGAATTTAGTTGTGAAGTCAGATTTGTAGTTCAGGTTTGAAAATCATATTTTAAAGCAACGTCTCATCAGATTTCATTTTTAGAGGTTATGGGTTTTGAGAATTTCATGTCCATATTTTGTTGTGTGGAATCACCATAAGATCACAACCAAGGAACATATTCTTGTGACTGTAATTATGTGATCCATAACTCTATTGGTCATGTGCAACAGTTGTGTTATAACAAATACATGGTGCATTCATGTGTGACCCAAGTTTAATGTGGCTATGTTGTGATAGAAATGGAGGCACTCATATAATGTAGTTAATTCAGGTTGTATAATGTAGGTGTCAATCATCATTGGGTGCATTTAGTTGTCTGTTTAACATGTAATTATAGCATGATTGAAGAGTGATTACCTCTTGCTGCAATAAAGAGCCTATAACTCTGGTTGATATGCAGAGTGGTTGTGTTATATCAATTATGTAGTGCATTCAAGCACAACCCATGTTTAATGGGCTATTCTAAAGAGTGATCAAGATTTTCTAAACCTTATGAATGTTACTTGACATATATTTTGCATAATCTCAAATTCCTTTAGTGGATTTTGAAGTATCAATGTATCCTATATAGGGTTTAGAATGATTTCTTTTAATTAAAAAAATAAATAAATGATGTATTTCCCTATAATTAGATAATGTGGAGATCTCCTAAATCTGCCCCAACACACTATCCTCTTTGGCACTGTATTCATTACTCCAACTACTAGGGTTTTGCATGTGACATCTTTAATATCTTCATGACCATGGCTTTTAAATAGATCTCAGTCTTTTCTTTAATCCTTTTCATGGTAACCCTTGAGTTCCATAATCCACCTTCAATCTCTTCTAAGAACGTTGTCTTAAGCTAGACTGCATAGTATGCATATAAAGCAAGTCCTTCATACCTGCCATTGTTCCAAACCACCACTCACTGCCTTGCTTAAAATGTTGCCTCCATAAGCACAATAGCATGTTTTAAAATCATGGTTGCCAGTGATTGACCATTAAGGTCACCACTTTCATCATGAAGATATAATGAGATTTTTGTCTTCAAACTCAAGGCATTATGGAAGATAACATTGTGAATTGTTTGTTGTCTACGATTCAATTTTCTTGCACATTTACTGCTTTGCTAACTTCCTTTAAGACTGGGTATTGCACCCTCAGCTGCAATCTCAAACAGCTCACTCACTATCACTTGAAGATTCATTTCATGAGAATCCTTCTATAAAATCAAACTATGACCTATAGACTGCATACTTACTACAAGGGACTCATTATTTCATGGTATTGTAGTTCTTAAGATCCTTCAACCTTATTGACACTACTTCACAGTCCACAAGGTATTATTCACTATTCTCTCATCTTTGATGAGTCTCAAAACACTGCTCAAACATGCAATCCACTACCTCCATTATACATTAATGGCTAAGAAGAAACATTGAACCTATGATTACCACTGTTACTTAATTTGGATAGTCATTCCCTAATTGCATTTTCCTTGTCTAACACTACCAAAAACATTTGAAAAACCCTTAAGGTCAGCAAGGGGGTAAGGAAACTCACTGTTAAAATCTCCACTTTACTATGCAAGGTTTGAGCTTTATTATCTTGTCACTGCTTTCGCCTTTTTTTTATCACATCTCAAGTGATTGTCATTATTCTTACCATAGATTGCATTTACAAATGTCACTAAGCTACATAGTGTGCTTGTTATTGGCTACAATCTTTAGATTGCAAGATTTTTTTATTACCTACAATGTCTCAATCTTTCTAGTATTGCAACCTCACTAATCTGCTATAGTTATTGTTTATGTTTCTACAGAGGCCTAGGGTTTGTACCCTAATCATGCTCTTACCAATGCTTCTGTTTTTTTTTATTAGGGCTCTCTCAATGTTGAGGGCCCTAGGGATAAGCTCATCATAAAAAGTGACACATTGCATCTTTAACTAAAAGGATAAATCCATATTGACATTAGCAATGATGATTCTGACTTGTTGCTCCTTAGGAATGGGTCACTTGCTCTTAATAGCTCGCTACATCCATTGTTGTAGGAAGTTTGTGATCAAATTCAATATTATGATTTAATGAGTCTTAACGGTTGGAAATCATAGTAAAATCAAAATTTAATAAGTTTTAGAATTAACATTTTAAAGTGTTTTTTGGGATCATTAACTTCAGACTATCTTCTCTTTTGCAGGGGTGGTTGCATGCCAAAAAAATTTGGTGTAAAATATTAGAATTATTAGATTATGTTACCTATCTATGAATAAAAATTATTGGAGTGTGAGTTTGATATTTTTTGAAGATCTAAATAGTCAAGCTTGGTAAAGAAAAATCATGTCAGATAATATTAGTCTAGAAAAAAATGAAGAGACACTTGATAGATTGTGGGCTAGATTGAAAGAAAGGGTGATGGAAAATGTTATTTTTCCTTGCAATAATTACAGGGCTTAAAGGCGAGATGAATTTTAATCACTGCTGAGAAACATTGTATGCAGCATGGTCACATTGAAGGGGGGCATGATTATCGTCCATTGGTAAGTTGTTCATTATATGTGTTTATATTGATTGAATTTGTAAATGTTTATATCGTTTTAACATTTTATATATATATATATATAATCCTTGATCATGATCATGGTTTATTTGTGTCTATCATTATTATAAAGGTGGGGTGCCCTAGGGCAGATGATATGGATTATCACGACCAGGAGAATGTGGTTTTGCAAGTGGACGAACATGGAGCTGTGAATATTGAAGATGAAGTTAATGATCCTATGTAAGAAGATGATCATGCGCTAGAAAACATAGTTGAAGATGATGGTATGAATACATTGATCCATGACACATTTAGTGGCAAAGCTGATCATGATGATCAAGATGACTTTGATGATGTTCATGATTTACCTGTACTTGAAAAAGCATACAAGCCCCTTTTTGAAGGCTTTGAAACAACTCTTATCTCTGTTGTATTGTTGTTGTTGAACTTGAAGGTTATGAATGGTTTATCAAACATAGCAATCTCACGGATGTTAAGGTATGTCATATATGTCATCTTTTTTCATCTATTTTAATTGTTGCTAGTTCATCACTAGTAAATAAAGGATGAAATATGTACCATTAATATTCTTTATATGAACAAATTATTTTTTCTTGTAAGATTGATTGGTGAATTTTTGTTACCACCATCAAATATTTTACCTACCTCATAGAGATTTATGTGCCATTATGAAGATATCAGAATGGAGTATCAAGAAATAGATGCATGTCCCAATGATCATATTATATATCATAAACAACAGGAATTTGCAACAGAATGCCCAGAATGTCATATCAATAGATATCGAACAGATCAACTAACAAAAAAGGTGTCTTGCAAGGTTCTTCGTTATATTCCCATTATTCCATGTATGCAACGATTATTTAGGTGCGAAAGCTTACCACAATTTATGGATTACCATGCATGGAATATAAGTGGAGATGACATTCTTCGAATGCCTGTGGATGCTTCTGCATTTAGGGACATGGAGGAAAAATGGCAACACTTTAAAGAAGAACCTCATAATCTTAGGCTTTCATTGGGATCGAATGGTGTCAATCCATTTGGAGAGTTGAGATCTATTTACTCAGTGTGGCCTATTTTTGTTATCAACAATAACATTCCTCCATGGATGTCAATAAAGAGGGAGCACATAATGTTGTCAATGATTGTTCCAGGTATTTTTTACATCAATTTTCTTTAACGTAGTTGCATCTCATTTGTCTTATTTGTTGCATAATGACTTATATTTTTTCATTCAATAGTCATGTACATTAATTTATATATATTGCAGTAAAATGGTTATAATAATTATGTAATGTTTATGATCATTCAACTAGGTAAGTACCAAGTTAAAGATATGAATGTATATATCAAGCCTCTTATCGACGAGTTACTAAAGTTATGGAATGGTGTCACTATGTATGGCGTCTCTAGACCAATAGGACAAAGACAATTTCAATTCCATGCAATGCTTGTATGGACAATTCATGATGCCCCAGGGCTAACACATTTTTGTGGTATGTTATAACGTTTGACTGCACTTTAACAATATTTATATCATGCATATTTTTAAAATAATCTATTCATTATATATAATTTAAAAAGTTGACATATTTAATCCAATTATATATCATCTTGCAGGTCTTCAAATAAAGGGAAATTTTGCATGTCCAATTTGTGGTCCAAAGATGAAATCTCGTCGTTCAACAAGTTTAGGAAAGCAGGTGTTTGATGAGTATAGGCACTTCCTCCATAGAAATCATAAGTATCGAACTACTGAAAAACATCTTTTCAATGGGAAAAATGAGACTACATCAAAACCACGAAGAATATCACCTCACCTATTAAAGTTGGAATATAATAGAATTAATCATCAAGGTTATACATCGGATCAAATTATTTATCTATCATATATGATATATTTTGAATTTATATTTTTATATTGTGTTGTGTTTACTTATGTTGTAATTGACAATGATTGTCGTTGTTAATTTGTTTAACTTATATGCTTCATGAAGGTCATCAAGGCATTAATAGTCGGCTTCCACAGGGAATGAAAAATTATCCCAGACAATTTAGTAGGTTGCCCTTCTATGAGCAGCTACAAATTGTGCATTTATTTGATACAATGCATATCAGAAAGAATATAACAAAAACATTATGGAAAATATTGGATGGAAGGCATGACAAAGAAAAAATTGTGAAAATTTGTAGTGACATTCAGGAAGCCAATCATGCAATGAAAAATGTCATTCAATTAAATAGTGATGGAGTCCAAATTAATATAAGTGCCCTTCCTTGGTTATTAACAGAGTAGCAAAGAAATGCTATAAAAAAAGTCATACAAAAAAATTAATTTCCCATAGGATTTGTTGCAAACATAAACAATATAATAACAAAGAAAGGTGAATTTGGGTCAGGGATGAAAACGCATGATTGACATCCCTTTATTAAGGTAATTATTCTGGTATATTATATACACTTATATAATGCATGTACTTTTCAGTGTATTGTGTTTACTACTTTTGGAAAAATAATGAAAAGATCATTTTATAATTGTTGTAGTACGTTCTACCTCTATCTCTCCCAGACAACTTTGATAACAATGTCAAACAAGTTATATATGATCTTGGAAAATACATGAGGTAAATAGCGAGATTTGTTCAATTTGCTGTATACATCTTATAATTGCCATTTGTTTTACTTGTTATGTAATATACGGTATATTTTTGTTAAATATCGTTAATATATTTGCACCTTGAATCACTTGTAGATGGCTATCATCTAAAGAAATCCATAAAGAAGATATAAATTATTGGAAGAGAAAAATTCCTTGTCTAATGTGTGAAATGCAAAAGTGTCTACGTTCAACATTTTTCAATGCACAAGAACACTATCTCATACACCAAGTTGAGGAGATTGAATTGTGTGGACTTGTACACACAAGGTCAATGTGGATGGTTGAAAGGCACTTGAAATTTTTGAAGGCTTTGGTTAGACAAAGAGCACATCCTGAGGGTTCTATGGTGGAGGGATATATAGTATACCAAACCATGGTGTACATTAGTGAATATCTTCCTAATTTTGTAGCAAAGATCCATGTAGATCGCATTTGGGATCCCAACTCCATTAACAAATTTGAAGGGGAGTACCTGTTGGGGAAAGGTAGATTGAGGAAAGTGAGAGGTAATTATAAGATGGTCATCGAGATTAATTGGAATACATTTTACATATTGTTTAAATGTATATGGTACTTATTTAATTTTTAATCTTTAATATACATCAATTATAAATTAAGGTTGTATACTGTGGTATTTAACTAATTATACGTCATTTGTGAATTTCAATTTTTGTTGATACAGTTGGTCGAGAGTGGGATGCACTACCATTTATGCGTCGCCAACAATCTTGATTGGATGGCCAGTATGGATTGAACGTGTCAACAATGCGGTGGCGCATTAACATGGGAAGGTGTGGCTTCATTGGTTAAAGAAGCTCATCGTAATGGAAATTCCAATGTTACACAAAGGGAAATTGATTTAGCATATGGTTTAAGAGATAAACAGGTACGTATAAATATATTAATCGCCCATATTATTTAATTATTTTCAAGTATATTGATGTATATATATCTTGAGATTGTTTTCTTTGCATACATTTGGCCAAGAATAAATATGTTTATCAACTGACGATATTGCAATAATTTTTACATGTTTGACATATTGCAGGTGAAACACCACAAGGCTATGTGGTGCAATGGTAGTAAATTTCGAATCAAAATTTTAGATGAGATGAAGAAAACTTGTGATTATGGTATAATGCGGAGTCTTTCAAGTGACTAATGTTTCATCTAGAGCGACATACATCAGAGTCCTCGAAAATGCGATACTATGGGATTTTTGGATGATATACTTGAGTGTGACTTTAAGTCCTTGATTATTTTGTTAGATCATTCTATAGTGCGAGGCTATGGTTGAATGAAAATGATCTTGAGAAAGCTGTTATTAAACATATTAATGGATTTACCATGGTTAATACAAAGGTTGATCGGCGAGCTGGAAATAGGCCTATGTTCTTCAAGCCAATGTGAGCAGGTATTTTACTCGAGAGGTTCCAAGCCTCAGCCGGGTTGGTCATTTGTTAGACATGATCCAAAGAGGAAGGTGACATTATAATGTGGTGGAAAGAAGAAGATAAGGGGAGAACTAGAAAGATGATATGAATGATGATCCGGGGGATCAATGGTTAGTTGATGATGTCCTTGTGAAGATGTCAAGAGGAGGAACTAGATCATGATGATGTAGGAGTTAATGTTCATGAAGATGATATCCGTATGGATGATGACGTCAAAACGATATCATGATATTGATGATGATATGACCAATCCCTTACAATGTCGAATCTGGATCCGGATGATATAGACAAAGAGTTGGATGAAGAAGAAGATCCAATGACATTGAAATGTATAAGTTATGCGATTATATTATCTATTTGATATTAATTTCTTGATAGAATTATATTTGACTTATGTGGTTACATAATTAATTCATGATGTTTTTAATTTTTATGCCTATTACATAATTAATTTAATGATGTACTTTTTAATGTTTGAAAGGTCAAAAAATTAAAACATTTCAATAGTGATATTAACAACCTTGAGATTAGTGTGTTTTATGTTTCATGTGATCATAAAAGATTAAAAATTTAGTTGTAGAGGTGGTTGTTCAATGGTTGACGTGTATGTTGGTTCTTTTTACAATGTAACCAGGTTTGTCTTCTAATCTACCTATGGAATTTCCAATTCCAATCGAAGGCTTCGAAGGACACGGACCAACTGCGAGGACTTTAAAAGCTACACACGGAGCTCTGCAAGACCCGGGAGGGTGATCCCTTAATGTGTTTACAACCTCTGCACCATTATTATAAACAACATTAACAATAGCAGATGATCTCACTTAATAGCTCAACACGATAAGATAATATCAACTAGAATTGGTTGTTCATAGACAATATCAACTAGCTTTGAGATAACTAAACACAATCCATTGTATAAGATAGTCAATGATTTGCAATTTGTAGCAATCTCTAGGCAAAGACAAACAAATACTAAACTACACTAATAATTACAACTTAAATCAGTGCCATATATCCATTGCAAGAGTCAAATTCATAAGCATCTAGAGGTTTATAACAGATTTAATACATCACATATAAGATCCCTGACAATATTGCATTACAATTTCATCAGTATGCATTCTAACCCAGGACTACTTATATCAAATCCTTATACAACACATATCGCCTATAATCCCATTCAAGCATTTTGATTAATTTCTTGAATTAAAGCTAAAATAGAATCATACACACCACAACAATGAGATGGATAAAACAACCCTTAGTTATTTCATTCAAAGTTCAGATATGCATGTACAATGGAGAGACATGAGCTTGAATTTTTATTTCAACTCAAATGATAGTACTGTTATACAATATTAAATCTCTATGAACTCAAAACCTGTTACATAATGACTCAAAACCTAAATTGCATTTCTCTAAAACCATTGGATATGCAGAACATATCTGCTTATAATCCCATTCAAGCATTTTAATTAATTCTTTGAATTAAAGCTAAAATAGAATCATACACACTACAAGAGTGAGTTGAATGAAACAACCCTTAGTTATTTTATTCAAAGTTCAGATATGCACATATAATGGAGAGAGACGAGCTTGAAATTATCATTTCAATTCAAATGCTAATATTGTTATGCAACATTAAAACCTCATGAACTTAAAACCTATCACAGAGTGACTTAGAACCTAAATTGCATTTCTCTCTAAAACCATTGATCTTTACAATCAGCTCTGCAACTTCGCCTAGACTCGATCAAAATTATCTAACTTGCTAACCCGTACTTCTGGCCTTGAAATCCTTCTTATAGAAAAATGAAGGAGCAAACAAGCTTCGGGCCAGAAATTACACACGTCACCAGTCGATTAGAGCACCTAATGATAATCCAAAAATCGTTACAACTGCAATCATCCTGGAGCATATTCATGTTCATCATGTCGACTGAGGAAATTTGATGCAATTCAAAAACCACAAGAAACCCATACTAAGAAAGTCATCAATACAAAACTAGGACGTTGTAACCGTAGCATCAGATTTGCCACCTGTCCATAGTCCACTCTCTTTTAATCATCATCATTCAAATACTTAGCTACCTACTTATGGTATTCTTCATCAGTAGGCCAGTTAAAATTAATCACCTCATTTACCTTTGTACTATAAGGAATATACTTTACTACTACATGATTCGCATCTCTTTCAAAAGACTCCAAAAATGATTTGGTACCAATAATCTTATCCATACAACTCGCCAACAAATCATAATCTGAGTCATCACAAATTAAATTAATTTGATTATTGATGACCTTATTTGTTTGATCCTGCCATTGTTGGAGTGTTCTAATTTTCCCCTACTCATCAATTATATTAGGTAACAATGTGTTACCCCAATCATTGAAATTCTTTACCAACTCTTTAATCTTCCTTCTCAAATCATCTGGTAGGGTTTGAAAACCTTGTAATGATTTTACTAACACATGAGTAGACTTCAATGATTGCGGCCTATTATTTATATCAAACCTTGAGGCTTTATTCATGATATCCAAATCATTGGCCCTAGGGATCCAATTTTTAATTATTTGTACCACTACCTCTTGATCCCTATCAATATTCTTTATTGCTTCCAACAACAAAGAATATAAATAATGTACAGATTGCAATTTACTATCTACCCCTTCATTTAAGTGCTCCAAAACAGTAGTAACAATCTCCTTTTACTTTGAAAGAAATCCCTCCTCTGTTATCCTTAATGATGTCTGTAATTCATCAATTTTCTGTATGAGCTGCCTCTTCATCGGATCAACAGAGCACTTAGTTCCTTCATTAATTTGTTCTAGAGGAGGGGTGAGAGCAGGATTCTGAATGGGAGACCCTGGTGTGGAAACATTTGGAGAAGCAGGAGGCATTGACCCTGCTGTGGGAGGTAATGTACTGGTTCCTGGAGCATTTGATGTTTCCCCAATCTATCCATATCTGAACCTTTCCACTTTAGTTTGCAATTCAACATTCCTCTGTTGCATTTTATTATATTCTTCAATCAAAATGTTATAGTTCTCCATTAGGCTCTTCCTTTCATCCTCCTCCCTTTCAACAGTCCTTTGGGCCAATTTGGCCACATTTACAGTTAAATTAGTGGCCTCAGTGGTTGAAGTCTCTGAAGCTCTCTTTATTATTAATCCTCCTCTAAAATTTGGATTAATATCAGCAATATCTGGTTTTCTCCCTTGTGGAGCCAATTCCCAAATTGCCAAGGTCTCATATTCTTCACTGAAGGCATAGTTTTCCAATGCTACCTTAACCTCTTCCTCATAATCTTGAAAATGATTCTTGGACTTCATAATAGCATTAAAAGCTACTGCATCTGCAATATCCCACTCAGGCAAAATCAATACACCATCCTGACTCACCAGTTGTCTTCCTTTTTTAGGAGTGATGTTCTTGAACTCTTCCATTAATTCAGCTTTTACTTCTTCATCATTCTCTGGTCTGACCTGTCAAGCCTTAGTTCCCTTCTCTCCCTGCATTTATCTTGATATTCTTCAAATTTCATTCTCCATGCCAATTGCAAGAATACAAGAGTTTTCACAAATGTATTGTCATCTAAAAACTCCTTGCATGCTTCCATTCTTGCATCTTGCACACTTTTACCTTTCATATCTAAATCAGACAAAACCAATTCAGTTGACCTAGGAGGGGAAACCATACCAACCTGCATGTCCTGATCAGTAACAATAATTTCATCTGTCAGATCCTCATGTGGGTGATCAGTTCTTTGCCTCTTAGGGCTTGGATTAGATGGTGGTGATGGGGGACTATCTTTTGGTGATGACTTTAAATCAATGATCTTAACTACCCCAGGTACTTTGAATTTTGGACCTGGTCGTGGAAGCGCCTTCATTATTTGATTCCCCTTCCTATCTACTTCCTCCTCATCACTCCTACTATCATTTTTCCTTCTATAGATGGGTCACTTTTCTATAGGCTGGTATAATGACCTTGTTTCAATTGGCCCAACACTTTGTTCTTGCATACCTAGACTTAGCCTTAAATTTATCTTTTTAGTTCTCAAGGTTTCCATAATCTCCTTGAAGTTCTTCATTAGAAAATCAATTTTCTTATGGTATGGAATGAACTCCAATAGTGGATCATACTTCAGATCCATTTCATGCACAACATCCAATAGCTTACTATAAGCTATCCATTTCTCCTTGTTCAACTCCTACTTATTTAGATCAAATTCATTTCTAATCAGGTCCTCAGGGAAGTTGAACTCATGTGCAAATTTTCCATCTTTTATTCTTTGTCTGAAAAGAGCAAAGAAACCCTCAGGATCATGTTGTCACCTTGGACCACATCTCAAATGGTAATCAACAAAGAATTTATCAAAATGTGTCCAGCCTCTCTTTGAAAATACAAAGTCAGACACCACTGTATAATCAGGGAAGAATGTTCATTTCCCCCTTCTAGTGAGGTTGTCTTCATGAATACAACCTATCTACCACATAACTTCTGCAAACCCTACTCTTGGTGGCACATTGTATGTAAGTATGTGAGGGGCTCCCTGAAATCCATATACACTCAAGACAGTGCTGACTGGGTATGGGATAATGTCACCCCAATTATGGTAAACCCTCAACTCTAGCTTCCTCCCCTTTGGCCTAAGGAAATCATGCAATTCCTCAGGGATCCTAGGTACATTCACCATTAATCTAGCCCTTAATCTAGAAGCAAAAAAATTATCAAATTGCACATAACTGGTGCTTTCCTTATTACAGGATAAATCTGCAGCCCATATCTGTACTAGAAACCTTTCTCCATCAACTGATTGCCTTAATTTCATCTTCTCAGAAAAGAAATCAGCATTCCTAAACAGAAATATATGCATCAACATAGAATACCAAAAGAATTGAGTACCAGTATCATTTTTTTACAGCTTCGACAGCCGTTGATGTATCCTCTCAGCCAAGAAAGAAGTAAAGTCATATGTCACAGAGAATTTAGGGTGTTGTATTTGCACCCCCATGAACATGTACGCAATAGGCATTACCGCACTAGGACTAAAACCCAAAATCTGACATAATGAATAGAAAGTGGCCAGGAAAGGGTTTGCAAAACAATTCAATCTGAAAGGTTCCCAGTCACTAGGGCTGATATGAAATTGTGAACCTCCTGCCCTAACCAGATGAGGTGGAAGTAGCTTAGCCCTAAAAAGAGATTTCAGCTTTGCATACTCCTACTTCATTTCCTCAAGATTGATAAGAACCAAGTCTTCACTCGGCTCACTCAAATCAAAAATTTGTTGGATATCTTCTCTGTTAATTTCTAGTAGCACCCCTCCATCATTATCCCTAATTACCCATGTAATAGGGTCATACCTCGTGGCCACTGCCCTAAGTAATTCCACATCAGAGAATACATTTGGTACAACTAGCTTCCCCATGTCATACATCCATCCATTTGAAAAAGGGTGAGGCAAATTCCTTTGTCCATACCACAATCTGAACATTTCTAACCCGGTGAGAGGAACCCTAGCATCAACAATGTTGGAATAATTACACACTAACCCCTCCCCTAGGATTTTCCCTCGCATCAACACTACACATTTCCTTCTATCATTTGTTGATAACGGAAATTGATCCAAGAAATCATCGTACAAGTTTCTTTTCAAATATTCAATGTGGCCAGAGTGCTGCTTGGTTGGTGCCATCTTGGACAAACTAGGCCTTTATTACAATGTTACACTTCAATTGGCTAGGACTAAGCAGAGATAGGAAACTATAGAGTAAAAAACTACAATTCCTCACAATTTATGATTAAACTATAGCCTTAATAAGATTTTTCAATAAGCTCAATGACAAGCATAGAAAACCCCTTTCCCAAATTTAGGTGCAGAATGACTGGGAGGCACAAAAAATAAACTTACGACTCTTTTCGCATAAACTCCAAATTCTGGTTGTAGCGGCTCGCAATTTCACCTTCGGCTCTGAAACTATTTTCACAAAATAATTGGATGCTTTGTGATACAAATGAGGCAAGAAAATTGATTTTATGTCGATCAAATCTCGCCAATAAATGTCTCATCCGCCATTAAAGCTCATTCACGGGCTACACGAACGGCTCCAACCACATTTGATACAGATTTAAATTTGAACCGTTGATCCTCTAGTTTGATCAAATCATCGATGACCACCTTCAAAACAAGCTGACATAACCACCAACACAGCAATAAGGGGCCCACCATGCCATACGCCACAAATGAAAACCACGTGGCGGTTTCCTGCGATACCGCAATCCTTCGATTAACCATCGTGGGATGGCGGGCAACTGTTGATCCTTCTCATCAGAGATCCTACTCCTTCAAAAATGGTCATCATCCTTTCCATTAACTGTCGAGCAGCTTTTCCCTCAAAATTATAACATCCGCGTTGAAATAAAGCATGTGCATCTCACAAGCACTTTTGTAATCTGCCCCTTAACACATTTAGAACCAGCTAATGCTTCCTTCACTCTTTAGACCTCATTGAATGAGATACGTGGCAAGCGCCCGTGATATCGTGATCCCATAATTCCTGATGGCGGGCACCGTTGATCTGCAGGAAATAGATCAATGGCAGCGCTAATTCAACCCTCTACAAAATAAAATCATTGACGACCACCTTCAAAACAAGCTGACACAATTGCCAACATGGCGATAAGGGGCCCACCTTACCATACACTACGAAGGAAGCCCACATGGCGGTTTCCCGCGATATTGCAATCCTGAAACTTTTGATCGCGCGATGGCAGGCAACCATTGATCCTGAGCATCAATGATCTTGTTCCTTTAACATAATCGCCAACCATGTCATTAACCTTCGAGCAGCTTTTCCAGTGAGATTATAACATATCCGTCGATTTAGAACATGTGTGTCTCGAGAACACTTTAGTAATCCGCCCCTTAATACATTTAAAGTCGGCTAGTGTTTCCCTTACTCTTTAGGCTTCATCGGATGAGACACGTGGCGCCCTCTCGTGATTTCGCAATCAACCCAAGCACCATCGTGGGATGGCGGGGAACGGCTCAGATCAAATGGCAATTGGTCAGCGATAACACAAATTTGATCCCTCAGATAGGACACATGGTGCCCGCCCGTGATTTCGCGATCCTTCAATTCCCGATCATGGGATGGCATGCACTGTTGATATCTGCAGGAAATAGATCAACAACAGCACTAAATCAACCCTTGCAAAATAAAATATTCATTAAAAGGAGAAGTGGGCATTACTAGGCGGACGACAAATAAAAAAATTATATTTATAGAAGAAAAATAAAATAAATTTACAAATTGTTTTATAATTTCACTTTTAACTTTAAATGTATGTTCACTCATTAAGTTGTATTTTTTTTACAATCACATTTTTATTTTAGATGTTTGTTTATAAAATATAAAGATGCATTAAAAATATATTAGAAATATTTTTCTTTATATTATATAGCATTCATAACATTAAATTAACATAGAATAATTTCACAATATCACTTAACCAATCAAGAAAAATTTAATCATTACTATGCAACATTATTCTCACATCAAACTAACAAATAAACATTGAAAACATTTTTATTTTTTTATATTATAACATTCATAACTTAAACCTTTTATACACAATATCAAGTTAATTATAAAAAACACATAAAATTATTTATAAGCAACTTAAATTTTTAACAATTTAATAAAATATAATTTAATATAATTAAGAAAATTAATAAGAATTATAGATAAATTTATGAAATATTGATTTACTTATCAAGAAAAAATCAATGATAAATTTACTTATTATAGATAAATTTACTTACCAATCTATTTTAACCATCAAGAAAAAATTAATCATTAGTGATTGCAACAATATTGGCACATCTTTTAAACTGACAAATAAACATTGAAAACACATTTATTTTTTATATTATAGCATTCATAACTTAAACCTTTTTATACACAATGTCAAGTTAATTATAAAAATACATAAAATTATTTATAAGCAACTTAATTTTTTTAACAACATATAATAGAGTTTAGATTTGTTATATCTCTCATATATCAACATAGGTAAATTTAAAAATATTTTAAATTATATAATTTCAAAACAAAATGAATGAATTTATAGAAGATTATTTTTATTAAAGTGATAGAATTTAACCCCAATACTAACACTAATTATAAGTCTAACCATAACTCAACCCTAAAACTAACATTAATTAACTTCAAACCAAACTCTAATTTTATATCCAACCCTAAACATAACTATGATTCTAAAACTAACATTAATAAAATCGT
Organism: Sequoia sempervirens; assembly: GCA_007258455.2. Lineage (NCBI taxonomy): Eukaryota > Viridiplantae > Streptophyta > Pinopsida > Cupressales > Cupressaceae > Sequoia > Sequoia sempervirens. The sequence continues at coordinate 233,938,964 of VDFB02256132.1, forward strand.
AATTGATCCATAACCCTAACCCTAATACTAAGCCCTGCCCCAATTGAACCATAACACTAACCCCAAGCTTTATTATAGAACCTTAATCTTTACCCCAACCCTAATCCTAATTCAACCCTATACCTAATTTTAATTAAATTCTAACCCTAATTGAACCTTTTAAACTAACAAATAAACATTGAAAACAAATTTATTTTGTATATTATAACATTCATAACTTAAACCTTTTATATGTACAATGTCAAGTTAATTATAAGAACACAAAATTATTTATAAGCAACTTAAATTTTTTAACAATTTAATAAAATATAATTTAAATTTAACTATAAATGGTATAGAGTTTAGATTTGCTATATCTCTCATATATCAACATAGGTAAATTTGAAAATATTTTAAATTATATAATTTCAAAAAAAAATTGAATGAATTTATAGAAGATTATTTTTATTAAAGTGATAGAATCTAATCCCAATACTAACATTAATTGTAAGTCTAACAATAACCCCAACCCTAAAACTAACACTAATTAACTTCAAACCTAACTCTAATTTTATATCCAACCCTAAACATAATTATGATTCTAAAACTAACATTAATGAAACCCTAATTGAACCATAACCCTAACCCTAATACTAACCCTTGCCCCAATTGAACCCTAACACTAACCCCAAGCTCTATCATAGAACCTTAATCTTTACCCCCAACCCCAACCCTAATCCTAATTGAATCCTATACCTAATTTTAATTAAAGTCTAACCCTATTTGAACCTTAAACTTAATTGAACTCATGTTTAGGGTTAGGGTTCAATTAAGGTTAGGGTTGAATTATGGCTATGATTAGGGTCAAAATTAAAATAAGATTATGGTTGGAGTTTAATTAAGGTTGCTATTCACTTAGTTCAGGGTTAAGGTTAGTCTTAAATTAGGGCTAGGATTGGAGTTAGGGTTCAATTAAGGTAAGGGTTATTGTCTATTTTAGGGTTAGGGTTCAATTAGAGTTCTCTAGGGTTTTGATACAATTAGGGTTAGGTTTCAACAATACACAGGGTTACGATT
>VDFB02256132.1:233940119-233958772 GCA_007258455.2 Sequoia sempervirens
TGAAAAAATCATTGAATTTTTGGTGAATAATTTTTTTCTGTTTCAAACTGCAAAATCACCAAAAAAATGTGTTTAAAATTTGCAAAAAAACATGAATAAAATTGAGTTGATTTTCGCTCAAAAAAAACCTTGAGACCATGGCTTGTTGCTTACTATTATGCTTTGATAGATTTTTTCCAAGCATCCATAGCTTGTTTGAAAGCACCTGTTTTAGGATTTTAGCCATAGCAAAGAAGGCAATGAACTGCTTGATAAAAATGCTTTGGTAGACATGCGTATGAAAATGTAGTAAGAGGATAAAGGCGCTGAACCGCTTTGAAAATGTTCAAAGAAATGTAGTCCATGGGTGATGGAATGCCATGATCTAATGCCATGACAAGAAAAATTTCTATGGATTTTCATGGCATTCCATCACCGCGATAACAGATTTCTTTTGTAAGTATATTTTTTCAAACAATTCACCACCTTGTCTATGCTATTGCTTACTATTATGTTTTGGTAGATTTTTCCAAGCATCCATAGTTTGTTTGAAAGCACTTGTTTTAGGTTTTTAATTTTAGCCATAGCATGAAGGCGCTTTAACCATTTGATAAAATGATTTGGTAGACATGTATGAAAATGTGGTAGCATAGAAAAAGGTAGGTGGAACTACTTGAAAATGCTTCAAAATGGGGAGTTTCATGGTGATGGGAATGCCATAACGTAACGCCATGACAAGAAAATGGATTGTCATGGCGTTCCATCACCATTGAGGCATTTTTTGAGAATAGTTCACTGCCTTTCTATGCTATTGCTTATTAATGCTTTGATAGATTTTTTCCAAGCATCCATAGCTTGTTTGAAAGCACCTATTTTTAGCTTTTAGCCATAGCAGCAAGGCAGTGAACTGTTTGATAAAATGCTTTGGTAGACATGTATGAAAAATGTGGTAGCATAGACAACTATCACCATCTAATATTTATGCAGTTGTAGTATGTTTTGTGCAATGTAATCAGCGATATGAATATAACCAACAAAAATCTATTTTCTATAATTCATGGATTGAACTCTGTATTTTATTTTCTTTCAATGTCTGTATGCTATGGAAATGCCATTATTTTTATTTTTTTAAAGTAGTATGCTATGTGTGATACTATCAACAATGTAATTGTATACTGTTTACTCTTTCTTTTTACATAATCTAATGTATTTCAAACTTTTCATAGGCTGACCAACACATCGAAGGAAACAAAGGCAAGACTAGAAAAGCACAGCAACACAAACTTGGCTCTAGTGGTTATATGAAATTAGCCGCACGAATTGTAAGTATCAATAAATGAAATATTGCATCCAAATTATAATAAATTGAAAATAATTTTGGTTTTATCACACCATAGAAGAAAAATTCATGACCTTATGAAAAAATGTAGGGCTCTGAATTCAACAGAGTTCCCACAGAAGAGGACCTGAAGATTGCCTTCTAGCAAGGCTATGGAGCCATGGCTAAATACCTAAGAGTCTTGACTGGGCAAACACAATCTTCCATTGCATCCGACACGCAGGTAAATAAACTCAATAAAGTTTATTTAAAATTGAATACTTGTGCAATCTATTCAATATTAATTTCCACCATAAAGTAATTACATGCCTATTTGTTTTAAACATTCAAGCAATGATAATACTGCACATGACATTGGAATGCAGCCTGGTGAGGGTGGAGCACAACGTGCAGATGAAGGTCATGGTGTGCATCCTAGTACTTTAGAGCATGTAGAGTGTGATCAACATGTTGAGCATGATCAGGCTAGAGAAGATCAGGAATATGATGTGGCCCCATCAGGTAAAGAGGACCACTCTAAAGTTCTTTTAAACATATTTAATTGCAATTGGTGTATTAATTAATGTAACCTTTCGTGTTTCAACTTTAGAGCATGTAGAGTGTGATCAATGTGTTAAGCATGATCAGGCTAGAGAAGATCAAGAACATGATGTGGCCCCATCGGTAAAGAGGACCACCCTCATGTTCTCTTAAACATATTTAATTTCAATTGGTGTATTAATTAATGTAACCTTTCGTGTTTCAACTGCAGATTAGGATTAAGAGGGTGTTCAACATGTTGAGCATGAGTCTATAACAAAAGTTCAGGAACATGATGTGGACCCATCGGGTAAAGAGAACCACTCTAATGTTCTTTTAATTAATGAAATACTTGTAACAATAATAATAAAACATATCAGTTTAACATTTCTTTCTTATTGTAGCAAATCCCCCCCTGTACCGGAATCCACGTCATGAGCAGAAGACTAGGCATACATTAAGATCACGAGCAGAGGGCAGAACAACTAAAGGGGGGACAGATATTGATTTAGAAAATGATACTCCACTTCAGCTTTATGTAGCTTTAAAAAAGAAACAAAAAAAAGTGATTGCAATCATATCATGACAACCATATTTTTGATACTATGTAAAAACTGAAAGAATGAATATTATATGTTAATGAATGAATGTGAATATGTTAATTAATGAATGTTATATGTTAATGAATGAATGTTATATGTTATTAATGGATGAATGAATGTTATGTTGAATGTTATATGTTATTAATGGATGAATGAATGAATGTTATATGTTATTAATGGATGAATGAATGATTAATGTTATATGATTGGGTATGGGGAATTGAGAGTGATGTGAGGGGGAGGGAAGGGTCCAAATGAGCTTCCACCATCACGTGGTTGGCCCTGTTAAGTAGAGAATATTAAACTATTCTCCAAACAAATAGAAGCTCAATAAGGTATTGCACTTTTCAATATAAGAAATGCATCATTTGAAGCATCAAACTAATATGCAGTCTGTATATATGATCAGTCGTCAGTCTTCGCAATGGTACATTTCCACGAATATTCAAAAAAAAAAAATTGATACTTCGTCGCAATTTCGACGAAACCCACCGATGAATCAACCAAAAGGTTCGACAAAGTTGCTATAGCTGTGGCGAAGGTTTCATTGTGACTCCTTGCCCATTTCGTCACACTTTTGATGAACTTTTTGTGTTGTTTCCATGCTACTACTTTCCCATTTCATCGCACTTTCAATGAACTTTTGGTGTTCTTCCGATGCTACTCCTTGCTCTTTTCGTCGCAATTTCGACGAACTCTTGGTGTTGTTTCGATGCTACTACTTGCCTATTTCATCGCACGTTCAAAGAACTTTTGGTGTTGTTTCGACGCTACTCCTTTCCCATTTCGTTGAAATGGTAACGAACGTCTGGTGTTGTTTCAATGCTACTCCTTGCCCATTTCGTCGAACTAGCGACAAACTTCTAGTGTAATTCGTTGGTGGATACACGAAGTGTTTGTCGATATTCCGACGAAAGTCCGAGCCATTTCACAATGCCGACGACCGACAATTCTTCGCCGTTATTTCGACGTTTAATTCGTCGTCGGCCTTTCGACGAAAAAACAATGACGCAAATATTTTTTCCATTTTGTCGCTTTTCCGACAAAGATTTGTCGAACGACTGACGAACAACCATTGGAAAATGGTGTCAAATTCAGTAGTTTCAGATGGATGTTAGGTTTGCATTCTTGAATGGAGAATTGGAAGAAGAGGTGTACATGGAACAATCAGATGGATTTCAATTATCAGATAAACTGGACATGGTATGTAAGTTGAAAAGGGCATTATATGGACTTAAACAGGCTCCCAGAGCATAGTATGCAAGGTTGGACAAATATTTGACACAAAAAAGGTTCAGCAAAGGCTCCATAGATAGTAATCTCTATTTCAAAGTTGAAGGAAATAAAATGTTGATAGTAGTTGTGTATGTTGATGATATTATCTTTGGAGGAAATGAGGGTATGTCCAAGAGATTTGTAGAGGAGATGCAAAAAGAGTTTGAAATGTCTATGATTGGTAGTTGAATTTCTTTCTTGGACTTCAAGTGAATCAAACTGATAAGGGAATATTCATTTCACAATCAAAGTATGTCAAAGAGTTGTTGAAGAAATTTGGAATGGATGACTCCAAACCAGTCTATACCCCTATGGTGATTGGATGCAAACTGAGTAAAGATGATGAATCTCCTAAAGTTGATCAAAGCATGTACAAATCTATGATTGGTGGACTATTATATCTTAATCCTACTAGACCAAATATCATGCATGCAATTTGTTTGGTTGTCAGATTTCAAGTAGAACCTAAAGAAGCACATGTTACAACTATTGAAAGGATATTCATATATCTAAAAGGCACTCTGGATTATGGCTTGTGGTATTCTAAGGATACTAATTTCACCTTGAGTGCTTACACCAATGCAGATTGGGTTGGTTGTGTGGATGACCCGAAGAGTACAAGTGGTGGTGCTTTCTTTCTTGGAGGAATATTGGTTCCATGGCTAAGCAAGAAATAGGATTCAGTTTCTTTATCCACTATAGAAGTTGAGTACATTGCTGCAACATCTTGTTACACACATGTATTATGAATGAAGCAAACATTGAAGCATATAGGAGTGATATGTGATGATCCTATCCCTATCTGCTGTGATAATACAAGTGCAATAAATATTTCAAAGAATCTGATAATGCATTCAAGAACAAAGCATATACCTATCAAATATCATTTCTTGAGAGAGAAGGTATTGGAGAATGAAGTCAGGCTGGAGTATGTGTCTACAAAGGATCAAATTGCTAATATATTTACTAAGGCTCTTTTGAAGGATACTTTTGAGTATCTCAGGGAGAAGTTGGGGGGTGCTGCCCCTCCTTCTTCGAACTAGGTGCACATGGAGGTGCATAAATCCAGTGGATCTACAAATTCTTCATTTGTCTAGACTGATGAATGGGGTCTACTCCTCGGGGAAGTAGGAAGTATCATTGTTGCAGTATGAGATATGTATGGGTGCACTCCTAAGGGGGAGTGATCAAACTCCTTTCTCTTTTCCATTGATGTAAAAGGGGGAGAGGGAGTCATGTGAAAAAGAAAAGTTGAAAGAATATTGAGAGTGCAGGAATGTTGTGTAGGTTGTCTAATCTAGAAAATAAAGGAGATTGTGTATTGTGTCTTTGGTGGTTTTTTACATCATGTGTTTCCATCAATGACAAAGGGGGAGATTGTTGCAAGTATGAGTGAGTATGATGGTGTTGTCATTGATACCAACACATTATAGGTTGTTGAAGAGAAAGGAAACAAGTGATTGCAGGTTGTGCATGTATAGTTGAGATATTGTTGAGATGTTGTGAGAGTACATGTAGCTATCTTTATGGTGTTGCAGGTGTGCTGATATGATGAGTTACCAAGTTATTTTGAGAAATAGTGAAGAAAAAAATTGTGTGTGTTCAAAATGTGCTCCGGTTTGTGCTCCGCATTTATTCTGTGTTGATCTTATGCTTGTGTGGATCTGAAGTGTTGTTTAAGGGCATCCTTGGGTGATATATCTTGGATTGTAGCTTCTGGTTTGACGAAGAGTAAAAGTTGTGTTCACCAGTTTGTGAACTGGTCTGGTAGAGTTTTTTGTTTATGGACTGGGAGAAATGTATTTTCTCTGCAATCCTCTGTTGGTTTGTTTTAGGTCTTTCAGATATGGTAGAAGGCTTGTAATGGTGTTATCTATGATCTTTCAAAGGTGTTCATGGTTTGGTGCTCAGGAAGACTAGTTTCAAAGTTACTGTGTGTATTTTTACAGTTTGGATGGACCAATGGAAAGTGTTTTGTGTATGAAGGTTGTTGCATTTGCTATGGATGAATCTGAAGGTATCTAAGATGTGTTCCAGTGTATGGTGAAGTATATTATGTGTTCCACATGTTATCTTCTTGTTGCATAAATGTGTACTTCAAATTTCATTGGTGTTTTCATTAGTTTGGTCGACCTAGTGTCTACACGTCATGCAAAGGATAAGTATCAATTAAGGAAGCATGTGATTGATCCAAGATGTTGTTTTGGGTCTTGGTTAAGTTTTGGTTTGGTCCGCTCTCATTCTCTTCCACCATGGGAATGTTGAGTTGCCAACCTAATTTGAATTTATAAAATGAAGCGTGTTTAGCCAACCTTGGAGAAATTTTCTAAGGTTGAAGATGGTATAAATACAAGTTGAGATGTTATGGATTTATTTAACAAACATGCCACAAGTGTGAGAAGCAAGAGTGTGTGAAAGTGAATTGAGGTAGTAGTACTTTAATGTGTTAGACTCCTTAAAGCAATGAGTTGATGGTGTTTGCAATCTTCTGATCAAGGCTATGGATGTGTGTAATTTGTTGTGGTGGAATTTTTTGTTATCCTTTTGTATCTGTAGGTAGTGAGCCTCCCTTCTGGACAGTGAGTCCTATCTATAGGCAGTGAGACTTGTATTCGGATAATGATTCCTATCTTGGGCAGTGAGCCCTTTGGTAGTGAGCCTCTTTGTAATTAGTTTTGGAATTACTTTATATTGTGAGTTAATCCTCATCATGGTTTTTCCCTTATTGGGTTTTCCACGTAAATTTGGTGTTTCTTGTGTTGATATTGCTTTCTATTATCTGCACTCCATGTTCATACTTAATAACAATATAAAGTGGATGTGAATTTGATAAGTGTTTGAGATTTGTGATTGGATTGGTGACAACTGATTCACCCCCCCTCTCAGTTGTCTTGCGCCTTTCAACAAAACCTTACAAAACACTCTAGTTCATGGATCTATTCTTCACATAGCCTTGTGATATATAGAGGATACCCTTGATTAGCCTCATTTATCTTAGCTTAATACCATTTACTTGTTCTTAATTGCAATGAACCAATCATAAACCATGTCAAGAAATTACTCAACATGTGCCCCAAAAAATGAGTGTTTAGGTTATTTTTTCTCTCTCCTCATGTTATAAGAGTGACCTTGGGTGATTACAAGTAGTAAATTACATAGCATAAGCTATATACATCATTCTTGGACAAGGTATACCAATGGTCGTGTAGTCATTGCACACACCCTTTTATTTAAAAAGTTTAGGATTGTTGGTACATACCTAATTTTCTTTGTGTTTTTCTTTTAAATCATAATTATATTCAAACCAAAACCAAATAAACTTTAAAATTCCCCCCAAAAATCCAAAACTAAAATAAACACCTTGATTTTTAATTCATACCTCTTGATAAGGTTTACATATACAACTAACCATCCCATAGACCAAGTAAACATTCAACCTTCAAAAAAATCTGATATCCACATCCATAGGTCCTTAATCCACTTCTTTCTTAAACATTACAACTTTGAGTATAATCTAACCCTCCTATACTATATCCAACCTTCAAAAAAATTCATGATCTAACCAAACCAAAAAAAAATCCAACCCATAGGTCTTAACCAAACTCAAGTCATAATCCAAAGAAACCTTAGTCCAACTTAACCCATAACCCCTAAGCTCACTTGAATTCACCAAACCAAACTTAGTCCAACTTAACCCATAACCTCTAATCTCACTTAATTCAACCTTAAACCTTAAAAATAACTTGGATATCAAACCAACATCCATAAAGCTTATTCAAACTTTAATCCTTAAACCCAAAATTTAATCCTAACCCCATTACAACATCATAATATATAATCCCTAAACCCATAATTAAACCTTAAACCATTTCCAAACCATAAAACCTAAACCTTAATTCTTAGACGAAACAATCCAAAAAAATTAACTATAATACCAAACCTACTTGTCCTAATCCATCTTGATCCTTAAACCAAATCCAAAAATATATCAATCCACATCCTAACCTCACCCTAAATTCACCTTCTTCCATAAACCTAATCCAAATTCAAACCCTAATCAAAACCTTAAGAATAACAAAAATGCATCCATATTTAGATATAATCAACACCCATAATCAAGATCAAAAAATTAGTACTAATAAAATCTTAAATCAAACTTTCTTAGGAACTTATCCTACTATTAGTTTAGGTATCCAAATCCAATCCTTGCTTAGGAGCTTATCCTATCCTAAGTATATGAGATAAATCAATTTAAATACTCCTCGGGTTTTGACCTTGATTATCCATCTAAAATCAAATCCTAACCAACCTTAATCACTTCCAATCCATCCATACTCAAACCAACATCAACTATCACCACCCTTAAACCAAAGTTAACTTTCATTCAATACATTTAATCAAACATAATCCTCAACATTACCTTACCCCCACTTGATAATGTGTCTATCTCAAGTAAGGAAATCAATCATCCAAAATAAACTAATGTCTTGATAGGTAAAGCACAATTATAGTTCAAACCGTCAATCCCAAAACCTAAATTAGCCAAATCAAATCCTCTCTCGAATAGACCCACATACACTTTGATCTTACCCAAACCAAATCAATTCATAGTCCTCAAACAAATCCAAGCATCCAATACTAAACAAACCAATCAAACCTCCAAATTGACCACCTTTAAACATTCACATCACCTTAGGAACCAAGAAAAATCAAAATTAAGCAAATCCAAACCATCATAGTGTGTCTCCCATAACTAGGTAACAAGAAATAAAATAAATGGGATACCAAAATTACAACCCCTCCAGCTATGAGTACCACACACAATGTGAAACATAATCCCAACCAACCCATTAAGACACAACAAATTATCAAGGAGCCTCTATTACTTAACCTAAATATTTTCCAAGGTTCCAAGAATTTATTCAAGATAAAGACACAAGAATTGATGGATTGTATATTCAACATAAAAATACCACTTTCTTGAATAACTAATCCAAGAAGGTGCTAAAATCCCATCTCACTATGAAACCTCCAACTTGAGTGAGCTCATTTGGAAAGAACTCCCACCACAACCATAATTAAAAACCCATGGGGACATCTCCCCCCATAATAATTTCATGATAAAAAAATATAATACATAATCAATGATAGTGTGATGACCACTTTCCCTACCACTTCATCTTATAACCCACAATTATCCTCTCAAGAAAACCCTTCCTACACTCAAATCCCTTCGCACCAAATATACCTCAAAATTTTAGCCAAGTTATTCCATTGAAGGAATCCTCCAACCACATCACATCCCCAACCAAATCCTCCTCCCACAACTCCATATCCAACATATCCTCATCAAACTTCATATCTCCTTTCAACTTCATATCCACCATATCATCATCAAGCTTTACAACCTCCTTAAACTTCATATCCACCACATCCTCCTCAAACTTCACAACCCCTCCAACTTCATATCCACCTTATCCACCAACTACTTCATCCTATCTTTCACCTCCATTCCCCTAAAAAATGCATATCCACTGACCACTTCATACCCTCCCATGATATCCTATCTCCTCCACCAATATCTTATCTATCCATAACCTCTTATCCACCAACCATCACATCCTATCCTCCTCCACCAATGTCATATCCCTCAACAAATTCATACCATCCCATAACATCATACCTTTATACATCACAATACACTCAACCCCCAATAACCTACCAACAACACTTTCCACAACAAAACCCACATCATGTTGTCTACCAATAATTCCCACCTAATGGATCCATACAATATCCCCCTAAAAACCCAACTCCTAGGAATCACTTTTCCCAAGAGTCACAAGAAATGAAGGATATGTTTAAGGGGTTGAAAACAAGGAAATTAAACCAAAAGAAAGCATACAAATTCAAAGACCTCTACTTCTTCCTCTTTGATAGATAAATCACTATAGTACCTTTTTCCCAATCACTTTTTAATCCTAAAATTCAATAAATATAAAGTAAAAGGAGACCCTCATATGCCCATGTCAAAGGTTTTTACATGTAATGCCAAGATATTGATTAGAGTGACATGTACCTCATAAGTCTTTTACCCAAAAACTTGGGAGGCCAAGCCTTAGAATGGTTCAAGAACCTCCCTCAAGGATCCATTATGTGCTTTTCCAAATTAATTGAGAAGTTTCTCACCCACTTTTTTATATAAATTTAAGCATTAAATAATAATTTTTAGTCCTTAAAACATAAAAAAATGTAATGGTGAGAGTTTCAATGCCTTCCTACAATAGTGGAGAAGTCTAACTAGTCACTTTCCTTGGATTATACCAAAAAAACTTGTAACCATTTTTTCCAAAATTTCAACCTAGAAATGGCCTTCCACTTATAATTCCATCATGCATCTACCTTTAAAAATGAAAGGAAGTCGGGTGAACAGAAACAACTTCCTACACTAATCTAATCAAAGGAGAGTTACAAAAATTTCTTTTTAACACCTTTTATTGTTACAATAAGAGAAGCACATACATAGAATAATGGAAATAGAACAACAAGAATGCATAGAACAATGACACCAAATATACGTGGGGAAAACCATTTTGGGTAAAAAACCCCACCCTCCAAAAGCACGGTACTTTCTCTATTACTTCAAATAATGGTTACAAGATATCACCAAGTACAAGCTTCTTCAACAAGTTCTTTAACACGAACACCTGTTCTGGAGTGATACTGGCAACACTCTATTACCTGCAAACAAACTATGCATTCTACAACTCAAGGCACTCAATAAATAGAGTGTTACAAGCTTCAAGAAGGATCTAGAAGGTGAGGGGCATCCAAATCCAAAAGGCACAATATTCAACACCTTAGACATGCATTTGGACACATGTACCACATTCCCTTACACCCTGGACAAGTGTCAAACATGAAAATATTCTTCTTCCAAGCTTGGGAACCTAGAATATGCTAAAAATAGGATATGACAAATGCCTTACACATCTTACAACTATCATAGAATCTATCATAGCTGACAACACTTATAGTTGTAAGATAATTTTTCATAACTGGCTAAAAATAGTTGATTCTCTTACATCCGATCATAACCCAACTTGGGCGCCAAATTTCACCCATGCATTCAAAGGTGCCTTATGATGTGTCATAAAATCTTTCATATGTCATAGATTCCAAGGTGGGACACCTATGTCCACTTGGGATGATGATGTGTCATCCAGCCACCTCCAATAGGGATGCCACCCAGCCAATGGGTCCCAATTAGTGACATGACACCATAGGAAATTAAATAATACAAATAAATACATAAATTACAACAATTAAATCAATGTTAGGACTCTAAGGTCGAGACACCTTAATCCCAACAAAAAATATCATTGAGATCCAACAACCATCAAAAAATCCCTTATTCCTAAAGGATGGGTTAACATTAGAACAAAGAAAAGGCCAATAACAACCAAAAATAATAATTAACCACAAGAAACCATAAATGTGCAAGTTCTCCAAAAGCATATCAATATTTCAATTTCACAAGGATATCCCAAATTTACCTCCAATCCAAAATGAAAATACACTCCCTAGGGGAACCCATGGCATTTGTATTCCAAAAACATATCCAAGTTAATATGATAAAAAAATTGATGACAAAGGCCTTTTGATGAAGTCCAACCTAAGCTCACGTGGTACAAAGAAAATGAGTATTGTGAGTACCATCACATTAAGGGTCACACCACATAAAAGTGCATGAAACTCAAGAACTACATCCAAGGTCTCATCAATCACAAAATATTGAAGTTGAAGGTCATCCATCCTCCTCACCTAATGATAAATTAGGCATGTATGAAATCCCTATGACCAAAAAAATACCTCAATGTTTAAAAAGGGATCATCTCATAATAATCAAACCACCAACATACACACCAATAAAGCATCCACCTTATGTGATTTGGCATTCAATCATATTGAAGAGGCTTACCCCAAGTAGCTACCATTGAAATAAGAAACTCCAACTATGTTGTCACCACCAGGTGTGGTTGATTCATTGTCTAAGGGACCTCCTCATGCTCCCAATTGGTCATCCAATACAACCTTCTAGAACATCTTAGAAAGACTCCAATATAAATATCAATCCCAAAGCTTCTAAAAACATCACTTTTTCATAAGAAAATATTGGAGCACACTTTATAGGATTCATGATTTCATAGAGACATCCCTCCTAATCAATTCTAGGACCTAGTGGGCTAATTATTCTCCTCCAACTAGCTTGAATTTAGTCCAAAATGATATTCCTTATATTGATCCATCCCACATAAATTCTCTTCACATTGAAGTCATTAGAAACTAACATAAGGTCAAAAATGTCCTCATAAATGGAACACCTAGTTTAAATGTATGCATCTCCTCCTTCTCCTCCTCCATAGGTCCTAGTTCCTCCTCCATAGTTGAACATTCCAAATAATAGGCTAGATAGGAAGAAATAAATAATGTTGAAAGAAATGCATGTTCTTATAGGAGGTTTAGAAGAAAATGTAATACAAGATGATGCATTATCTTCTAAGGAAGATTCTCACACTTTGACTTGGTAACTCTACCTTCTTATTCTCATAGATCCATCTCAATGAGGGTTTCCCCTCCTCCTCCTTTGATTCCTCCCTACTCTAATCCTCCAAGATAGGGAAGTATACCTAGAGAGAAATAAATAGGAGCATCAATTGGGGATTCATGATTTCCAATTTAGATAAGCCCCATAATAAAGAAGAGATAAGCAACATATAAGCCTATTTTAGAGGATTTTTTATAGCTATGAGAATATTCAAGGCTCAACCAAAGCATAAGAGAGATAGGACATTATCCACCACTAGTGTGGATTATCAAGGAGATAGGATTACACAAGTTGCAACTCTTATTATTGATAAGAATGAGGTTGATATTAAGCTGGTATATTTAGATGCAAACCATTAATCTAGGAAACAACACATGAGAGGGAAATAAATACTATCTCCAAAATTTAGTGGTTGTTGTTTCAAACTACATGAATAAGGATATAAATACTAAAGAGGAGCTCAAGGATCAAGTTGGGGAGCTCACTATGTATACATTAACTACCTCATGGGCCTTATAGACTCAAACACACCTACTCTAGATATTCTAAAGGAATTGGATAAGGGAAAACCAAACAAAGATGTTGGAGGTGTGTTAGCTACTACCACTACTTGGTGGGATGGTTTGGAGGTACAAGAAGAAAGTCATTTTGAGAGGTCATCTAGTGCTATCATAAAAAAAGAAATGAAGCTAGTACAAAGGTTGAGTTTGAAGAGACTATTGATGAAGAGATCCTCTTGTTGAAGAATGTTCTACCAAAGAATCAAATAATGTCTAGAGTTCCATTTGTAGAATTACAAAGGATATTCACTAGATGGAAACCCAAATATGCATTTAGAGTGGGTTGAGTCCACTAAGTGGAGAATAAAAGTATTGAAGGCTTTCAAAGGTAATTTTTCTATAAAGAGGGTGTTTGCAAATGCTATTATGGTCAAGATTAAAAATTTCATTAAGGCCCTTCCTTGCATATTTTGGGAAAATCCTACTAAGACTTTCCTTGATGTTGTCGTCATTAAGGAATTCAAGGGGATAATTAGGAAATAGCTCACACAAGAGCTAATTAATGAATTGATGAGATTAAAAGGGAACCTTAATGTCTTCCAAGCTAGCATTACAAATATAAAGGAATTTCTAGAGAAAATAAATAAGATCCTCTTTGTGAAGAAGGTAAGAGTTTAGTGCACACTTTCCCCAAACTTCAACTCAATTCTAGAATAATTATTAATTTTCCAAGATAAATTCCTAGAGAAATAGGACCAATGGTAGATAATTTTGAATTGCGCTTGAATTTCATTTATTCTTTGACAATTTAATAAACCACTCCTTGGTGGACATTTCCCATTGTAATTCATTCCTTAGACCCAATCAATAAAATGTGTAATTTAATTTTGGGGCCTAAGTTTGAAAAATAATTGTAACTTGAAAATTTTGGGCCCAAGGATCACTTTAAGGTCTAGGCTGACTTGCTCTTTTAGATGAAGAGTTAGGCACCTAATATGGGTATTTATAAGAGTTTTAGTAACATTGTTAAGGGATATATCTTTTTGATGTAAAGTGAACTGTTGATATTTTAGCATGGGAAACTTGTTGGGCTTTGTAATCTACCAATTGCAAATAAATAAAAGGATCATACCTAATTACTCTAATTGTTCTCAACCTTGGTGGTTTTTTTTTTTTTTTTTATGTTCTTTAAGTTGAATAACATGAAATATTGAATGTGATTTGAAGTAAGGTTATGTGTAAAATCTACACATAAAATATGGTGATTTAATGCATCTAACTTGAACATATTCATTCAAATTCCTTAGAATCTTACACTTTTAGTGTTTATGATTATGCGAATATTGGTCACTGCATTATCAATTACTTTGGATTTCATCAAATCTTTCATAATTGAGGCTAAAATCGAGTTTATCATTATTTGTTTATTTTTATGTTTCTTTCTCTAAACCCTGACATATTTTGATTTTTCTTTTACAATTTGATTAGATTGAGAGTATATCTAGACCTCATGAAAATTAGATTACGAATAGACTAGAAGTAAAGTAACATTAATTCCATTTGAAAAACTTAAAGATTTATCTATTGTCATAGAAAAAATTATTTTCTAGATGTATGCAATGTCTAACTTGATATGTACCACCATAGGACCCTTGTTAAACAAATCACATAAAATAATTAGCTACTCCACATTGTTAAGACCTGACACTAAAGTCATATTGGAGTTGATTGATTATCAACATTGATCAAAGTTTTAGGAGTAGATTTTTCTTCATTCTACTTGAGTTGGTTGTCTCAAAAGACCCTTCAACATTTCTAATTCCTCAAAAATAATTAAATAATTACATATATCCTCACCCTTACATGGGCATCCCATTTTCCAACTCTATTACTTTTGAGATGCAAACATAATTAATTATTGATTAAAAATTAAGTTACCATAGTGAAATGGACCCATTTAACTTGGTAGTAACCTTTTTCCACCAAAATTGTCTTTCACCTTTTTAATTTTCATCTACTTTGAATTTATTTTTAAACACCAACTTAAAAATAATGAGCTTTCTTCCCTTTGGTAGCCCAACTAGATCCTAAATCTCACACTTTCTAAATACCATTATCTCTTTCACCATATCCTCCATCCAAGATTCATGCTCCTTTGAACAAAGAGCTTCTTTCACAATCTAAGTTTATCATTAATACAAGCGAAATAAAATACACAGCATAAATCTAGTGCATTTTGCATATCAATGGGTTTCTATTGTCATACAAAACTTCTTAAGTGTGTAGTAAGAGGATACTCATGTTATTCCTGTAAACTCTCTAAATCTAAACCTTTCTCTTCCTCTACATCTCCTATCCAACCTATTGTTCAAGTCCAACTATGCATATTTGGTTTTATTATGCTTATTTTTCTTGCCTTTTCCTTTTCTTTATAGTTGATTATACTTAAATATTAGTATATATGCACTCCTATCAAATGTAATATGTGCTCCAATATGATTTATCTTAAAAGTTGAAAGTAAATTTCATGCTAATCTTGCAATGTGCAACACATCTGTGAAATATTTTACTCTCTAATCATTAAATACATTTTTTTCCTTTCCTTTTCCAATAATTTGATGTGAACTATTGTCACCATGGAACACCTAACCACCATCACATGCTCTATATGATAACAACCACTCTTTTTGAGGAGTCATGTGATATAAGGAACCTATATCAATTAATCACGAGTCATCACTACTAAAGTTATAAACAATGAATAAAGCATGATTTTCATCATCAAAGGATTTATTAGTAGGGGAATCTTTAGAATAATTCTTATTTTGACATTTCTTCTTTGCATGGCCCCACTTACCATATTTCTAAAAATTCACTCTACTTTCACCAAGGTTTTTAGACCATCCTTTTGACTTAACCTCTCATTATCCTCCTTTTCCTTACCACCTTTTTCCTTGGTCCTACCCCAAACATGTAGTGTTCCCTTGAAATCCTCATCCATGGATTTCCACCTCATTTATTCATTGAAAAAATTATAAAAAAGGGAATTCATCTTAGGCTTTATAGTACAATGATTATTTACAACTATTAAACTCTCCCAAGATTTAGGTAAAGAGAAAATAAAATAATACATGTATTCTCCTCATCAAGATTAACATTTATAGTTCCTAGCTAGCTCAAAATAAGATTATAAGTATTGAAATTATTTAGTCTCCTTCCTTCATTTACAAGTAATACAATTTCCTTTTTAAATACAACTTATCAACAAGACTCTTACTTTGGTAGATTTCACATAT
This sequence comes from Sequoia sempervirens, assembly GCA_007258455.2. Classification (NCBI taxonomy): domain Eukaryota; kingdom Viridiplantae; phylum Streptophyta; class Pinopsida; order Cupressales; family Cupressaceae; genus Sequoia; species Sequoia sempervirens. The sequence goes on from VDFB02256132.1 coordinate 233,956,238, forward strand.
GCTTCTCCACAAACTATATGTACCAATCTCTTCAAAGACGTTCAAATGAACAAAATCAGAGAGATATGTATAGTATTCCTTGAGTCTTCTTTTCAATCTCCTTCTTGTCTTTATTTTCTAACTCAATAGGATTTTCCTTTTCTATTACAACCTCCCTTGATCTCTTTCCTCTAAAATATGCTTTATTTTTAATTTCCACAACTCGTACCCATAACCATTGAACTTCTCAATTGCAAACAAGATATAATTTACATGGCTTCTCTAACCACACTAGATCTATCAAACCACTAAACAAAGTTCTCCCACTACAACCATGTAAAATGTGCAACACTATAATAAAGACACCCATTTTCTAAAATTAACTCATAGCTCTAATACCAAATGTTGATTAATAGGGTAAACAATACAATATAAATATTAACATGATAGATATCTAATCTAATTAAGAATGCAATTAAACTAATAAGAATAATTTAACAAAGGAGAAGCAAACATAAAATATAAGTCATAATACCAAATATCCATGGATAAATTCTTTCAAAAAAAAATTCACCACCAAAGAAACCTAAGTTTGTATTAATTACAATCACGTTTGTAGACCAATACAATTACTAATTCCTCTTATAATGATCTAATAATACAAGAGTAGGTATAAAAGGAATTTAAAATCATCTATCCCATGCCAAAACTATTAGTCAAACCATGAATCATAGAAAAAATACAATGCCCCCATAGTCTTGGTCAAACAAATCATAATAGTAACTCTTCTTACACATATTGCACCTCTCTTATGCATCATAGATTATGTCATAATGGTCAAATTGATCACTTTCCCAAATCTAGGCTCTTCTTGAGAGTATTCAATACATTAGTCATAAAAATCAAATTGGAAAGATGATCTATAACTCCCAATTTTGATATTTTAAAAGTAACTCAATGCCTTCATACACAATATTCCAAGTATCTTGAAGAATAAATAATATCCCCACCTTCGCATGGGCATCTCATTTAACCATAAATTATTTATCATTTACATAATCAAATATAAATTATAAGATGAGACTTGCAAGGTGAATGGTACACCTAATCCTAACAATTAACAATTACCCACTTATTATAAATCATGAATAAATTACAGATCTGGGCTACATGGTGTGTGCATGGTCCTATTGTCTTCTCTCTACCTTTTGTACTATATTAGGTTGAACTTTATCTTCTCACATAATACCTTTTCTCATATTTTGAAGTGTACTCCACACATATACTAAAAAAAAAGCTATTAATTCACTTTATCCTTATGAATCAATCAACAATTTATCGAAATCATTAAAATAACATTACATATAAAAAAAAAAAAAAATTAATTTTATCAAATATATTTAATGATTACAAAATATTAATCCAAATATAACTAATTATTCATCATATCCTAATTAGTCTAAAATTGAAACAATAATTGCATTAATTTTTAGAAGGTGGGTATGTGCAGGATCATCATGGAAAAAACAGGCCCTTAAGTGGTAATGAAAATTCAGAAAAATCAGAGTTAGGAAACTTGACATAAAAATTTGAATAAGTTATCTATATTATTTCAAAAATATGTAAGAATAGAATCTATGGAAAATTGAATGTAGTTTCTAAACTACTAAGTTTATTTTTTTTTAAAAGTCTATTTGGTGAAAATTTGAAATTTCAATGCATAGTACTTAAATTTTAGGGAAAAAATAAGAGTAGGTGTCTCCGACCACCCTAACCACAATAAAATGATAATATTTTTTTATAATATTTTAGATATAAGTAGAGGACTCATGTCCAAATGTGACGATATTTTTTGTAATTTTTTTCCAAGTAAATAATTAATTATGAATTTTTATTACAACTTTTAAAAATATAAAACTGTATGTCTACCACCACTTGGTCAAAACTTCATGAAATTCATATTTTTTTAATCCTATAGTATCTGACATAGAATGTGACACATATTTTAGATTCAAAAATATGATACGTTGAAAGTTATAGATATTTTTCAATCAACCTATCAATCAGACTTTAGTTGTAATTCCTAATAGAAAATGAATAATAATTATTTATTAAATTCAAAGTAAAGAATAATTTATATTGGTGGAAAGTTGAGTCTCTACAAACCCTTTTCGTTTCATCAATTTTGGCTAAAAATAAAGTCGTCAGCCACATGGACGAAGTCTAGAAAAACAAGGTGAGTTGTCAAACACGTTTTTTGCGTTGACTTCTTAGGATTGGCATGTCCAAGCCAAATACCAAAGTAAGCCCGAGTCTAATCCCTAGGCAATAAATTCTTTGTTAGAAATATCAGATATCTATTTCAAATCGGATATCCGTTTCAAATCGGATATCAGATTTGGTTTATATATGATTTTAAAAAATGTTTTATACTTTATAATATATGATTTAGAAAATGCAATAAATATTTTATAGTTTATTTTAATATATCTAGTTTAGAATATAAAATATAGTTTATAATTTAATATATAATATATTATATTATTATGTATAATA
>VDFB02256132.1:233968655-234072514 GCA_007258455.2 Sequoia sempervirens
AACATCTAGTTGTTACTATGCAATGTGAAGCAATGCTTGAGCTCAAAAGATGTGCAATGCAATGTAACTCAATAATATGAATATAAACTTACATAATATTTAACCATTCTTTATGCTATTGTACATTGATATTTAACCATTGCTCAATTGATTAAATTTTCAAAGAGTTTAATCATGCACATGAGGAAGAAATTAAATTTTGATTGTCAACTTCTATATATCAAATTATCCAATAATCTTGAGTGTATCTCCATATACAAAAATGGAATCAACGCCAACTCAAACAAAGTTTTACAATATGTGGTGCATATGCCATCTCGTATCCATTCAAAATGTACATGCCAAATGTCTATCCCATCCTAAACCACTAGTGGATCATCAAAATGGAGCCTCTTGAAGCTAACTCCGCTGGCTCCTCAAGGTAGCTTGCACAAGAAAAATTCAAACCACACAATTGAGATTAGTTATACCTATATAATTTAAAATTGAATAATTAACATAAAAATCAATACACATTGAATAATAATTGAACTCTAAAATTGAAATCTTGATTACCTGAAATATATGTCTCTTTGAAGGGTCAGGAGTCCTATAATATACCCCTCTCAAAGAACTAACTAAACCAACTTTTGTAACGTCAATCTATATATGTGAACAAAAACATGAAATTGATCCTAGTTAGCATAGAATTGTCAGTAATAAGAACATATTTACCAAGCACAAAATAAAATAAACACATACCTCTTTAGGTTGATCTTTTTTTGTTATCTCCTTTAAGTGTTTCAACACCTCCTCCTTGAGGTGTTTCAACACCTCCTCCTTCAGGTGTTTGAATACCTACTCCTTCAAGTGTTGTGGCACTTATCAACAATGATGTATAGCTCACAACCACCTGTACATAAAAATTACAAGTACATATGAAACTACGAATCTATGTCAATGTATGCATAATCAATAAAATATCTTATAAATCTTAATTCAATTAAATTTGAGTTCAATTACCTTTCCCTTATCTAACATTGTGCATCCATAGTTTGGAGAGCGTCGCACCTCGCTCGCACTAGGTGTTTCCTACAACCAGAGAATAAGATAAACATATAAGTTAATATATAATTTCATTAATGACAATTCAAATGACAAGCAAGTATACAGTAAAAAAAATGTAAATGAGTGAGTGTGAAAATACATACTATGTGCATCTCGAGGCCAAATGAAATGGCGCTAAGGGTGCTATCAGTCACCCGTGTGAGCTCCTCCTCAGACATTAACTGTTAAATAGACCATGTAAATAAATATTAGTACTTGATACTATCTCTTATTAATATTCATTTTTAAAAAAATGCAAGTTATGAATTTACACCTTAAATGTTACCTGTGTAACTACTCCAATGTCCACCTCTCTAGCAGGAGAGGACTCCGTAGGGTGTGCTCCACTCCCCTACGTGTGATATGCTATAATCTCCACATCCTGGATGTCATAATCAGAAGTGTCTAATGGCTGCTCAGGGGGCTGTACAATAGGACCCAAGCATATTTGTTGGCACGTATTGAAAATATGTGGCACACAAATATGTGGACCCGAGGAGGATGATGCAGCAGCACTGGATCCATCGCCAAGATCACCAAACTGTGGTTGAGCTACTGAAGAAGCATGGGAAACCAAAAGACCACTCAAAGAGTGAATGGCCTAGATAGTTTGTGTGGTTGCATCCTCTGTAATATCTAGATGTTGTACTGGAGGTGGCGGAGGAAGGGGAGGACGGGGAACATGTGGGTGCCTGACTACTCTAGCTACCCTGGCCTATCCTGGGGCATACCTCCACCAATGCCTGGAAGGGTTTAATGTCAAAGTAATTGACATGATGCCCTAACAAAAACTCAACATATAATTTTTTAATAAAGTAAAATGGTACATCAAGATTATTGTTGGGTGGTTTATCAAAACCATACACCAACGATCCCAAAAGTTATCTACTATGCCCCTATCGTGCACCATTTTATAGAAAGTTTTGGTTTGTTAACATTAACTAGAAACCAGTGCTGGGGTTAATAAATAAAGAGGCTATTTGGGCTTTTGTTATTTGGAGATCTTTCACATCATCATAAGACAATCCACATGCATAATATTGCCTCATGGTTTCTCGCCACAAATGAAAGGCATTATGTTGGGTGGAGAGGGTTTCTACATTTGTAATTATTCCTGTCAATGTGGTTGACATACGGGATAATCGAGGGATTTTCTTATAAACATCACAAATGCCCCTCAATTGCTCCAATTTTTCATGAATTAAGTCTTCAATTGATGGCTGGGAGGTGGTGGAGCATTTGGCATTTCTGCATTTTGATTCTCAGCTGGTGGATTTTCATTCTCAACTAGTGGAATTTGTGCATTCTCATTCTCGGCAGCCATAATTCTTGATTAAAGTTAAAAAATAATTAATCTAATTAAAATTAGACAATATAAATGAAAATATTATAAAAATACCCTAGTTTTAAAAAAAATCCAAAAAAAACCCTACTTTTCAACAAAAATCTATAAAATTCTCTAATTTTTAATACAAATACATAAGAAACACTATTTTTAAATCAAAATCCATTAAAAAAATTCATTTTTTTTATCAAAATCCATTCTAAACTCAATTGTTTCATAAAAATTCAATCAAAAACCCTATTTTGAAAAAAAATCCACAAAAAATTCATTTTTTAATCAAAATCCATTCTAAATTCAATTTTTTCATAAAAATTCAATCAAAACCCCTATTGTGAAAAAAATTCCACAAAAACATTCATTTTTTATCAAAATCCATTCTAAACTCAATTTTTCATAAAAATTCAATCAAAAACCCTTTTTTTTTTTTAAATCCACAAAAAACCATATGAAATTATTCAAATCTAAATCAAAATTGAATCAAATCAAATAAAAATAAAAAAACTTACCTTTTCAAATCGGATTTTGGCCAAATCGGATATCCGTTACGCGAAGAATCAATTCATTATGAAATAACTTAAAAACAGCGACTGACTTTTTTTATATATGCTTTTTGCAGATCGGATATCTGATTTGTAAAACTAGGTTTGGTGTTTGGTATGGTGACACCCGAGCCTAAAAAAATTCAACACGTTCTTTTCGCATTTTTCGGTCGATGAAAGACGTGTTTTTTTCCTCATTGCCACTTTTTGGCCCACCATGATCCTGCACATACCCAGGTACTACAAATAATGACATTGATGATTGAATGAATATTTTATTAATTTAATTTGTGGCAATATATTATATCCTTGAGGGGAGTAATGGAGGTCAAATAGCAATGGAAAATTTAATCCATCAAAATAACAAATAAGTTTACTTTTATAAAATCATTATGGTCTATCATGTGGCAAAAGTAAAGCATTTTATTTTTCTTGGTTGTACCTTTTATTGTATATTTAATATATGAGTAATGAATAAGTCCATGATGGGGTTAGAATAAGTTTGGTTTATAAATGGAAGATGTCATTTTACACTTTAAATTATATATGCCCATTAATGTTATTCTCAAGAGAGGAAAAGGTTTAATTTATTTATAAAAATATTAATTATATTTTTTTAATAATTGTATATGAGCACTGGTTAAAGTTATGATGTGACAAAAGGAAATTTGATTTTCATAAGCATATCACAAAATTAATTATTGTTTTAAAAATAATATACCCATAAGAATAATATAGTGACTAGTCTTTGTCATTTCACTATGATTAAATATTAATAGTAGTTATCTTCTTAAGATAAAAATAAATAAAATTAAAAGACATTAAATAAAATAAAAAGCTAACTAGTTTATTTAATTATGTGTTGGGAAAAATTATATTCTAATTGTAAAAGATTATTTTTTGTTGGGCATTTAAGCAATATATGTTGTGAATATTCTTATAATTTAACCTCAACTTTTGAGATTTCATTTTTTCCATTGCTTGCTATTACTCTCTAGACCATATTTAAAAACTGTAATTAACATTTTAAAAGCAAATTAAAATATACCTAAATTTTGAAAATGAGAAAAATTAATTAAATTTAAGATTAATAAATAATATTAAAATCATAAATTAATAACATTTAAATTAAAATAACTTAACATTAATAAACTAATATTCTTAACTTATTAGTATAAGATTCTACAATAAGTTAAGTAATTAACATCTTATGTCTCAAAGATTCTTCAATCATTAAAAACTTAAAATAAGATTAACAAAATATTTATGTAAAATCTAAAAGATGAGATTAATGAAATCAGTGATAATTTTAATAAACCCCCTAAAAAATATAAAATATTAGTGAATCTTTCACTTTAAAAAAAAATAAAATATTAATTTCTATTGGTAATCTTTCTTTTAAAAAAAATATATTAATTTTATTGGCAAATTTTTTACATCACTAAAATTTTATAGAAAATTTTGACAATATTGAAAAACAATAGGAAAATGCATTAATTACCATGGAAAATCAATAATTTTGGAACGTTCGTGATCTAACAACTCTCATTGTATTGTGAGGTCTATTGTGAGTGAGTAGATTGGAATTTTTAGTTACAATTTTTAATAAAATAAATTCTTTGACCATCTAAATAAGACTATAATAAAATTTTGTAAAAATGTGTCAAGGCTATATTGATTGAAAATATGCCTCTAAAACAACTAATAATTATGATATATTATTGACAAATTAATATAGATTTGAATTTTTGAGTTACAATTTTGGTAAAATAATTTTTTTGACGATTTAAATAAGATTGTAACAAAATTTTGTAAAAATGTGGCCATTCAACTCACATTATAGCTAATTTGTGAAAAATTATTTACCATTGTGATTGAAGGAATATAATGACATGCTTTACTTTTGAACTCTTACATTTTCTCTAACCATAAGACTAGATATTTATTTTATGTTTTAATTTGATCTCAACCTTCTAAAATTAGACATATCGCCCAAAATTATTTTAAAATAATGTACTAAAAATAAATATAAAAATAATTAAATCCATATATTATTAATTAGAATCTACTTTAATACACCGTAATATATGTTTGTAAGTGATTTGTTGATATATAAAAAAGTCAATATTAATGAGACAAATGTTTTGGAATCTAAAAATTTATTTAAAAAAAATTGCCGAAATAAAATAAAATTAAAAATTTTAAAAAAACCTACCATCTAAATCTTAAAAGCTCTAATTAATAATTGTTAAAAGAAAGGGAATTTCAGAAATCTAATAATAATAAAGCAGACCACCAATAGGAGATTAGGAGAACCCCAGACGGTTTAGTCAATCTATTATTTACGGTAGATGGAGCGGAGCAGGCCAAGACTGACGAAATTTAAGAGCATTACAACAAACTTGTTTGTAAGGGTAAAAGATGCTCACCTCATTCTTTTTGTTCTATGTGGAACCTCAAATTTAGGGTTTCTATAACAGTTGAGCAAACAAATGTGCACCTTTGAAAACACCCATTTTTTTAAGCCCTTCATCGCAATTGAGTGGCGTGACACAACCCACCTATAGCCGCTTGACAAACGTCACATATTAGTCAATACCCTCTTAACCACTAGACCAACTCTTTAGCTCTCATTAAAATAGCTCCAAAATATTCTTTGGTAATGACAACCATGACAACCACCTCAACAACTCAAACATATGTTAAATGGGTGTTGGGGATTGCAGGGCTTCTCCTCTATATTAGTATTCAAGTTGTTGAATCACCCCTTGCCCAATATAGATCTCTTATTTGTATTTAAGTTTCTCTTTTCACCATTTCTCTCTGCAACTTTTTGGATTTGTTGCTGCTTGTTTTTTCTAGTTTTTTTTGGTTTGTATCTTTGTTTCTGAAGTTAATCTTTGGGTTTCTATCGTCATTTTTTAAGTTGATCTTTGGGTTTGGGTTTCTACCGTCGTCTTTGAAGTTAATCTTTGGATTTCTATCATCGTTTTCGAAGTTGATCTTTTTGGGTTTCTCTCATCTTCTGTGAAGTTGATCCTTAAGTTTCTATTGTCGTCTGTGAAGTTGATCTTTAGGTTTTTGAATTAGATTGAAGGTTTAAGAGTTTTGAGCTTCTTTAGTGAATCTTTGAGAACTTTGGCCTCTTCAAGAATAGTGAATCTAAAGCCTCATAATCTAGTGGTTACGAATAGTGAATTGAAATTCTTCTCAACTTCACATGGAAAAACTTTTACCTTTATCTCTTAACTAAATAATAAGGGATTTTTTAAAAATGTTTTTGTTCATTTTTAGTGAAGCATTTTAAATTTTTATTGGAGCTTTGAATCAAGTACTAAAATATTTGGTCTCCCTTTGTGGCAAAGTTTTGCTTCATTTATACTCTTTCTCAAAAGACAAAACATAAAAAATTCCTGACATTGCCTTTTTTGATGTAACTCGCGGTTGCTTCACAGTGAAGTTTATATCCACCTTTTTGTTGTACCAGTCACTCGTTAATGTCTTTTTTAAAACAAAATTAAGATTAGAGAATCTTTAAATCAATAAAAAAGAAAATCTTCGAATTGCCATGAAATAAAATATTCTGCTCATTACAGACAATACTCCAAACTGTAATGAATTCTATCGCCGTTGCCTTCACTTAGCTGTTGGTCCCATTCAAGCATTACGACTGCAATTCTTGTCTCCGTCTTCTTCTCCATTAGACAATAGATTCTCCTCCCTAAATCTTTCCATTCCTCAATCTTTACAAATCTTGCCAGAGATTCTGTAATTGGAAAAAAAACTGGTCGTCAAAACTCAGATAGTTTTCGCCAGTTGTATAGCTCTGCGATCGTGCGCTGCAGGCACGGGACTGGAAAGCGCGAGGAGAATAGCTTAACGAAGATGACGGAAGTAAGTCCCAACTTCTGGCTGCCGTCAAATGTGCTCAGCGATGACGATGATGATGAACAAACTGATGCCCTGTTTACGCCCCGGGGCGTCATGGCCTATGAAACAGAAGCGGCCCAGGTTCGAGTCCTTCTGCGCCCCGAATTTTTCAGGTGGTTGTTATTTTAATTTTTCCTTGATTCTTATGGTTTACGGTTTGTTGCAGGAAGTTGCAGGGTCGAATTCGCCCAAGTCGACGATTTCTAGCGGTTCGTCACCGTCGTGCAGTCAGACGGAGAGAGGGAGTGATGCTTGCGATTTATTGGACGGCCCGGCCATGAAATTGAAGGTGAATGAGGTCAACTGGAGTAAGGATTTTCATGCCGAGTGGTCCTCTGCAAATAACATCAATATTAACGAAGGAAAAGGAAATGCCTTCACAGCCTGGAACTCAACTAATCTTACCGAAAATTCTACTATTCCTGCCAACCAGGTAGACAGTTTTGTTTAATTCAGTTTTCATCAATTTAACTGAATTTTTAGTTTCCATCCGACGTTTTTATAACTTATCCATCCGTCCGGAAACTAATTTTGGTTTGCAGTTAAAAAGACTAAATTAATTTTTCAAAAAAAATAGTTGTTATTGTTGTTATTATTGTTATCATGCTGTGGTGGTGATGAAGTGAAAAGCAAGGCAATTTAATTAATTAATTTTTTTAATTATCTTCGTTTGATTTGTGTGTTACCTGGAGTGAGCTGTGCAAGTATTTTTAACATATAAGATTTAGACCAAATGATAAAAATGAAGATAACAGTTTTTTTCTTTTCTTCTCTTTTGAGCTAATGACTTGAGTTCTGCGACTTATAAATTATTTGATACAATAATGTTTTTTATTTAATCCTGCAGCACTGAATTTTTTGGTGCAATTGTGTTTTTTGGTTAATAATTTATTTAGTTTTACAATATTGATTGTAAATTTTCTCCCTTGAATTTCTATTGATATTTGTTATTGGAAGAGCTTGAAATTAACGAATCGTTGCTCAGGACCAAGGTTTAAAGAGATCAATTTCTCTTCATTTTGATTTCAGAATATTTCTGTTTTGAGAGATTTTCTGTGTTCTGTTATATACAGTTCATTTTTTCTGAGTCACTGTTCTGTCTTTTTCTTGCTTGTTTAATCTTGGGTGAGATTATGAGTAGGGGATGCGGAGTGTCACTAATCTACTCTATATTCCTAGGGTTTGAATCTAGGTCATGCTGTAATACATGCCATGGTAGTTCTCACACGCTTATCACACGTGTGTTAGATGTATCCTTAAACCATAAAGTTGTCACATGTTTGCTTGGATTCATGTATCAATTATCATTCCATCTGAAGTATAGGTAACTAGTCACGTGTGTCAGCCTTATTGTATGATTGCAGTGAGGAGCATTTAAACCCAGGTCATGTCCTCACAACTACTTTCCATTAGACAACTACTTTCCATTACCACTACTCCACAATACCAGGGACTTATATTTTTTAATTTAGTTGTTTACTTTTCTTTTCTGAGTTTTTGTTTCTCTTTTCTTGTAGTTGTTATTGTTGATTGTCCATCCCCTGTGGCCCTAGTTTTCTAGTGGCGAAGCTTGGACTTTTTTGTGGTGGTATTCAAACCCTGTATTTCTGTGAAAATCTTTCTTAATATGGAGATTACTTTCTGGTGTTTTTGTATAATTTTCTTCTGTATGTGTTCTTTATAAAAAGAGAATTGAATTTTGCGGTCAATTTTGCCTCCCTCTTTGTTTTTGCTTTTAAACAAGCAAGCATGAGGCATATTGTAATCTGTATCCATTACATATGTGGTAAAAAATAGAGATTGGCACCAGAAAATCAAACAACCAACATGGTGTGGAATCTGGATTGGTGTTCTATGTGGAATTTGTGTGGCATAATTGAACTGTATAACCAGTTCTTTGGCTTAGCTACGTTTAACATCATCTTGCATATATCTGATACACTTAGCACTTCACTAATATCGAACATTGTGGTTGGGTTGTTTACCTTGTGCTATCTTGAAAGTAGTCCAATTCACTGGGTTTGGATCTATGTAGTTTAAATGTTCCATCTAGTAGGGGTGTGACTAAACATAGCTAGATGTTGAGCTTCTACAGTAATCTTTAGTGCGTAATATTAGGTCCAGCACACCACTTGTCTTCTTACTGTTTGTTGTTTTACTATGGGGTGGATTATTCTGGTTCTTCCATTTTGATTGGATCCATTATTAATTCATTTCGTGTTTAACAGTAATCAAATTTTCTGTTTTCTTGATATAAACTTTTGGTACTATTTTTTTGGGTATAAGATTGCCTTCTCTCCTAATATATTGCGATGCCCATCTTTGTTGTGATTTAAAGATTTGTCTCCCACCATTCAAATTTATTAAAGTGCTTGCGATAAGCTTACTTCCTCACTGTTCCTTGGATTGAATTTTTTTGCTGTGGTTTTCATAACATAATGTCTTGTTCTTGTGTTTTGGGATTTATTGATAAGTTAAATTCGTCTCTGATTGCCCTGTTCCAAATTTATCCATTCTCATGTATTGCTGGGGTTTCTTGATTCTTAAATCCTCGCTTCCAAGTTTCATTGTGATGCAACCATGTGTCTAGTTTTCTTTGAACCACGATTTACTTGCCATTGTTTTCCTTCCTTAGGAGCTATGTATATTTAGGATCATAGAGAAGTCATTCGCGGAGTATTAGCCCTTAGGGTTTATTTGTGATTGATTGGCTCTCTCTGCCTAAGAACTATTACTAAATTAACCCTGTTTTGTTAATGCATTTTGCTATGTAAATTTTGCTTCTGTTTTCTTCATCAGCAGATTTATTGTGGATATTTACTCATATGTGTGTTGTGGATGGTTTTTCAGTTAATGCGAGAGAAGCCCCGCTCTGTACCCTCTGGATGGTGCCAACAGACAAAACTAATGCAGAGCCACTCGACAAGAATTGTTGACCATTCTTATCCACCATGGGCTTTCGTTCAGGGGGCAGGGTCAGGCATGAAAGCAGTTTTTCTTGAATCTAATGGATCTGGCAGAGAATCTGGAGGCACGGGGGTTTTCCTGCCTCGCAGGGCTGGAAATATTTTTGATTCGAAGAAGAAGAAAAAACCTGGTGTGTTACTTACCACGAGTTATTTGTATTTGACTTTGGATCTTGCAAAACATGTGTAACAGATAACTGTTCTCCCTTGCTTGCAGGTTTCTCTACTGTTCTCCTTCCTTACCGAGTTGTTCAGGCATTGAACCTTACTATCCAAAATATGAATGTACAGTCGTCTGTTCGTGGTAAGACCTGGACCATATTGATATTCTTTCTTGTGACTTATCCATATTATAAGTTCATGTCTGTTCCTTTGCCTTAAAACATAGATTTTACAGTCCATTTTAGCATTTGTTTACACATTTTCAAATAAGGTTGTCCGTCCTTTGCATATTTATTGTCAAAAATTCTGATTTTGAGCACAAAGAGAAACCATAGATTATTCTCTTCATGAATGTTGTCCGTATTATATTTATTGCAATTGAATTTCTGCTGTGACTTGTGAGCAATTCATAGTAGCCCCTCTTTGCTTTGTCTGTATTTAGATTTATCCCTCATCACTTCGCCACACTTCCATAGATTTGCATATTTTCTCTAATAGCAACAGCTTATTGTTGTTTGACACTCTTGTTGCCACATTTACCTCTATTGTCTTTTTTGTTCCTTGGCATTTAGGTCTATTCCTTGTACGACACTCTTGTTTTGGTACTTCCAGTTTTCATATTCGCTCTTATATAATTGAGATCAACTGATTTTCAACCTTTGGTTCTGGCGTTTCTTCCTTTTGATATTCATATCTGGAGTACAATGATTTGAGGTTTACTTTGTTCTTTAGTTGAACTGACTTGTTTTTATTCATGCATTGCAGATTTAGACAAGTGGAAAAATGGATCCGTCTGTGGTAGGAAGAATGAGAATAATAGCCCTCTTTCTGGGAATGGGTGGTCTGACCAACAAAAAGAACCTTTCCATTCTGTCAAAAATACTCACGCACTTTCCCCTGAAATTAGTTTACCACAAGATTGGACTTATTAATTTGATTAAGTCCTCCTAATTTCAATATCACATGCTGCTAAGGAATCATAAGATGATCACATACAGGCATTCGCTAGAGTTTATAACATCTATAGGAGATGTATGTAGTCAAGAATAACTCTGTGAGAGCAATTGTAGACACAGAACAATGCTCTGGTATGGATCTGTTGAAAGGTTGTCACTGTAGGTAGTCTCATTGGGAACTTTATCACCATTGTACAGAAAGTAAATAGTAGGTGATTCAAAGTGACATATGGTCGTGACTCGTGATAATTAGAATCACCACCATGGTGACTATATTACATGTAAAAGACCGGGAAAACTTTAAATCTCAATGTTCACATACAGCACTGTGAATAAATGGTGTTTACCCATAAGCAAAATTGAACTTTTACTGTTCAATGTTCTGTGTACTCTGTAATTAGCAGAATAATAAGAATTCAGTCCGACATACATCTGTTTGGCTGCTTCATTTTCATCTGAAGGACAATGGTTCCAAGCATGCGGTATACTCTGGTAGGTCATGTTGCCTGTCTAAATGGTATGCACCAAACGAACTAGGGCTTTGTCCAAATTATAAACATTAAACTAACAAAGGCAGTTATTGTCACAACCCGACCTGGGTTGTGAATTACTTATTCAATTATTTATTTTGATGTATACGCCGTTGACTACAGTTGCACAACCTTCCAGATTCATTCAAGTGCATTCCACAGATCTTGGAGTTCACGTACACCATCCATACAATACTTTTCAGGAAATTTGTGCTACTTAAGGCTATAATTATCGATGAAATTAATGTCCAAGTTGTACGATACTCCTCGAACATGGATTCATTGGCTAGCGATATATTTTGTTAGCAAAGGAAGTTAAAGCAATATAATTTACACTTCATATATGCGTGAATAATAAAGCATTAATTTCCATCTATCATTTTGGATAGTGCAAAAATTAAATAGTTTTTGTACTCTAAATAATTTTAGAATGTTTGAAAATATAATTATTCACGAGTGAGAATGCAAGGTAAGTTAGAGCGTCAAAGTTAGCACACGAGGTGTGAAGACAAGTGTATTTAAAAGCATGACGAAAATCATTATATTAGGAAAAAGCCCTTACACTATAGACAATGGTGTCCTAGGGGAGAGGACCTAGTACTTGAGCATGTTTCAATAGTTGTGATAGTATTTGTTTATATAATGTCCAATATTTTTATCAATATTGGACCAATAGTTGTGACTTTAAAGTTGTTAGTGTTGATGATGATTACCCATAATTAAACAAAATGTATTCCTTTGATCTAAAAAGCAACCAATCATATGATGCCACATCAACGCTCAATAAAACATGTTGTGAATGCACACGTATTGGTCTCACTTTTTTTTTTGGCCTTTTTGGACAACTTGACAAAAAGCATGTTGATGTGGCCCTAAAACCTTAGTTATAAGCAGGGGACTTGCCAAGTTGTAAAAATTGGGGAGTGATTTGAAATTTCCACGTAGGATAATTAGAAGCGTGAAGTTAGGGTGCTCAACTACTAGGTCCCCTCCCCTATCTAGTCAAGAGTCCTCAATAGATATTGAAAATTTTCCTAGTTTCCTTGCCACAAGTGCAATTCCATTTCTATCGGTTTTGTCCATGTCAAAGGTCGAAATCAATTTGGTAGAGATTAGTATTAGCTTTAAAATTGGTCATCTCAAATCCCATCTATTATTGGTAAATTCACAAACTATTAGCTAGTTGGAGAGAATTTGCAGAGATGGGAAAAATCTACTTTGAGCAATTTGTTGATGTGGATGTTAGTCACACATAACACAGATAAAATTCACAAAGAACTTTATCTCTCTTGAAAGAAAATCAAATTATGAGATAGAATTTAATCATCCCAAGGTTTTGTTAGTTAGGTTTGATTGTGCAAGCTTTACTCAGAGTTTGTTGTGAAACTATTTTTACAAAGGGACTTACATAGATAAAATTCACAAAGAACTTTATCTCTCTTGAAAGAAAATCAAATTCTGAGATAGAATTTAATAATCCCAAGGTTTTGTTAGTTAGGTCTCAACTGTGCAAGCTTTACTCAGAGTTCATTGTGAAACTGTTTTTACAAAGGGACTTACACACTAGATCTGTAAGAATGGTTAGGTTCTGAAGATAATTGTTACATACACAAAATCAACCTTAATTAGTGTTCAAAGATCTTTAATATGATTATGTTTATGTATTTCAGAACACCTCTTATCATCGGATTTATTATTTATGATGCTTTAAAATCTATGAATTTGAGGGATTTCAAACCTCAAGATAAAATGAAAAAGAAAGAGCCGAGAAAGAGAATTTATAGTGATTTGGCACAAATATACTTTAAAACTGTAAAAAGATATCATTTACCAGCTTGTGCTTCACGAGACCCTATCACAATTACACACAAGTGGTGCACATCTCCAAAAAAACTTGGCATTCCTAAGAAATGATTCAAATGCACCTGTATCTAGCATAGCACTTGATATTTCAAAGGAAAATGACAAGTGTACGGTCATATATGGTTTACAATCAGGAATGACCATCATTTGATATCATATTTACAATATTTTCAAGTATAAGCAAACAATTTCATTGTCCAAGTGATGTGAACAAGAATTGACAATTTTCCAATTATATGCCCCACAATTATCAACAATTTCAAGACCTAATTTGATTTCTAGAGGGGAATTTAGATCACTTAGTTGCTTTTTGTAAAAGTTTTAACCGTGAGCTCTTTGAGCTCCTTTTTTGTTGTCCTCTCCCTAAAATGAACACTTTTGGGCTATTTATAGAATATAGCACTCCTAAAATCAATTACAACTAATCAATGGTCAAGATTCATCCTCAAAAATCAATGGTAGTAGATTAAACTCATCACATGGGTGATGTCAATAAGTAGTCATAGTTGGCAAGAATTTGAATTACCTACAAAAGGAACAATTTAACTTTATCAAATATCAAGTCATTTGTAAAATAAATTGATATGTTCATCTAAATTATAACTTTAGAATTAAATTTACAATGCATTAATGTTTTGAGAACTCCAAATAATAAAATGTTTAGTTTTTAAGTTGTATTTATTACCGTCTTAAACATGCATACACCATTTTTTGGTTTTAGTAAATTATCCCAAACAGTTTTTGGATTTTTTCCTTATGCTCTAATATTTTCAGATTATTTTGAATTTTTAAATTCCCTCAAGAAACAAGGGAGATATCATTGTTTTACTAAAGTTGCTTTTTTACTTTTGGGTTTTTGACCCCTGAAGGAAATTTCAAGTTTTTTGGGTGCAAAAGGAAATTTTAGGATTTTTTATTGCAAATGGAAATTTCAAGATTTTTTATTACAAATGGAATGTCAGGATTTTTAGGTGCAACTGCACATTTCGGGATTTTTTGTTGCTACTTGCACATTTTAGGATTTTTCATTGCTACTACAATGAGGATTTTTCCACTAATGCATAATTTCAGGATTTTGGAGCACTAATGGAAATTTTAGGATTTTTGGGCACTAATAGAAATTTATTCCCATAACACATAAAATACCCTAGAGACATAACTTTTTTTTTTTAGTAATTTCAAATTTTTTGAAAGGTAACCCAGGTTACTTTTCAGTGTTCTTTCCATCTGTCTCAACCATTTGGAATACCATATTTTGGATTTTAAATTTATGAGAAATTTTCCAAGTTATTTTGACCATTAGGGTAATTGAATTTGAGGTTTGGGAGACCTGGATAAATCATTGAATTGCAGGGCAAGCTAGACCTAAGCCAAAAATGGGGGTCCTTGTTTTTCCAAAGAAAAATGGGGCATGTTGTGAGACTACCAAACACAATTCACATCATATTTCCTTTTCACCTCAAGGTTTCTTCATAGTTCTTTGTTCATGTATGGAGCTAAAAGGAAAAAAATGAACAAGTTATGGTTGACAGATGGTGCTAATCTATTCTCCCAAGAGTGGTAGCCAAATTTTGATCCCCCTTATCATTCAATCTTAAATTCAACCAACTTGGATTCTCCTTTATTATCTCCCTTTAGAATATTAGTGTATCTTTATACTCTTAAAGATTAGTAATTCCCTTGGCATATTCAAAGAGGAGAATGACAATGTCAAAGAAGAGAAATCAAAAACTTATTTTGGAATATGTCAAGATAAATTTCTCCCCCCTAAAACTCATTCTTCTTGAGACTTCAAAATGTGAATGGTCTCAAACCATTGAAATAGACCTCCCAATTGTAGATGTTATCATTGCTCAAAATAGGGGTACAAGATATTTTCTTGTCCAAAAATGGTGAAGAAGGCTTCATCTCCCCTTTTGATGGAGATCTTACTTGATTCTAAAATATCTATTAGTTTCCTAAGGCCAAGAAAGATTTAGATCTAATGGAAACCCATCCAATGAAGAGTTGTAAAGAACACAAGTGGTCTTTTTCTCCTCCAAGAAACATTCATGCCAACTCTTTGTTATTGCTTTATGCACAACAAAGAGATCCCACCACCCCATTCCCTTCCCTACCTTAAATTCCCTCATTACTTCAGAAGATCTAGAGGATATGAACTTGGAAGAAGATATCATGCACACTCCCAAAGAAGTGGATATGGAAATAGATTTTAAAATCTCCAAACAAGGTGTGAAGAAATTCATTTCCATAAAAAAAGTTATGACCCATGCACAATTCCACACATCTTGTGCTCCTATGTATTGGCTCAACATCAACATATCCCATGCCACAATATTCCCTTGTATACACATTGCATGAAGACTTCTAACAAGTTTTATTCATGCACATCTACACAAGCATTGATTGTAATTAGTTTTGTGCAACTCTGTGCAAGACAGTCACATGCATATCTTTAGTAGTGCAATACAACTTCATATCATAAGTATGCACATTAACTTTAATAGCTTCAAAAATATCTTGCATTAGACCTTTTCATTTTGTGCAACCCATCACATGGGTGCACATGCATCTTCTTAGAATAGGTAACTAGCACCATACACGATCAACACCTAGCACCACTTCATATTGCACTACAACCACATATGGGTCTAACATTTGTCAACTACAGATCCACATTTGAAATGTATCATATGTTCATCACATCTATCATAATTTTATTTGTAGGCCTAGTTGATGGCTTTTATATAAATACAGATAATATACATAATATAGGTAGAGATCTACAACTAGAGATCATCTCTATGAGCCTGTTCTTGCAACCTTGTAGAATTCCCATTATCATAGCTGGTACCTATCTATTGTGCTATGGAAAATTATATGGATGCATTCTTTACCTAATCACAAAAAACATGCTTTCCCATAATTTCCCCTTCAACTTTATATATTCACACTATAAATAAAGAAAGGACAATAGTCTCTTCATGCGATTACCATGACCAATTATTCTTTTCATGATTCTCCTATAAAGCTTCTATTTTTCAACACCTAATAGAAAAATATATATTTCCATTAGTTTTGTTCCATAATATTGTTGCTACTTGCAAGGTTGTCCTTCAGTTCTTAAACTAGAACTAGATCATTTTAAAGATTTCACAAACATAGACACTAAATTCCAAGTCAAATTGTGGAGCTAATTTAAATAAAAGAGGAAGAAAATTGGTAAAGGAGATCATTGACAAAGAAATATTAGATTACACGTAGCAAGAGAAGGGTGAAATCCCAAAAACAATCCATGAATTTATTTTCACATGAAATATTAGGGGATTAACAATCCCTAATGAATTAGATATTTGTAAGGAAACAATTATTTTAAATTTAAGAAACTAAAATCTTTCTAGAAGATTCCCAAAGATGGAAAGGGGAATTTGTTAGTGTAGATGGATCCTTTTGGGGCTTGGAGATTATGTGGTCTCCCTTAGTTGTAAAGGTGTGTTAGACACACAAGACAACTGAGAGGGGGGTGAAACAGTTATACATTAAAATCATCAAACCCTCATTAATCCTTAAACCCTTATTAGTCTTCAAACCCTTATTAAGCATCAATAGAAAGTAAACATATGAAACATCAACACAACAAGAGTAATACACAAGAGAACATTGGATTTACATGGAAAACCCTAATTGGGAAAAAGCCACGATGAGGATTAACTCACATATATATGAATAACAACATTGAATATAATAGGCTCACTACCCAAAAGAGAAGAATGACTCATTGTCAAGGGCTCACTGCCCAAAGGACTCACTATCTGAAATAGAAGAGAATAGAAGAAGACAATTACAAGGAGGTTCACTTCCTCAAAGCAACAAGATCTACCACAACAACTCTACACCATCCACAACCTTCGACTCATTGCCTCCAACAACTTCAGGTTCACTGAAAATGTAGAAACCTTCCGCTCACTCCATCTAGTAGCCTTAGGAATTTAAGCTCGCACTCAGATCACCACACTTGATCACATTTGCATCTCACTTCACATCTACTACATCTTCAACAATTGAACTTGCTTATATATCCTCCATGACCTTAAACAACCTTGTTTAGGCCAACATCAATGAAATGTATGCACCTCAAATGTGCAACCAACAAATAGGTCAGCACCCAAAAATTATGCAATGGAAAGAAGTGAAGGAAAACCACACAAACAGTTAACTAGGACCCAAATCTACATTGACACATTTCACCATGCTTCTAAAAACAACAAACAACTTCTACAATTAGCACTAGCATGCTCAGTTAGCCAAACTTGCACTAACACTAAAAACCAACCACATACATGCCTCTCTAGGGCCAGAAACAACATGTGGACCACATAGCAACACTCCAAAAAATATAGGAATATTCAACAACACTGCAGCAACCACCTGAAACTGAAGAACACTTTCATTCTGCACAACCAAACACACTACCACATAACACAACTTACTAACCAACCTTGCGGCAAAACTAAACACCAGAAACTTCAAGGGAAGGAAGTTACAAATAATATTAGCATGTTCCCAGATCCGAAAGACAAGAAACTTCAACATGAAGAAATGCGGAGCAATTCCATTTCTCCTAGACAACCCTCTTCACAGGAAAAAACATTGTTAAACACATATTCCACTTCCACATGATCCAAAACCTGAAACTCTAGATATAACACCTTTGAACACCTTTGAACATCTCATCCAAAATGAAAAAGCACATCTTCAATCATGAAGAAATGTGGAGCACAATGTAGAACACAACTTTATCACCTTGTACGCCCTATATTCAAATTTTCTCAAAAACACCTAGAAACCAAGTGAACCGGTTGCATATTAGCAACATCACACACCTTCTTATCAACACCACACTAGAGATTGCAATAATATCCCCATCTGTGACACCAACAATCTCTCTATCTATAACACTTGCTCAACACCACACTAGAGGTTGACATAGGTTGACATCAATGACAACACTAAATACAACATAGTGCAACACTCTCCTCATTGACATCAATGAAAACACAAATCTCCAACAATCTCCCTCTTTGTAATTGATGGCAACACAAGCTCTAAAAAACCATCAACAAAAAAAGCAACACTATAATGGCAACACCAGCTTACAAAAGAAACCCTCTATCAAGAAAAACTCCCCCTTACTTGGAAAATTCTTACATTTCAAACTTCAGCCTTCTCTCCCCCTTTGACATCAATTCTTTCCTTGATTTTCAAACTTCACTCTCTCCCTATTTTTAAAACTTCTCTCCCCCTTTGACATCAATGGAAAAGGGCAACACCAACATGCTTCACTTCAAACAACACCTGCAAGAAACTCTCTTACTTACACTCCACTATACTCTCTCTATAGCTCTCCTTTCCATTGCTCTCCCCCACTTAAGGGCACAAGATATGCTCCCTTGACTGCACCAACCGAAGACACCACCACCCACTCCATCTAAGAGGTATCTTTCATCAGTCTAGGACAAAGAATAAATCTTGAATAACTTGCCTAGACAAATGCACCAACTTATGCATCTAGTTGAAAGGAGGGGAAATAACCCCAAGCTTCTTTTGAAGATACTCAAATGTATCTTTTGGAAGAGCTTTTGTGAAAATGTCTTCTATTTGATCCTTTGTAGGCACATACTCCAACTTCACTTCATTCTTTGCAACTTTCTCTCTTAGAAAGTGATACCGGATAGAGATATGTTTTTTCCTTGAATGCATTACCAGATTTTTTGAAATGTTGATAGCACTTATATTATCACACAAGATAGGAATAGGTTCATCCTATGATGTACTCTGATATCCTTCAATTTCTTCTTCATCTACAACACCTATGTGTAGCAAGATGCTACTGCAATATGTTTTTCCTCTATAGTAGATAATGAAACTAAATCTTGATTTTTACTTAACCAAGAAACCAATCTGCTTTCAAGAAAGAAAGAACCTCCACATGTACTTATTTTGTCATCTATAAAACCTACCCAATTTGCATTTGTATAAGCACTCAAAGAGAAATCAGTATCCCTAGGATATCATAGACCAAATTCTGGAGTGTCTTTCAAATATCTAAATATCCTTTTTACTACTGTCACATGTGATTCTCTAGGATCTTCTTGAAGTCTTGCCACAAGACATACTACATGCATGATATTCGGTCTAGCGGAAATTAGATATAACAATCCACCAATCATGGATTTGTACTTGGTCTGATATGTCTTAGGAGATTCATCATTTTTGCTTAACTTACAACCAGTAACCATGGAAGTACATACTGGTTTAGAGTCCACCATTCCAAACTTCTTTAACATTTCCTTGAAATAATTTGATTGTGAGATGAATATACCTTTATTAGATTGACTGATTTGTAGCCCAAGGAAGAAATGCATCTCCTCAAATATTGAAATTTCAAATGCATTCATAAGCTTCTTGCACATTGCTTCATTTCCTCCAAAGATTATGTCATCAACATGCACAACCACAATCAAAATTTGATCTTTCTCAACCTTGAAGTAAAGATTTCTATTTAGGGTACCCTTTCTAAATCCATGTTACAATAGGTACTTATACAATTTTGCATACTGAGCTCTAGGAGCCTATTTGAGCCCATACAAGGTCTTCTTCAATCTGCAGAGCGTATCAAAATCTTCTAATAACTAAAAAACTTTTGGTTGTTCAATGTACACTTGGCATCCATCTAATACACCTTGAAGTCTTTATGTGCTGCAAAATCTAAAAACATCCTAATGGCTTCCATTCTTGCCACCAAAGAAAAAGTATCTTCAAAATATATTCCTTCCACTTGTGAGTAGCCCTTACACACAAGTCTAGCCTTATTTCTGATAACTTCTCCATTCTCATTCAACTTGTTCTTGAAAACCCATTTAGTTCCTATCACATTCTTGGTTGCTGGTCTTGGGACTAGTTCCCATGTCTGATTCTTCTCAATCTATCTCAGTTCTTCTTCCATAGACTTGATCCAACTCTCATCCTTGCATGCTTCATTTACTATTTTAGGTTCTACCTCAGAAAGTAAACAAAATTTTACTTGTTCCTTTGTCATAGCAACTCTTCTTCTTTTCAACACACCTTTTTCTCATATCTCCAATGATTTGATCTTCAAAATGATTCTTCTACACATACTTAGGAGTCTTAGGATTCCTTTCTAGAGCTTCTTCCTCTTCCACTGTCATCTCTTTCTCTTTATCTTATTTTTCTTCTCCTCTACAAGGGGGTCCATCAGATTCATATCCTTCTATCAACACTAATATTTGATGTGATTCTTCATCCACTTTGACACTTGCACTTTCAACAATCTTCTTTATCCTTTTGTTATAGCACTGGTATGTTTTTTTCTTTGTAGAATATCCAAGGAAGATTCGTTCATCTGATCTTGCATCAAAATTTCCTAAGTTCTCTTCATCTCTCCTAATATAACATTTGCTTCCAAATACTCAAAAGTATTTCACAGTAGGAGGTTTTCCATACCATAGTTCATAGGGGGTATTTGAACTATTCACTCTTGCTTTTCCTCTGTTAATAATGCACACTATAGTATGAATTGCTTCTTTCCAGTAGACTTCCAGTAGATTTGCTTCCTTCATCATGGTTTTTGTTGCTTCTTGAACTATCTAGTTCTTCCTTTCCACAACTCCATTATGCTAAGGAGTCCTAGGAGCTGATAAATGCCTCTATATCCCATGATCTTCACAAAAACTATTAAAATCGTTGGAGGTGAACTCACCACCTCTATCAGACCTCAAACATTTGATTTTCAAATCCATTTCATTCTCAACCATAGACTTAAATGCTTTAAACTTATCTAGAACTTATGATTTTTCTTTGAGAAATGTTACCCAAGTCATTCTAGAGTAATCATCTATCAACAACATAAAATACATGCCACCTTGAGATATTCTTGTTCTGGTAGGTCTACATAGGTCTATATGCACTAACTTTAGAGGTATTGCAGTAGAGTATTCATTAGTTTTGAACCTCTTCTTTATCTATTTTCCAAACTAACACTCCTTCTAAAGTTCATTTATAGGCTTTGTAATCTTTGGAAAATCTCTTACAAATTCAATAGAATTGATCTTTACTAGGCTATCAAAATTGATGACATGATATAAAGCACTTAACACCACCACTTTTGATCTAATAAATATTTTCTCCTATCCTTATTCCAGTTTCTATAAATGATCTGGAGCTTCGTTTTCTAATTTCACAACCATCATTTAGAGATGTCTTTATTATTAAATGTTGGTGATATGGGGCCAATGAATTATAATCCCCATTTATCAAATGGTTTTATTTCCAACAGTGGTTGCAATGGAATTTAATCTATTTTTTTTGGTCTTCCCATTCTCTAGCACCTATAACAACCCCATGTATACTTCACCGCATCCTTTTGAAGAGTTGGGAAATAATAGCCAGTATTGAGAATCTTAAGTGATGTCCTCTTTGCTACAAAGTGTACCCCACAGGGTTCAAGATGGCATGCTCTGAGGATATCATAGACCTCATCTTCTCTGATGCATCTCCTCATAATCTTATATGGGCCTGTGTAGAATAGATAACCAACTGTCCAAGAGTATGGAAAAATCTTGTGGACTAACTGCCTCTTTTCTCTAGAGGTGAGAAGTGTGGTGGTGTTTTTCTTGCTACAAGATAATTGGCAATATTTGCGTACAAAGGTGTGTGTAGAGATAGAGCAAACAAGTGATCATTTAGGAATGAGACATCAATAACATCTTCTTCTGATTTGGTTGGTAGTCTAGATAGGAAGTTTGCAACTAAATTGGTTTTTCCTAGATTATCAACAATTGTGATATCAAATTCTTGTAGTAACAGTAGCCATATAACTATTCTTCCTCCAACCACTAGTTTTTTCATGAGATACCTTATTTCTATGTGATTAGTGTGTATGAATATTGAATAACATGTTATATAATGTTTGAACTTATTGAGTGCATAAACTACTGCCAACACCTTCTTTATCGTTGTATAGTTGAGTTCTGCCCCTGGAAAATTCTTGTTGATGTAATATATGGCATTCTCTTTGTTACCTTTCTTCTAGCCAAGCATCGCCCCTATGGAAAAATTAGAAGCATCTGTATGGATGTGAAAATGTAAGGTCCAATTTGGTCCTCTCAAGACAGTGGTTTTGGTCAAGGCTACCTTGAGTGCTTTAAAGGAGGTTTGATAAGGATCTTGTTGTGCCTATAGCACACACACCCCATTAAGAATGGGGACCCTCTCTTTTCGCTTTGTCGAGTTGCTTTTTCCTTTGCCTCATTTTGTATGCCCCCTATTTTGAGTCCCAAGTGGTCAAGGAGTCCTAAAGGTATCATCTTGAGTTGACCAAGTTCACCACCTTCAAAATTTTGAAGTCTTTGGCCTTCGCGGAGTCCCTTTGGCATTTTTCCTTGAAACTTCAAAACTGTCATCCTTGGTTCATTGCGAGTCCACCAATGTGGGCCGCCCTTAGAAGAATGTTTTTTTTCTTCCATCGTTCCCTGCGGTGGATGAGCCGACACATCTGCTCGCACTGTGGGATTCACGACCTCCATTGTCGTTTCCTCTTCTGACCTGCCAAACAACAAACGTTTGGGTGTTGCCCGCCATGCGGGCTCCATTGTTCCTGCCACCAACCTCTTCAAAATTTGTACCCACCAATCACACCTGCCACCGTACTCACATTTATTGCAAGAATTTAATGGCTGAAGGTCTATAAATAGCTAGTTCTGATGAGTCATTTTCACTGACATTCCTTCTTAAACATGTCAGATCCCTCCTACTTCTGCCACCTCTGAGCCCACGTGATCCCTTCGACATTCGAGCATCATAGTCTACAGTTTCCTCACTGATTACGTCAGGTTTTCTAGGTAGGTTCTCCACCACCGCTCATGTCTTGGTTTTTTCATTGATTTTCACAAAGTTATCAAATTTTTGAAGAGGAAAAACCCTAAAACTAGTTAGAAGGCTTCATTCCACACAAAAATCATATGTTAGAATTTGAAAATCCTTACAAAATTCATCTGTTAGAACCATGCGGACCCTGGGGTCTCCGTCGTTGTTCTTGAACTAGGGTCATCGATCCCTTGTGGCCTGCAAGCCCTTTGCCACCATTACCTTAACTCTTCAAACAATGAACTTCAAACCGTGACCTTTGCCTTTTGTGGACCTGCTCATGCGAGTGGACACTACTCCCTCATTGTCACCGATGAAGCAAACGGAAAGCTTAAGTCAAGGAGAAATCATCTCGACCCATGCAGGTTCGCGAATGTGCGTTTCTATATGCAAATGGATCCCTTTATCTCATTGTTTTCAATGGCTTCCTCACTCTGGCATTCCGGCTTGCAGACTTCATGGGATCTTCGTTCGCCATCCAACAACCCATTGCTTAACTCTTCCTGCGGACCCTTTGATGTGGGTTTTCGCCGATGCCTCATCACCGTTTACACAACTATCCCCAAATGGTGAAGCCCTTGGTTCCTCCCGCTGGGTAGGCCCCGCGCTGTCTATTTTTGTTCGACCTTTTTGAGCAAAACACCTAGGTGTGAGTCCTTTGCGAGCCACCCTTTGCAGACTTCCGTCTACAGGCTGCCTATCTCCTTTCACTGTGATAAACAACTATGGTGTCCCGTTCTTCTGCCTTGCAGACTCCACATTACCTACATCCATTTGAGCCCCAAAAATGAAAATAATTGAGTTTGATGTTTCTGGATCCTCCATGGTGGGTCGCCGCTGCCATATGGCCGCCGTTCCAAATGGTCAATGATCTTCAACCTTCCACCTTGCAGGCCCCGACTCTAACTTTTCCTTGAGTCTTCATCAAAATTCACTAAGTAAATTTTTGGGTGGGTGGCCGCCTGCAGGTCGCCGCCCCGATTTTGCCGATCTCAAACAACCAGGCCGAGCCTACCTTCCACCGTGTTGAACCCGACCCCTCTTCCATCGTTTGGCCAATAGTTAGCGAGCAACTCATGCCAATACCTCACACAGGCTTGACGGTGCAGAACGCCGCTTGTAGGCCGTTGTCTCACCTCTGTCATCTCGACCGGTCATCACCCTACATCTTCCCGCCAATCTCCACCCACATCATGTTGAGTGACTTAAAAATTTAAAACTAGCTAGCCCTGCCCTTCCTACCTATGGATCCTCCATTGCGGGATTTCATCTGCGGGACTCCGCCTTTCCTGCGTCGTTCCAAACAATAGAGTCCCTAACGACTGAGACATCACCTACACCTGCAACCTCTAGACCTGCATGCCAAAATGGTCAAGCTAGCACCCCAGAAGACTTCAAGAATGATCAAATCCACATATCCAAATGACCTAGCACCTTGGTGGGTCTCATCATAATGCAAAAATTCTTATACGGGTGGCTTTATGTGGGCCGACGTGCCCTCTTTGTTGTCTGCTTGCAACTTCCTTCAAAACGGTTGCCAACCAAGGGAAACCCGCATCCCTGGGCATGCATTGCTATATCTTCCTTGAATGAAAGGAAAATAATGATTTGTGATGAATGTTGTGATCCTTAAATGATGGGATACTTGATCTAATGTCAATTTTGCATGATTTTGCTAACACTCCCTTTATTTTATATATGAACATGCTTACTACAATTTTGCTTGCAAGATTTATGGAATCAACTGCAGGACCATCGGGGGCATCTATAGAAAAGGAAAATGGGAAGAAGACCACCAAATCACCAAGAGGAGAGGAAGAAGAGGATGAGCAACCAAATTATCCACCTGTCGCCTCTTCTCTTGTTGCCACCACCACTTCCACTGCTGTCACTCCTCTGCCAGCATCTCAAGCATTGCTTACTTCCTCTCTGCCCGTGGTGGAAATCTCAGTTCACCTTGCCTCCACCTCACCTACTACACCTATTATGGAGAGAAATTCCTCCTCTACCACCACTTTTCCACTCTCATCCTCCTCGATGTCCCCATCCGCTGCAATTCCTATAGCCTCCACAACAATTCCCACTGTCACTCTTCTAGAATATTTTTCCAAGCATATGCAGAACATACCTATGGAGCTCTCTGGAGTGCTAATGAACCCTATAGTGCATGATACCCTAGCTCAGGTCGGTGCTAGTCTCCATGTCCCTCCTTCGACAGAACCACCCAAAATGGAGGTGACAATGCAAATTTCTGAAGAGCTAGAAAGACAACAAAGGGAGGCAACCAAGGAAATGGATGAAGAATATGAGGATGAATACCATGAGCATCTAGAGCGTCAACACTTGCTCATCGATGAGGTGGTGCACGAAGAAGAAGGATCACAGTCCTTTGAGGAAGATGTTGAAGACCCTGGTGCCAAATACATAGTGGAGACATCCGATCAAGAACTTGAGGAAGAGTTGGCCAAGCAGCTCGGGGACATTGGAGAGGAAGTTGAAAGACTATCTTTCGAGGAAAAGGAGACCGATGAAGAAATGGAGGTAACTATAGAACCTCTGACTAGGGAACAAGACAAAAGCCCTAATCATGATGAAGAAATGCCTCTCGTAGGGGAAGAAGAAGGAAAGAGTAGAAGGCTCAAGAAGAAGATAAGCCCAAGGAAGAGGTTGAGATGAAAAGAAGCCTAGAGGTAGAGCACCATGCAAAGCACAAACAAGAAGAAGAAGATAAGGCCATATTTCCATAAAAAGATGGAGAACGGGGCAACAGATTTGCTGACACCAGATTTTATGGATTTTTCCATCCGAGCCTTCGTCCAATCAGAGCAAGTAATCAAGAATACACTGAATTGTCACAAGGATTGGGAGCTAATTACTAGCAGATCCAAAAAATTGAACTTCTAGGTGCTCCAATCTGACATAGTGGAATGGAATAAATTTCAAGTGTTGATCAGAAAATTCGTAGGGTACGCCACGGTGAAGAAGAATGAAGGAAAGCTAGTTATTGATGATGAGTTCCTCACTATGTAGCTACAACAAAGGTAATCAACTAGAAGACAAAAGTGCTACAGTACCAAGCACTAGAGGACAAAATAGGCTAGAAGATAATAATGTAATTTTAAATTGTAAAATATTGGGGGTAGGTGAAACCCTAATTTGTAGTGAATCCTGGCCACACAATGAGATTAAATATTGGCCATTCATTTAGCTTTTTGAAAACTATAAATAGGGGGTCTGCTCTCATTTTCAAGAGAGAGATGAGTTGTTGTAAAGACATGTTGCTGAAATTCTAATAGAAATTCATTGATTTTGGTGGATTCTTGAGTTTCCTTCATGTTTCATGATTCTTCTCCTCATAATTAATAGATTTGAGTAGATTTACTTTGTTGTTCTATGTGTTTTGCATGCCTTAGTAGATTAGTTAATGTTTTTCATTGATGTTGAAGAATTATGTTGTGTTGATGCCCTTCCTTGTTCATGGTTTTTGTTGTTTATTGATGATAAATAGCAGTGTAAATCTAGTCTAAACACACTTTGATTGATGCACTTAAATTCTATCTTTTATTCATGCTTTATAGTGAATGAATGGTTGAAAATCTACAGACCTTAGAAGATTGCACTAGTTTCATGAGACTTTTAGCTAATTTGGTTAAGTGGAACTTAGTTTCAGGAAGGTTGTCCACTATAGCATCCTCCATTATCATTGTTCATCGATAGTTTTAGTTCTAGGAACTTCTTCCTTTCCCTTACCTTTTGACCTTTCTTTGAAATAGTAATTTAGGAAAATTTCAGGCATCATTGTAAAGCCAAATTTGATGATTAAAGTGGAGTTCTAGACTGTTGTTTTGAACTTGAAGCAATTGTACATCAACTCCAATACCCTAAGAACTCCATTTAATGAACCAATTCCCCTCCAACTTAACATACATAAGGCTACCCTATGATTACCAGCAAATCACATAAACCAACTAAGACATTCCAAGCAAGTCATGAATTGACACCCGAGAGACCTTGGGGCAATTTTCTACAACGTGTGTGTAGGAAGTTTCCTTTCAAGAGAGGTGATGCACCTATGCATTACCTGTGTTGAGAAGTGCAGAAACACCCATCAACTAGACAAATTATACATCCTTAGATAGTAAAACATATAGTGAAGTACAAGTTTACTAAAGTCTCGGATAAATATCCTATAGTACCCAAAATGTCCTAGAAAACTTCTAACATCTTTTTGTCTTTGAGGTATATGGAGTGTTGATATCACTACAATTTTATTTGGGTCCACTTGAATTCCTTCATTTGAGATAAAATGTCCCAACACAATTCCTTGTGTCATCATCATGAAGCATATCTCATGACTTAGGGGTAAGTTATTTTCTTCACACTATTTTACGACTTTTTCTAAGTTGCCAAGTGCTTCATCATATGTATTCCCATAGGTTGTGAAATCATCCATGTAAACTTCCATGGAATCATGTGCAAAATTTGAGAATATACTTAGCACTGCTCTTTGGAAGGTGGTTGGTGAATTACATGATCCAAATGGTAGGATAGAATAGGCATATGTGCCCAAGGGCATGTAAATGTTGTCTTGTATTGAACTTCTAGAGAAATCTTATTTTGGTTATAGCCACTAAATCCATCTAAAAAGGAGAAGTATTGCTTACTAGCTTGTGAATCAAGTACTTAGTAATGAAAGGTAGTGGAAAGTGGTCTTTCCTAGTGGCAACATTCAATTCTCTGTAGACTACAAACACCCTCCATTTTCCTCCTTTCTTTGGAAAAATCACTAGAGGTGACACCCATTCACTATTAGAAATAGGGTAGATGAAGCCTGCATCTAGTAATTTTTGCAATTTTGATTTAACTATGTCTTTGAATACAGGGTTCATTCTCCTTTGGGGTTGACTTATGGGTTTAAAAACATCATTGATATAGATCCTATGCATGCACAAGTTTGGGTCTATTAAGGTTTGCAAGAAATACTAATCTTCCTCATTTGGGTTAGGCCAAATGGTTTGTTCTAGGTTTGCATGTGGTTGGGCTGGTGGATAAAGGAACAACTTCTTAGTCACATTCCCATTAGAGATAATCATATTTGCAAACCTACAAATTATAAATGCATTTGTTGTTGCTAGCCATGGTCTTCATAGGATGAGGGGATAAACTACAAGATTAGATTTAGGTTGTAATACCATGAAATCTACAGGGTACTCCCATGAATCCAGTGTTATCACCAAGGCTTCAATTATACCCTTAGGTTTAACTATTGACCTATCTACCAACTGTAGGATAGTGGGTGTAGGTCTGAGCTCTACTAACTATAGTTTTATTGTCTTTTTAGTCATCACATTAATAGATACTCCTAAGTAAATCAAGGTGTTCTTTATGAGAGTGCAATTTATCTTGACATCTATTACAAGACTCCTAGGGTTTGCATGCTTGGGGAAAATTATTTTCCCAACATAATATCTACAAGTTTTCCTAAGACATGTATAGTTTGAGGGTCTTTTTGTTTTCTACCTGGCTTCTTTAGGAAAAATTCTTTCACTATATTAGTGTAAATAGTTACCTCCTTGATTGCTTGGATGAGAAGGATTTTAATGCAAACATCTTTAATTTGACCTGACAGATCAGTTTCAGCTTTTGTTTGATGCCTTTCAACAACTAATCATTCAAGAATTGGGGGCTTTGGACTTGTACTAGTTAGGTTAACTTGATTTGACTCAATCTCCTTAGGTTGGTTGCCTAAGGCCTCTGTTGGGGGTTCCTCATCAACCAATTTAGTGATTTGAGGGGATGAAGACCCAACCAATATTTTTCTTGATTTGAGGTGGACATCACTCACCTCAACCCTGAATAACTTTGTTAGTATAGGCCTATTAAATAGGCTTATTATTTGGGTTAGTTGTAGGTTGTGTTGGAAGTTGAGGTGCTTTAGTTGGCTATGGTAATGCATGTGTTCGATTTGACATAATGTCTTGTTTTTGTGGCTACAAAGGTTGTTGTGGTTGTTGATAATTCAAGTTTGGTTTTTCCACTATTGACCTCCTTGCCATAGAGGTTGCCATTGGTTTTGTTGAAGTGGCCATTGGGGATTGTAGTTAGGTCCTTGGAATTTTTTTTGTGGTCAAATATTTTGTTGTTGTTGGTTCCAACTTGGTTGAGGATTTTTCCATTGGTTTTGTGAATTTTCCCAAGGCTAAGAATTCCAACTAGATAAATTTTAATTGCTAACTGGAAATGGCATATTATAAGTCAAAGGGTTCAGAGGCATACCTTGTCTTGGATGCCATGGTTTCCTTTGATAAATGTAGAACACTTTCCCATATTCATCTTCCAATGCATGAAAGTCTACTTTCCCTTGCTTGTCCTAAAAAATACTCGCACCACTCTTTTACATTTGCAGTTAGCTTTTCTCTGTCTATAATGTGGGCAATATTTTGTAAGGGTTGCCTCTTCCTTCTCTTGTTTTTTTATTTATATGTAGAGTATCCAACTGTGTATCAAAATGGCTGGTGATATATTCCTTCATGTTGGAAAAAAGATTACTCGGTTCCACTATAGAGACTCCATTAGATGTCATGTTAATCGAAGATATCTTGTTTGCTCTAGTCATTTTAGTAAAGGACCTTGAATAGTTCCTACAAACCTTGGAAATCTCTTCAAAAGGTAGTTGTGATATATCTTCTAGCCCAATAAGGTTAAGGGCATCTATGCAATCATCATTAACTCCTCTTAAAAACACTAGTTTTAGGGATTCATTTGAAAGCCTATTTTGTGGAGCAGGGAAAACTTTAGTGGTGAATCTTCGCCAATTTACGAATTCTAGAAATCGGCCAAGTTGAAATTGGTGAATTATTCACACCCAACAAGGTGTCCAAATCGCAGAAATTTTATGAACTATTGGTCCAATGAATGGTTATTCGCCAACAATTTTTTTTATGAGGAATATTTAAGCAACAAATTTGCCATAACAAACTACACGTTTCAAATGGACCGACTAATATTTTTGCCTGGAATCCCGGAAGCATGTAATAAAACACCTACATATTTTCCAATACTATATTAAAACAACATTGTATAAGGACCCATTGTATAAATTTTGTCGTGAAGACCCATTTCGCTAATTAAAATTTACAAAAAGTTTCTTGTGAAGACCCATTTCGCCAATTAAAATTTATAAATAGTTGCTTATGAGGACCTATTCCACCAGTAACAGTAAAAACTAATTACATTTGAGGACACGTTTCACCTTGAAAATTACAACGTATCATTGTATAAGCACGTGAGATTAGCCAAATTTTTAATATACTATTTAAAAATCTCATGAAATTTTCCAAATATGGATTGATATAAATACAATCGAAAGTGTCATTTATTCTTACACATTTTGTTCAGTTATGAGGTTCTACTTCTCAATTTAGAAGTCAGTGAAAGCCGAAAATGTAGACTTAAAGGTGAGTGATCATTTCTTCATAGTGTTATAATAATAAGTTTTCTTTATCTCTTTTCCATTCTTGCTTTAGTCTTAAAGATGATATTGAGTAGGAAATGGGATCTATATTCTCTGTCCTTCTTAAACAAGAAGACATTTTTTTCTAGTTTTTATTAAAAGTGAGAGATCAATATGTCGAGTGACTTGAGCAGGAAGGGTAAGGCTCCTGCCGCTCCTCAAGGTGGTGAAGAGACTCCTACCGCTCCTCAAACTCATGTCACCTCTCAGGGTGGTGAAGAGACTCCTGCCGCTCCTCAGGCTCCTCAGGGTGGTGAAGAGACTAGGAGGCCATCAAAATGCCAAAAACTTAGATGTACCATATAGTCTTACTTTGGAATTTCCAAAGCTTCTGATCCATCAAGTCAAGATAGAGCTACATCATCAAATCTTCCACCAAATATTGGTAGCATTCACAATACCTCACCGCCACCGGAAGGTCAAGTTGAGATTTTCATTGAGTCAAATCAAAATGTATCAAATGAGGATGGCAATACCGCAAAAGATGTTCCAAGGGATACCTTGGGCTTGGTTAGCCAAAATGAGATAATTGACTTGGATGATGATGATGATGTTGGTAGCAAGAAAAGAAGAAGAAAATCAAAACTGGGGCACGAGTGGGAAATGACAAGGAATTTTCAACTTGGTTGGTTGTCAAAGTACCCATTCATTGTACCAGTGGGGATTGACAATGCAAACGATATTGAAAAGGAAACATTGGCCAAATGTATTATTTGTAGTTGGAAATGTGGAAGATCCAGGACATTGTAGCTAAAGATTGACACTATAGAAAAGAATATGGGTAATGTTTATGAAAAACAAATCATAGACGAAAAGGAACAATCAGTTGTACGATGTAAATCAAAGGAAGAATGTCTTCATGTTAGGTATGCCATGGATTATGAAGAGCATGAAAAAGGAATGTCGAACATTTTTGCATGTAAAGGTACACTTGAGGCTCAATTTGTAAAAGCAATAGAAGTAGCAAATATGTCAAAAACTATTCAAATGAGTGTTGTTTTTCATATTTTGTCTAGAGGGCGTCCTATGATAGACTACCCAGAATATTCTAGTTTATTATTTTTTTGAATGTTCCTCACTATCCCTTCTCACATTGGTCAGTAAACGTTGGATGGGAATGGGAAAACTGTCTTGCTGTAGTTGAAAACGAAGATTTAAAGGAGAAAATAAAAGAGTCAAATTTCATTGCATTATCTTTAGATGAAGTTACTGTGGTAGACAATACTTCTTGGGTCTGTATGCATTTGTATACTGTTATGTTGTACAATAAAATATAGACACGTGACACATCACACAATTCATTACTATTTTTTTTTGTAACATTAGTTGAGGCCATCAACTGAGTGTTTGAGTAGAACATGAATCAAATTTAACAAACTAATAATAGAGAAGAAAAACAAATCACCCAAAACCTTCCTCCAAAACTCCAAACTCTTTAATGATTCAGTTTTTGTATCACATAGCAGACCCCATCTCATATTAATTAGGGCAAGAGCCTGCACTATAGAAGCATGCAATTCCACTTTCTTGAAGATTCCACCAACAGGTGCTAACCCACTTTCAAAATTGTAATGCTCTAGCGCCATCTCCAACGAAGAAATATAGTAAATGAAAGGCTACAAATAACATATTTCCAGTGTCTTCACCAAATCTTTATCGAGCAAAATTTCCATACAATTAGACAAGAAAGTTGAAGCTACCTCAGAATATAGAGCATGAGGGTTGTTCTGAAGCCATTCCGAACCCACAATTATTCTTATAGCATCCTCAACCTGCACACAAGGAATTGTAAAAACCTTACCCATTTTTTGTTTGTCGTATGCATTGTCCCTTCTTTTCTCCCAAAAACATTTGGGTAGCATGACACGCCATGAAGACTCCATAATATCTCACTTAAATTGAGAATAGAGAAGCAATAAATAAAAGCCAAATATATTATAAATGATATGAAGAACATCAAGTTGGTGAAGTATATATAGAAGTTAGCATGAACACAATGAGTATGACATCACACTTATCATTTTTAAATTCACCACTATCATTGATGTGACAATTAACATTTATTTCAACACTCGAATCCTTAAAAACAAGTGCTAGGTTGACGAGACTCGACCCTCAGGATTAAAGACTTAAGATTTAAGGCTTTGTCATAAAATATTTTGGTTTGACTTAGGCAATATTAAACAGTAAACAAGAGTACAATGACTGACAAACCTAAATAATTAATAAAATTTTAACCATTGATTTATGAAAATCTAATAGTTCTAGTGCTATTCCAGAGGTTTCAATTCGCAAGTCTAGTGCTTCAAAGATTTACTTCTGGAATGCAACTATAGCTGTCCATCAAAAATTCATCGAACGGTCCCTCTTTTAAAGAAAACTTTATGCACGTGCATAATTCTGCCACTTAATTTCTTCTATTGCTCATGAGTCATCGCCAAAATCCTTCAACCCATCGGGTTCATTACCACGATGAGCGATGATCCTTAATCTCACCACGTGTCTGCATCTAATGGTTCTAGTGTTATTCCAGAGGTTTCAATTTGAAAATCTAGTGCTTCGAAGATTTACTTCTGGAATGAAACTATAGTCGTCCATCAAAAATTCATCGAATGGTCCCTCTTTTAAAACAAACTTTATCCACGTGCATAATTCTACCACTTAAGTTCATTACCACAATGAGCGATGAGCCTTTATCTCGCCACGTGTCCACATCTAACGGTTCTAGTGTTATTCTAGAGGTTTCAATTCAAAAATCTAATGCTTCATAGATTTACTTCCGGAATGCAACTATAGTTGTCCATCAAAAATTCATCGAACAATCATGGTTATATTGATTCGCCAATGTTTCTTCTTATGCATTTGAAAATAGCTTTAATTTGCTAATGGATATATGTTTTTGGTTTGAAAAAATGTTTTAATCGCCAACAAAATTGTTTTTTCTGTTTTGAAAACAAGTTTAATTCGCCAATGGAAATATTTTCTAGGTTTGAAAATAGATTTTAATCGCTAATGAAAATATTTTATTAGTTTAAAAAAATTTGCAATTCGCTAGGATTTTCCACATACTTCTACCGATTAGAAAAGATTCGCTAATTGAGATTTTTTTCCCCCAAAAAACGAAAAAATTTGCAACTAAAATTAATATTTTTCTTGGGAAGTATACAAGATTCGCCAGGATTTTACACCTTCATCGAGGGGGGGGGGTTTCTTAAATTTTTCCTCATTGTGGAGACTTCTTTAAGAAAAACTAGAATCTTTGTACATAGTCCTCCAATGGTTCATCTTCTTTTTGTGACATTCTGAAAATATCATCTATTTTCCTATCAGTTCCTTTGTAATAATCTTGATGCTTCTCTAGGAACTTGGCCTTCATAGTATTCCAATTTGGAATAGCGTCTCTTCCTAAATCCATGAACTATCTTAGAGCAACACCCTTCAATGTTGTAGGAAATAGTTTCAGCCTATGTACATCTATTGTGTAATCATAACTTCTACAAAGCATATTGAACTCAAACAAGAATGTGTCTAGGTCCTCTATGGCCAACCCATAGAAAACAAGTAATGTTCAAGGAGGTATATTCTTCAAGGTAGTTTCTCTCTCTTGGTTGGTAATAGGGAACTCAAAGGTTAAATTCTCTTGTGGGTCTTCCACTGCTACATCAACCATAGTGATAATATGTGTGGGATAAGTCTCCTTTGTGTCTAACATGTATGTTGGTGTTAGGGATGGTTCTTCTTTAGGAATACCCTTGCTCTGTTCACTCTGATCACCAATATCCTCCAAAGCTTAGTGTGTTGAGGGGAGAAATCTTCCCAAAGCATATCGATGCCTCTAGGTGTGACTCCTTCGATCAACGAATCCTACACAATGTTAGTGATAGGTTGTTGTTGGCGAACTAAAACCTAATTACCCTATTGCTTGAAAACAAAGGAATTAACTATGAAAGATTGAAACAATAGAAGAGAATCCTAAGTGTAGCACTATCCCTGACAATAATGCCAAAAATGTAAGGCATTTCTAATGTTAATTAAATTTGGTGTTTCATGGATAGACACTCAATTCAGAGGGAAGATTCCTAATTGAAAAATTCACTAAACCCTTGCAAATACTTCAATTTAATTATCAACCAGGGCTTCACAAGCTTGTGATGATGTTGGCATTGTAAGTGTAGACATGTAAATTTACCTAACACTTATCACACATACTAAACGACATTTTCACATCATCACCATCATTATCATCGAATATCACTGCAATTACATCAAAAACCCTAATTTCCCATATTTAATTGAATAATATGACATTATTTAATTAATTCACCTTTTTTTTATCATTTTTTGACTAATTAAATAAATTCCGTTTATTTAATAAAGTCCTAAAACCCTATATCTACTATTAATTGAATAATACGACATTATTTAATTAATTCACTTTTTATCAATTTGACAAATTAAATAAATTACACTTATTTAATAAAGTCCTAATCTAACGTTATTTGTCCTGATTAGTTAAATAACACCAATTATTTAATTACTTCACTAAATCACTTTATTCCCCTAAGTTGATTGAATTATTAAATCATAATAATTTAATTAACTCACTTTGCCTCCAAATTTGAATAATTTGAATAAAATATTCAAATCATCATCAAAAATCAAATCAAACTAATGCAACTTTGTTTGCAAAAGTCAAACTTTATTTGCACATTCAACTCCAAAATGAATGAATGAATTAAATCAATTAATTAATCATTCTCAACCACTTTCCAAATTGAAGAAATTACGATCCCCTGATTTCTCAATCTATTTTTGACTGATCAATCTATATTCCTGACTGGTCAATCTATTTCTCAATCCCACAAATTATTCAATCTATTTCTTCAATCACACTAATCATGTAATCTATTTTGCATAGATTATTCATGTCTAAATCCTTTCAACATCTTTCAACTGTCGATCAAGATATTCTACTACGCAATCCTGATCGTCCATTTCAAATCACAAATTCTATATAACAAACCTCTTTCCTCACAAAAGAGGATTGACGAATCAACCTATCTTGCACAACGAAGTATTGTCGAGATCATAACCAACATTGGCAACACTTCAACACATTTCTTTGATCAACACACACATTGCATCCAAGATTCTTGCACACAACAATAGAGACTTCACAGTGATATGAACAACCCGACATCTTGTGAATACACTCCAACATGGGATGGTAACCTTTCCTTTGTTTTTGAATTCATTTTGATAATCATAATATTTTATTGTGTGTTTTCAATAGCTTAGAAAGTCATTTCATGAGTGAAGGAATAGATTTAGATTTATTGTTTTTAATTTAGATTAGCTTCTATTTCATTGCAATTATATTATTTACATTCTCGGATTTTCCCCCTCACACATTTTGGCATTCCTGGTGCGACCCTAGTCCCCAACACTAACAATTTCTTGAGTTGATTTTTAAGTTATAGGTCTCGAAGGTACTCTCGAGAAATCTTCACACACAGGTTCCAGAAAACTGTTGCACTTGATTTCCTGGAACTGGTGCACTTGACTCTATTTCTAGCACACTTGACTCTGATTTTTGTGCTATTGACAATTTTCAGCACTTTTGTCTTCTGACAAAATGTGCTCTTGATTTTTTCAGAGCCTTTGCTCTCTGATAGAGGGTGTTTTTTCTTATTTTTCTGCGCTTTTTCCCTGTTAAACCTATGTTCGAGATTTTCAAGTTGAATTTTTAATTTTTAATGTTAACAGGTGTTTGGTTTGAATGGGTGACAGGTACTAATTTGTGTGTATGCAAGGTTGGCAGCGTTCTGAGAAACAATTAACACATTTGTTATAGGGAAGACAAATGGTTGAAGAAATTACATTTTTCCAGAGCTTTCTTAAGTTACAAACTTTCAATTTAGTGCATAAAAAAAACCCCACAAATGAACACTTTGGTTTTTGGTGCTCTAAAATGAACCATTTCAAAGCTTTATAGATTAGAAACTTTCAATTTGGTGCATTAAAAGAACAACACAAATGAACACTTCAATTTTTGGTTCTTTAAAAATGAACCATTTCAAAGCTTTCTAGATTAGAAAATGCTTCAATTTGGTGCATAAAAAGAACAACACAAATGAACACATCAATTTTTGGTGCTCTAAAAATGAACCATTTAAAAGCTTTCTAGATTAGAAAATGATTCAATTTGGTGCATAAAAAGAACAATACAAACAAACAATTCAATTGGTGCTCTAAAAATTTCAAATTGATACTTGGAATGTTTGATTTTCTTTGTGTTGACCAAACGATTTCCTTTTTGTTGACCACGTAAGACTAGGATCTAGGAACACTCAAATTTTAGGTTTAAAAATGAACAAATCATTCTTTTATTTTGCACCTTTGCTATATTATTGATTGATATCCAAAACACTTCCATTGAGTGCTCTAAAAAGAACAACTGTTATCTTGTACACACTTTAAAATTCTTTTTTTTGTGGATAGCACCACTCGAGGTGCTTAAAAAGAATATTGTGATGAATTTCATATGGTTTTTTCCGTGTTTGGAGAACTAGGTGACAATCCTCTCCCCTTGCACTTTTTTGGCGATCTTGGATGATGAAAAAACATCTTGAGTTTTGCATTTTCTTTTCAAAGCATACCTTTTAGAGGGCCTGCCTTTTGAGACACATCCCAAGCTAGAGAACTCAAAGGAAACCCAAGCAGTACTCTTATTTTGGACTGCTATATAAATTATTGTGGATGTGAAGAAAGTTCTCACCCATCGGGTGATGTTGTTTTATACCGACGAATGTCTCCCCTAGTATTTGTGTGATATGTTAAAACCTAAAAGGGTTGGGAGGCCTCTTAATTGAGTGAATCGTCGCATGTATAGAAATCCAAAACTAATAACCCAAAAATGTTACTAAGATCCAAATGTTTGTAGAAGCTACCCCTTTTATCCAAATCATACTCTGAAGTGGTGCATCCAAATTTACTCCCGAGAAGTTAAACTTATGGTTGAGCATACAAAGCCTCTCTATTCGTTGCATGTAAAATCATCTCTTTGGGGAATGAGGTGAGCCCACCTAGGAAGAAGCTCCTATCCCTAGGGTGTACTTTTTCTTTCACAAAAAATTGCCAAATCTATTCAAACATCAAACATTGTGCTTGAATTTAAAATGAACATATCAAAACAAACACTAAACATGATGGTTGAATAAAAAACCCTTTGAATTAGTGTATGATTTAAAAGAATCCCTATATTTTCACTCCTTAAGGATCTCCTTAAAGGTTTCTGAATATTCAAGCTTTAATTTCAAGCTACATTGGCTCAAAGTAAACTTTGGAAACTATGGATTGGGTATCATGATTTCACAACTTATAGTCATAGACATATAGGTCAAAAAGTACATGCTTTTTGGAGTCAGTCAAAAATTGTTGTATCACTTGCCACATCTAGAAACATATCAAAACATCCAAAAAAATACAAGAAAAACATCAACGTTGTTGCCAAATACTAAAACTGGAGGAAAAAATTGAACAAAGGCCACTTCTGCTACTATTTTTAGCACTTTTGACCAAAACTTGGTCGCACTTGCTAGAAAACGCTTGCTTTTACTCTCTGTCCCATAAAATCCACTAATGAAAAACTGTTGCATTTGACAAAACTAGATCATTTGCTAGAAAACTGGTGTACTTGACATTTTTATGTTGCACTTGCCAAAAAAATTCCCACGCACTTGCCAAAATAGCTTGCTTTTGACTAAGTATTTCACCACATTCGAAAAATACATACAAAGGCCGCACTTGACATTTTTGCTCGCACTTGCTTCTCAAAATCTAGCACACTTGTTAAATTTTAGGCCACAGTTGATAAAACTAGCCGCTCTCGCTCATAGTTTGGCGCTTCTACTCAAAACCCGTCACTTCTGCTCTATCCTACTAAAAATTAGAACGATGATTTGAAGCTGCTTATAGGATCCTTGTTAGAATGAAACAATTAAAAACCTAGATAGGTCATATAGTCCTTCATCCACTCTCAACATTCTATCCTACTTTTGAAAATCATAATCAAAACAAACAAACCTAGATTATTCCCTCACCCACACTTCTAAGATATCAACAATTACTTGAACCTCAAGACTAGGTCAAGTAAGATTTTTCACAACATATCCTCTAGAAGAATAAGAAAGATATTAATTTAGGCCTTTTAGCATTTTGAGTTCCA
Organism: Sequoia sempervirens; assembly: GCA_007258455.2. Classification (NCBI taxonomy): domain Eukaryota; kingdom Viridiplantae; phylum Streptophyta; class Pinopsida; order Cupressales; family Cupressaceae; genus Sequoia; species Sequoia sempervirens. Next base: position 234,007,718 of record VDFB02256132.1, read on the forward strand.
AGAGTAGTGTCACCTAAAAACAACACTCAAACTGTAAAGTCTTGAGCTTCATAACAACCATATCAAAACATCTTCACTTCACCATATGACCATTTGGTGACCAATTGCTCTGGTCCAACAACTAAACCGTATAGCCCCAATCCTACAACCAAATCTCACACACATTGAAGGTGAACAAATTGATATCATTAGTCGTTTAAGGACCTTATTTTAGACGAACAAAACATCAAACTACTTGAGAAATGCAACAAACATACTAGATAAAGAGGAAGAGAAATAAGACCTAGCAGCTAGAAGCCCCGTGTTACCACCTATGTGGTAATAGGGACCCATCTTTCATGATCTCTGGAAAGAGAAAAATCCTTAAAAAAAATTCCATATTCCACATTTTAAAGAGGCACCATAGCTCAAGGAATATCAAGAGACGTACCTTAAATATTTATCACAACCAGGACACTTTGGTAAGAAATTGTTATGCCCACTCGTCAAGGAGCAACCAGACTGGTATATCAAATTTGATCCCATATTTCCACCTCCCGCATTGCAATAGACACCACTTTTCATGATCTCCGGCAAGAGTAAAATCCTTAGGCATAAATCCATATTGTAACTTTCAAGGAACTGTCCTAGTCTAAAGTTTTTCAAAGGGCACATCTTGAGAACTTACCACACTCGTGAAAATAGACTAAGACATTTCTATTTATGCTTTTTGATGGGCCAACCACCCTTAGATACTCAATAGAAAATCCCAAAAAAAAAAAGAAAATTGTATTTTCCTTAAAACATAAAATCCAAAAAAAAAATGCATTCCTTTTCCATAGTTAGGATTCACGAAAACGTTCACAAAAGCTTGGCAGTTGTTTATGACAACTACCAGATCACATCATAGAAAGAACACGGAAGCAAACAAAAACAATGCCAACATACCACCAACAAACACCACGAACAACAAAGGTGGCCCATGGGGCTATAAACTGACCTTGAAATACCTCAAAAAAGACCCATGTACAAAGACACATTTAGTGAGGAAGAGATAAACTACAAGCAACAAGAGGTGGTGGAACAATCAAACTAGGACCCAAAAAGAGTAGTCATAGAAGAAGTAGATACTGAGGATGAAATAAATAAGGAAGAATTGTGTCAACACTCCAACAACCCTAAGGTGCTAAGACTAATGGAAAAATTGTTGAAAAAGGACCCAAATTCTTACTTCTTCAAGTTAGCACAAAGTGGTGATAAATTTCTAGTAGACTTTAACATGGAGGCTCTCAAAGATCCTAACCTTATTTCCTTAGGGGATAACTCAGTTATGAGACAGATATCTGAACCCATGGAAATTCCAAGCATGCCACTCGTATTCTCACAAAATAATAGTCAACCAATGGAAAACTCACTGTATAGAAAAACAACTCAAATTGAACAAGTGGAAGTGGCCCAACAGTATCAAGGAGGACCATCCCAATACGTACCACAAAGAAATAATCTACCACCAAGACAATATGTACCTCAAAACACTTTGTATGTCAACCCTTTTCAAAACATGCAGTACCATCAACAAGGTGGACCACAGGGTCACCTTCCCAATCGGCAACACCATCAACAAGGTGGACCATAGGGTCCCCTTCCCAATCAAAAAACACCATCAACAAGGTGAACCATAGGGTCCCCTTCTCAACCAACAGTACCATCAACAAGGTGGACCATAGGGTTCCCTTTTATATCAATACCAATAACAAGGTGTGCCACATGGTACCCTTATGAGTTCACCGCAACAACAAGGTGTGCCACATGGTACCCTTCCCAGTTCATCCCATCAATAAGGTAACCCACCAATGCACCATCAGGGAAACCTTTAGTATAGTTCATCCCATCAACAAGGTAACCCGCCAACGCACCATTAGGGAAACCTTCAGTATAGTTCACCCCAACAACAAGGTGTGCCACAGGGTACCCTTCCAAGTTCATCCCATAAAAAAGGCAACCCACCAATGCACCATAAGGGAAACCTTCAGTATAGTTTGTCCCATGAACAAGGTAACCCACCAACACACCATCAGGGAAACTTTTAATATAGTTCTCCCCAAAAAGGTGTGCCATAGGGTACCCTTCCAATTTCATCCCATCAACAAGGTAACCTGCCAACGCACCATTAGGGAAACCTTTAGTATAGCTTGTCCCATCAACAAGGTAACCTGCCAACACATCACCAGAGAAACCTTTAGTATAGCTCATCCCATCAACAAGGTGTCTCGTTAACGCATCATCAAGGGAACCTTCAAAACATTACATCCCAACAACAAGGTGTGCCACATGGTACCCTTCCCAATTTGTCCTACCAACAAGGTGTCTCACTAACGCATCAACATGGTAACCTTCAGTATAAATCATCCCAGCAACAAGGAGCTAACCCTCCTTACACTCAACAAGGATCTAACCCACCCTATGTTCAAAATGGCTACCAAGGTTCGTTACCCCTATTTTATCCAACTTATGACCAAACAAATGTTGTGGGACAAAAATGCTATTATATGCGAGACTTGCAAACAAATGCACCAAATACTAAGATGGAACTACAACTATAAGTGATGAACCAAAAGGTAGCGGACATGCAGGTAGGAAAACAAAAGAAATCCTATATCCTTCAGGAATAATGTTTGTTCCCGTTTGATCGTTCCATCACTTTGCTACCCTTTCCAAAAAAAATTGAAATACCCAAGTTCAACAAGTACAAAGGAAGAGGAGATCCAATAGAGCACATATGAGATTTTTCATATCGTGTATGGAAGTACAAAACAATGACTCTTACCTCATGATGCTCTTCCCATGTAGCCTTATAGGTCATGCTATGGAGTGGTTTTCCCATCTATCATTAGGAATTAAAACCTTTGATGAACTATCTAGAAAATTCATAAGTCACCTCTCCTTCAACATAGAGCAAGATGTCACCATCACAGATTTATCCAAAATATAAAAAAAATCCAGGAGAGTCTTTTACCTCCTACCTACAAAGATGGAGGCACAAAGCTAGTTGATGCAAATGGCCCATTCCCGAAAAGGAATTGGTAGATATCTTTGTCTCAAATGTCCTACCTGAAATAAAATATCAACTCACTATGTTATGTCTTGCAAACTTTGAAGAAACTATTGAAAAGGGATTACATATTGAGAGAGCCTTCATAGCAAGGGGAGTCCTTAAATTGAACAACTCAAAAGACAGTCCCTCTAGTTCAAACGATAAACCTAAGATCTTGGAAAAGAACAAGAACATTACAAATGATGGAGCAGTTGATGCTAGAGCTCTATAGAACACACAAAACACACCTCAAAACAAATCGCAAGTGGCACAAGCAAGCTATGTTCCAAAGAGTACACAAAACAACCAACTTACTTATCCCAAGAACAATCAGGAAATCAACCAAAAAACAAATCAAGGGGAAACAAAGGCATACGATCAACCAAGGAGGTAGTTCATGGTACTAGGAGAGTCACTTGAGATATTCATGTGTGAGCTAGTGCAACAAAACCTCATCAAGGTCAATGATCACCCAAACTATGAGGAGCGTAGCTTCAAAACACCTTGGTATAATGAGAATGACTTGTGCAAATTCAACAAGATCAAAAGATGCACAACAAACAATTACATGAGACTCAAACACCTCATCCAAGACTTGATAGACAAAAGAGAAGTGGATGTCAAACATCATCCTAGAAAATAGGACCTTCAAATATACACAAACCCAATCCCAAACCATGCTAAAAAGAATGACAAAGGTGTATAAGAGTGAATTTGCACCCTAGGCACAATTCCCCTTTTTTCCTTTATCCACTTTAGAAAACCAAGTTCAGAGGCTTAATTCCACCTAAGCTCATTGCTTGCATCACACTTGGCACTTGTTTTGTGTGTGGTGGAGGCGTTTCTATCGAGGATGCCCGTGTGGCACACAAACATCTACACGGTGCACTTACGTCCATGGAAAATTCCTGCAGCTGAGCCAGCAGAGGCATTACTCTTCACATTGGTAGCGAAGTTGTAACGCCTCCTTCAGCCACCCGAACCGAATATGGCCATTTCCTTTCTCATTCCTTCATAATCAATCTTTGAACTTGCATTTGGAGGTTGGATGAAAGGTTGGAAGATCTCTTCACCATTTCTGGACTTCATCTACAAGCTTCACATCCTCTTCCAAGCATTCTAGCAAAACACTTTACACTTCACAACAACAACATCAACACTCCATCACGTCGTTAGAGCAAGTTTGGGACCACACCATCACAACAAAGGCTTGAGTTCCTCTCATTTTCTTCCCCAAGCAACCTTGAGTGCTCTTGGTGGAGGTGGTAAGCTTCCCTCTCCTCTCCTCTATCATTTGGTTGAGTAGCATAGCATTGTTTTGTAGTGTTTTAGTGCTCTTTACTTCATTTCTACTTTTCTCTATCTATTTGGTTGTCTGTGGAGGTGGGAACACCAAAACAAAGTCTAACTGAGGCAGGCCCCTATACAGCCACACAAGAATTTCTCTCCCCCTCTTGTGTGCAGGTATTGAAGACACTCATGAGCTGGAAGCTTCATCACTCGCACGGTTGTAAGTATTTCCTCTCTTCCCCTTATCTTTATCATTTACTCTTTACTTAATCTCAATTCTACCACTTTATCCCATTATGTTACTTTCCTACACTTTGTCAGTTCTCAGTAATCAGATTGCTAGTTGTTGCTTAGGCATTTTTTGTGATAAAATCATCTTTGGTTTGTACGAGATGCCAGCGCACCGCGCTGTTGTCCGATTTCTACGCTGATGTCCTTTGGCCAAGAGCCTGCCAATTTGTCCAGAGAACCTCTGTGACCTGCTCTTTTGGATTCTAGAACTCTCGCTGTTGTTCCATTGAGGTAATATAGGGCAGTTCACCGTGTGAGGATCTCTAAACGAAGATAACTCGTGAGTAGTGAATCCCCCTATATCACAAAAGGAAAGGACCAAGAATATCACAATGCTAACTACACGTATGGTGACACAGTTCTAAGTACTCTCTCTCAAGCTGATGATAATAGGGAAAATGCAGTGACTGTATGAGGTGGAGACAACAACTGTAGTGTAACTACTTGTCAAGGGAGAGTTACAATACAAGGAGCCCCACCTAAACCTATGGCTAAGTCATCAAATGACTAAAACATTGTGGAATAGTTGAAGAAGACTCCAACCTTAATCTCAATCTTAGAACTACTAAAACTATCACCCGCACATAGGGAGATATTGGAAAAAGAATTGGAAGTATCCATCCCTAATGACCTCGATCCTACTCAGTTCCAAGCCAAGGTTGGAAAAATTACAGTTAGCAATCATTTAGTCTTTTCTGAGAAAGATCTTCCGCAAAGGACATTCCACAACCAAGCTTTGTACATAGAGGTTGGTTTTCACAAAACCATGGTCAGGTGAGTGTTGATAAATAATGGTGCAGGTCTAAACATTTGTACCTTAAGATTTTTCAAATAGTTGGGGTATTCTAACAATGTGATAGAAGAACGAAAGAGCATTACTATAAGGGCTTATGATGACCTTGAAAGGAATTTAGAAGGGACATACGTCAGGCTACCAATGCAAATTGGCCATCATAGAAACTACATGTCAAGTAATTGACCTTGAGTTGTCATATAACCTCCTCTTAAGATTCCCTTGGATCCACACATTACAAGCAGTACCATCGACCTTTCACCAATGCCTAAAGTTTCCCCATGAAGGAAAATAGGTGACACTATACATTGATCTTGAACCCTTCCATTTTTTGTGCAAAGTTGGAGGAGAAGTATAATAAAATCCAACGCATACCTAGCAATGACATATCCTTCCATTCATTCTCATATGTTGGCCCTTCCACGCTACCATTGACATCAACCAAGACCACATCAAGTGAGCAACCAAAAATGGAAACCAAGGTTCAAGTATTGGATAGGGGTAATGGGAATTAACACTTCAACCAAGCATTATGCATTGGCATACTTCCACCAACACCTAAAGTCTATGGAGGTCTGAAAGAGATCAAGTATGCTCAAACAGTGCAAATGATAGCTAAACCCATGATCTTCACCAAGTGGAGAGATATGAAGGATGAAGAGATATTTGAAGAGGACTTCTCATCCATGAATTACAAGGACCAAAAAGAACCAAGAAAGCCACAACCCATTCTAATTGATCCTAATATTAGAGGTTATCAATTAGCTAAACAAATGGGATATTAAGGAACATGTGGCCTTGGGCTACACAAACAAGGCCGATGGGAGCCTATCATAGTGGAACAGAGAAAGAAAAATATGGGGCTAGGTTATAAGCCAAAAGACGTGGTTACTCCAAAAATTGAACGAACCTCTTTTAAGAAACAAGAAACTTCTACTAGCATTAAGGCACTAGATATCTATCATATCATGGACAACGATTTACCCATCCAAGACTTATTCAAAAAAATTATCATTTATAGGTTCCCTCTTCAGTTTATCAAAACCATTCCCAATGTCTATTATTATTTCAGAATGGAATTTAACAAATATGAATGGGATTCTCCTTCCTTTATCACTAGATATGGTTTCCCCACTTCTAGAAATGATGACCCAGACACCGAATGGGAAAAAGATACCAGAGCCATACTAACCATTTCTGAAACCTCTATAAACTTTGTGGATAATGAAAATAGCCTACCACTCTCCTACCCACAATTGATAGATTGGGACCAACAACAACATACACCTATTTTGGATCAATTCCAAAATAATGAGGCAATCACAGAGTTCATGGGAATTTGAATAGACATACCAGTAGGAGATCACAAAGCAAGGTTCATCATGGAAATTGAATAGGATGCATACTCTAGTGGAGAGATTGAATCTTCTAGTCACAAAAATGAAAGAGAAAATATAAAAATAAAAATGTGATCCCCTAGAGAAGACCACAATGTGGCTCTATTGAAACCTAAAAAGAAGAAATTAAAGGACACATCTAACGGTGAAAACCTGCTCAAGGCATCTGAGGATGGAGGATTCAATCTCCCCATATCGAAATATCAAGAAAGATCAATGCTCCTAGTAGAAGAAGCAGAGTCCATAAATGTTGGCACAATAGAAGACCCAAAGATAACATACCATGTCGCATCGCTCAATCGTGAAGAGAAAGAAAACTTCATAACATTCATCAATGATAAAAAAGTAAAATTTGCATGGACCTATGCAGATATACTTGGACTAGATCTAGCACTAGTGGTACATCATTTAGCTATCTCCCCTATAGCAAAGCCTATCAAGAAAAAACTTAGAAAAATGCATCATAAAATAGCATTATATGTAAAGTTAGAACTAAAGAAGTTACTAGATGTAGGTTTCATTACACCCATTGATTATCTGGAATGGATATCAAATCTAGTCCCAGTGTCAAAACCTTCAAAACCTACTGGGGGCATAAGGATCTAGATAGACTTCAAAAACTTGAACAAAGCTTTCCCAAAGGATGACTTCCCCCTTCCAAGTATAGACATGATCGTGGATCTAACAGTAGGGAATGAGATGCTATCCTTAATGGATGGTTTCTATGGATATAACTAGATAAAAATCTCTCCAGATGATTGTTGTCACCTGAAATTGCACCCTTATTGAACCTAATGTCCAATACCTCAGTGTAACATTGGAAGACCTCCAAAGATGTGGGTTTCTTGTAAGCAGAGGTCAACCTCTGGAGAAGGTCGGCTTCCTTTGGTGTCACCTAAAACTACTGATTTTTTGAAGGAAAAGGGAGAGAGATAATGCATAAAAATGAAAAATAAACCCTAAGGTGATGCACCGAAATGACTGGAACAATGAGATACTCGAGCTACACTTGAATACTGATGACAGCCATGAGACTGCACAACAAGATCCTGTAGATCACACATTCAAACAGGTTTGACATGCACATGCCTTTAAGAAGGAAAGGCAGATTTTCACAAACTAGAAGATCATGTGCAAGATTAAGTAAACATAGTTTGTAACCTACATGATACTACTTCTGCAAAGAAAGGCACGACATGAAACAAAAGCTATAAGGAAAGAGAATATTTCACTAAGTAGCTCAATGAATCACTTAAAAAGAGTGCACTATACTTGACAAGAATCAGAAGGTAGAATGATGGACAATCAATAGTAACCAAGGTAGATTTTGTATATTATGTTCCAAATTGAGTTATAGAATCCTGCTAGTCTGAGAGAGGACTGCAAAAAGGGTCATAGACTTCAGAAGAGCATACATCGGAACTCCTTTACAAGAAGGAAAAAATTCCTTATATACAAAAGTAAGGTCGACCCCTAAGGGCTTACAAAATATCGGGCTTAGAAAGATCAGCCTTTAGATTTTTTTTCATGTAGTTAATGTTGCATCCCCGTGTCCTTGTTGCCTATGTCGGTGAAGAAAACATTCCCGGAGAAGCCTTCTTCAGATCTTCTTGTAACCACCGCATTCACTTCTGTTCCTCGTGTCGATCTTTGAATTCCCCCCAGTCGAGCTGCTTTGAATGCTCCTGAGCTCACGTTGCTTTTCCTTCTATTAATCACCTTCTCCCTGGTCAAACCGCCATGACTTGCCCTTAGCTTTCTCTGATTGGTTGAGCCTACTCCATGTAGATCTTTGGGCGGTCAAAAACTCCTTCAGTCAGAATCGCATCTCGGCGAGACACTGGAAGTGTCTCACCGATGCGATTATGTGTCTCAGCAGCTATCGGCATATCATAGAACAGTCGGTGAGAGCTCATGCCGTAGGAAATATACTATCGACGAGCCCATTTCATGGTCGGGGAGACCTTCTGCTAGTCAGTGAGACCTTCTATCGAGCCCCCATCCCCTCGTCGAGCACATCCATGTCAGCAAGACATTACTGAGTTGGCAGGACCTCATGGCGAGTTCATTTCATTTACCCCGAGCTCACTCTTCTCCTCCGGGCTCGAGCTCCTTTTCAGTTGGCAAGACATCCGTGTGTCAATGAGATGTTTTACCAAAGGAAAAATGTTACCCCGAGGCCCTTCATCTTCGGCAAGAGTTGATTGATGTCACCCCGAACGCATGCCATTCCACCGAGCTCTGCACCCCTTTCGTCGAGACATTATCAAGTAGGCAGGACTTCATAGTGAGGCTCATTGTCTTGCCGATGTTCCTCCTTTTGCTGAGACTACCTGTGTCGACAAGACATTACCGTGACGGCTAGGAGCTCCGCCGATGTCATTTATGTCAGGGAGACCTTCTTTACTTCAGCAAGACCTCTTGTCGAAGTCCTTTTCTCAGTGAGGCATTTTTGTTGTCGGTGAGACTCCCACCGAAGGAAAACATATCGAGGCCCCCCACTCAGTCGGCGAGACTAAATGTCTTCTCCGAGACATTACGGCGAAGGAATTAACCTTGGCCGAGACCACGAGCAAGTTGGGGAGACCTACGACGATACCTCATTCTTCTCGAGCTCTTTATTTCCTTCGGCAAGACCGTGGTAAGTTGGGAAGACATCATGGCACAGTCCATCGGTCATACCGATTCCCGTTCCATCACTGAGACCACCTTGATTCACCGAGACATCTTGTAGACTTCCCTTTGCCTCTCATGTTACACCGAAGATCTTTCCCCGTTCGCCAAGACTCCACTCCGTCGGCCAGACCTCACATCGATATGACTTCATTGGTGGGACCGCTGGCTTTCGGCGAGACTTTAATCGTTGTCGGGACTTCATGGCAAAGGCATCTCTTCTTGGCGATCTCTTTTTTGTCGGCGAGACATCGGAGTCGGGGAGACCTTTCTCTGACTTGAATGCTACGCCGAAGGCTCCCTATTTTGGTGATACACCACCGGTTCGCCGAGACCATATGCCGAAATACATCTCACGCTGAAACCTTATTGTTGTCGGGGAGACTTCACTGGTCACCGAGACTCTCTCTAAATGCTTCATTACGCCGAAGGATTTTTAAGTCGAGGAGACCCCGACTGTTCACTGGGACCCTTCACCGAGTGTCATAAGTTATCCCAAAGCCCGTTGTCGCCATGAGTTTCCCCGACTGACGATTGAATGGCCTATCGGCCAAAGATCCCGATGCAACAAGAGGTCATACTGAACCCTTCCTGTCACAACGATAGGCTCTGCAGCTTCGTTCGGCAGGACAGAAACTAGGTCACAGCGACCTGTTCAAAACAGAAAGTGAGAAAGCAGCCAGTCGGCTAGACAGTGAAGATGTCATGCCGACCTAGCTCTAATGGAGGTTGAGCCTGTAACCACTGAGGCATATTTCCAACAGAGCATGCTTCCTAACTGAGCTCCCTGTGAAATTTCATCAGATGCATGAACTAACCCTCAATGGAGATATCCCATTTGGCCCTTATGAACACCTGCAACATAGATGCCTTTCCTGATTGAGCCTGAGGGTGAAAATTAGGTAACATTTTTGGTGACCTTTGCTGGATGTTTGCCTGCTAAACATGAAGACCAGTAGCCTAGGCCTATCCATTGGGCATGGAGTCATTGGGACAACTTAGAAAAGATCAAGAGCAGCTTTGTACATGGCCAAAACATATGGTAACTCGAGAAATAGATCACTTGGAAACTTATTGAAAACAAGAAAAATTGAAATAAACTATTTACATGTGTTGGAACAACACTTAGGGAAAGAAATAGTAACTAAACCTACCCTGTACTAACCAATAATAAATTGGTCAAAAAAACCCATTAACAGGTTGGGTGAAATAACTGCCCTTTCTAAAAAATTTACAATGTTTGCTACACTGGAGAACAACTAAAGAGAAATGAAGCAGGCATGAGAATTCAACCGATGGCTACAAGACCTCTTGCAGAACATAGTCAGGCTTACTAACCTTTTCATATGGAATGTAAACATTCCCGTTCTGAGGTGGAAAGGTAACTTGAGTGTGCTCCTCCTAAGTAGTATCCTCATGCTTGGGTGTAAGATACGTTCTTGGTGTAGTATTGGACTCCATCTGAGCTAGGTACCTGATTGGACAGCCCCTGGTAAGGGTAAAACTTGAACTCTCATCCTATTTGATAAATTTATCTTCTCTAAAGACTTCATCTTTTCCTTGAAAAGATGCTGATTGGAGGTAATATGCAGGTTGTTCATTGGCTGCTACAGTCTGATCTTCTTGACTAAGGAGCTGATATCCCTATTGGATAACTAAAAACAAATCTTCAAACTGTGGCTCCTTATGCTCTTTGTCCATGACAGAATATACCTCCTCTTCAACAAGGTGGGGAAGCTCATTTAATAAGTTCACAGGCTACAAGGCATTATCTTCAACAACTTCTTCAATAGTCTCACCAACTTGAATGGGCTGATCACATGCTTCCTTTTCATATGATACTAGTTCATCATCTATGTTGGAACAAAAAGCTTCTATGATATCATCTGACTTATAATTTTGCATTAAATCTAGATGAATTTTATCATTTAGTTGCTCCATACCAGGCATAGATGCTATCATGCATGTGAGATCTTTATCTTCATCGACAAATTGAGGAAGTTCATTGAACAAGTCAGCAATATTCTCTAGCCATTCCAAATCGACTAGTAAATCAGGAACCTACATGCTCTCTTCAGCTTGCTTAACATAACCAGGCATTTGATCAAATAAAGAAGTGAATTGTTCCTCTTCATGCGGCTCCTTTTGCAGTGAAACTTGGGTATCCTCTGCCTGCAAGTGAAGACCTTCAACTGTCTGGTGTCCTACTTCCTGCCTCTCCTCCTGTTTGAGCTTTTCTTGTTGTAGTCGATAACGTGCTACAGCTAAATGCATTGGGTTTACTTTGCTAATTCTCTCCTTGAGGAATAAGCCATCTGGATCAATGGGCTGCTCTTGAGGGATGATGGACTGATCTTGTTCAGGTACTACATTCTCTTCCATCAAATTGAATCCCTTAAAGCTTGGAATTTCAAACTGAGAAGACTTACTAGGGGAGTCAAGAGGCTGACTTTTCCTAAAGTTGGAAAACTTGTACTTGGGAACCTCCTATTCGGAAAATTTTAGCCTCCTTTCAGCCTCTTTTGCAGCCAGCTGCTGGGCAACGTTCTCCTCAAATTGCTTCTTTTGCAACTCCTCCATTAGTTGGTGCTGATAATTTGAATAAGCTTGAGTGTTCTGCACCTTAGCAGAGAGTAGCTTCATTTGTTCTTCCTTAGCAGCTATTTCCTGTTCAAGGCCTTCCTCGAACCGGATTCTTTTTGCCACTCTTTCTTAATCATAAAAGTAGACTTGCTCAGCCACTTCTTGTTGTTGCACAATGGTACCCTATTGCATCTTGATTTCAATCAATATCTTAGATAGGCACACAAGCACCTTACTAATATCATTAATCTTCATATTGTGAAGACCTTGACTGAGATCCCACAACGTATGGTCAATCTGTTGGAGCAGGTCCAACACACTCTGATATGGATGTGTAGGAGCAACATACTCATAATATGGAGGGTAATAATAAGCATCTTCATAATTATTTGACATATTTTCAGTTAAAGAGCTGGAAACTCAGAATTAACAGATTGTTTTGAGACATAAGAAGACCTGTCTCTATGAAACCAGAAGATTTGAGCTCAGAGTCGCCAGGTATGTAAAGAAAATGCCTCCAAAAGGATGAAACTACTACTGTACACACCAAACACAGCAATAAAATGCATAAACGTGAACTGAGAAGCAGTTCACAGTCCCACCGGGCGTGCCAGAATTGTTATCACCTGAAATTACACCCTTGTTGAACCTGATGTCCAACACCTCAGTGTAACATTGGAAGACCTCCAAAGTTGTGGGTTTCTTGTAAGCAGAGGTCAACCTCCGGAGAAGGCTGGCTTCCTTTGGTGTCACCTAAAACTATTGATTTTTTGAAGGAAAAGGGAGAGAGATAATGCATAAAAATAAAAAATAAACCCTAAGGTGATGTACCGAAATGACTGGAACAATGAGATACTCTAGCTACACTTGAATACTGATGACATCCATCAGACTGCACAACAAGATCCTATAGATCACACAATCAAATAGGTTTCACATGCACATGCCTTTAAGAAGGAAAGGCAGATTTTCACAAACTAGAAGATCATGTGCAGGATTAAGTAAACACAGTTTGTAACCTACATGATACTACTTCTGCAAAGAAAGGAATGACATGAAACACAAGCTATAAGGAAAGAGAATATTTCACTAATTAGCTCAATGAATCACTTAAAAAGAGTGCACTATACTTGACAAGAATCAGAAGGCAGAATGATGGACCATCATTAGTAACCAAGGTAGATTTTGTATATTATGTTCCAAATTGAGTTACAAAATCCTGCTAGTTTGAGAGAGGACTGCAAAAAGGGTCACAGACTTCAGAAGAGCATACATCGGAACTCCTTTACAAGAAGGAAAAAATTCCTTATATACAAAAGTAAGGTCGGCCCCTAAGGGGTTACAAAATATCGGGCTCAGAAAGATCAGCCTTTAGATTTTTTTCATGTAGTTAATGTTGCATCCCCATGTCCTTGTTGCCTATGTCAATGAACAAAACATTCTCGGAGAATCCTTCTTCAGATCTTCTTGTAACCACCGCATTCACTTATGTTCCTCGTGTCGATCTTTGAATTCCCCCCAGTCGAGCTACTTTGAATGCTCCTGAGCTCACGTTGCTTTTCCTTCTGTTAATCACCTTCTCCCTGGTCAGACCGCCACAACTTGCCCTTAGCTTTCTCTGATTGGTTGAGCCTACTCCACATAGATCTTCAGGAAGTCAAAAACTCCTTCAGTCAAAATTGCATCTTGGCAAGACACTGGAAGTGTCTCACCGATGCGATTATGTGTCTCAGCAGCTATCGGCATATCATAGAACAGTCGGTGAGAGCTCATGCCGCAAGCAATATACTATCGGCGATCCCATTTCATGGTCGGGGAGACCTTCTGCTAGTCGGTGAGACCTTCTATCAAGCCCCCATGCCCTCGGCGAGCACATCCATGTCAGCAAGACATTACCGAGTTGGTAGGACCTCATGGTGAGCTCATTTCATTTACCCCAAGCTCACTTTTCTCCTCCGGGCTCGAGCTCCTTTTTAGTTGGCAAGACATCCGTGTGTCGGTGAGACGTTTTACCGAAGGAAAAACCTTACCTCGAGGCCCTTCATCTTCGGCAGGAGTTGATTGATGTCACCCCGAACGCACGCCACTCCACCGAGCTCCGCACCCCTTTTGTCGAGACATTATCAAGTTGGCAGGACTTCATAGCGAGGCTCATTGTCTTGCCAATGTTCCTCCTTTCGCTAAGACTACCTGTGTCGACAAGACATTACCACGATGGCTGGGAGCTCCGCCAATGTCATTTATGTCAGGGAGACCTTCTTTACTTCGGCAAGACCTCTTGTCGAAGTCCTTTTCTTAGCGAGGCCTTTTTGTTGTCGGTGAGACTCCCACCGAAGGAAAACATATTGAGGCCCCCCACTCAGTCGGCGAGACTAAATGTCTTCTCCGAGACATTACGGCGAAGGCATTAACCTTGGCTGAGACCACGAGCAAGTCGGGGAGACCTATGGTGATACCTCATTTTTCTCGAGCTCTTTATTTCCTTCGGCAAGACCATGGTAAGTCGGGAAGACATCATGGCGCAGTCCATCGGTCATACCGATTCCCGTTCTGTCGCTGAGACCACCTTGATTCACCGAGACATCTTGTAGACTTCCCTTTTCCTCTCGTGTTACACCGAAGATCTTTCCCCGTTCGCCAAGACTCCACTCCATCAGCCAGACCTCACATCGATATGACTTCATTGGCGGGACTGCTGGCTTTCGGTGAGACTTTAATCGTCGTCGGGACTTCATGGCGAAGGCATCTCCTCTTGGCGATCTCTTTGTTGTCGGCGAGTCATTGGAGTCAGGGAAACCTTTCTTCGACTTGAATGCTACGCCGAAGGCTCCCTGTTTCGGCGATACACCACCGGTTCTCTGAGACCATATGTCGAAATACATCTCACGCCGAAACCTTATTGTTGTCGGGAAGACTTCACTGGTCGCCAAGACTCTCTCCGAATGCTTCGTTACGCCAAAGGATTTTTAAGTCGGGGAGACCCCGACTATTTGTTGGGACCCTTCACCGAGCGTCATAGGTTATCCCGAAGCCTGTTGTCGCCATGAGTTTCCCCAACTGATGATTGAATGGCCTATAGGCCAAAGATCCCGACGTGACAAGAGGTCATACCGAACCCTTCCTGTCATAGCGATAGGCTCTGCAGCTTCGTTCGGCAGGACAAAAACTAGGTCACAGTGACCTGTTCAAAACGGAAAGTGATAAAGCAGCCAGTCGGCCAGACAGTGAAGATGTCATGCCGACTTGGCTCTAATGGAGGTTGAGCCTGTAACCACTGAGGCATATTTCCAACAGAGCATGCTTCCTAACTGAGCTCCCTGTGAAATGTCATCAGATGCATGAACTAACCCTCAATGGAGATATCCCATTTGGCCCTTATGAACACTTGCAACATAGATGCCTTGCCTGATTGAGCCTGAGGGTGAAAATTAGGTAACAATGATCAACACAAAACAACATTTACTTGTGCTTGGGGGACCTTCTGCTGGAATGTAGTGTCATTTGGTCTAAAGAATGCAGGAGAAACATATCAAAGAGTAATGACGACCAACTTCCACGATATGCTACATACAATCATGGAAGACTTGTGGATGAAATTCTAACAAATTCCATTAAAAGGGAAGATCACTTGACCAATCTTCCAAAGGTGTTTGATCAGCTACAACAATATAATTTAAGACTCAACCCTGAGAAGTGTGTGTTCATAGTAACATCTGAAAAGTTGTTAGGATACATAGTGTCAAGAAGATGGATTGAAGTGGATCTTGCAAAAGTAAAATCTATTCTAGAGATGCCTCCACCAAAGAAACAACTGAGAAGCTTACAAGGGAAGTTGTAGTCCATCAGGTGATTTATCGCACAACTAGTAGACAAATGTCACCCTTTCACTCATATCCTACACAAGGACATCACCTTCAAGTGGGATGGGAGATGTTACCAAGCCTTCTAGCAAGTCAAGGAGTTCCTACTTACTCCTCCTATACTCTTGCTACCAATTCTAGAAAAGGAAATGGTACTCTACGTTTCTACCACACAGGTAGCATTGAGAGCTCTCCTTGCCCAGCTAGATGATGATAACAAAGAAAGAACAGTCTATTACATTAGGTGAACATTGGTGGGCTATAAGTTGAACTACTCGCTCAGAGAAAGAGTGTGTATCTCATTCATATTTGTGACACAAAAGTTGAGACACTGCATCTTAAACAGGAAGGTAAAGCTGATTTCAAAAGTAGACTTGCCAAAATACCTACTAGCAAAAGTAGCCCTAACAGGCCGAATTTCCAAATGGGTGATGAAACTTAGTGAATTTGATATAGAGTATGTGGATAAAAGATCCATCAAGGGAAAAATCATAGCTGACCAGCTTTTCAAATGATGCAGAACCAAGGTGAAGATCAATCTCAACAATGGAAATACCAATCTTAAAGCAAAGAACTCTCCTTTACAAAGTTTTCAACCTGTTAAGCATCAACTCACCCTCAAGGGTCTCAACCCTTCAATCTTGCAAAAAAACTACAATTCCATAGGCCCTGAAAAATTCCCTCAACATGCATATGATGAAAATTTAACCATTTGAATTCATTCTCTAAGTCAGATTCAACAAAATCCCCAAAACTCACTTGCGGTCACTAGTTTCCCTTGTAGTAGTGGAAAACCTATTTTTCAAGATTTTGAGAAAACTTTTACAAAACACCTGAGAAAAAAAACTTGGATCCAAGTAACCATTTCATGGTTATTCAACATATCAGAGAACCAAGTGCAACTCTTTTGGACCAAATGCCTCAAACTTAGAATTATCACATTTTTAGGCCTCCAATTAGGCCACTTTTCCAAAGAGACCACCCTTAGATCCACACACCATACTTCCAAACCCAAAAAAAAAATCTTTAATTTTTTTTCAAAATAAAGTATTTTCCAGGTCTTAGGACCATATATGCTCAAATAGACTCCTAAAGCCAAAACCCTCGTTTTAGCCTAAAGAACTAGGGTTTTAGGACTCCCTTATTGTATTTCCACATTCCCAGCCACTCCTGATCAAGCCAACTACTCAAACATCTTTAAATAGGCCATCTCATGCTTATAGAACACTCATTAGGCCTTTGACAATGTTGTCTCTTCAATTCTTAGGTATGAACCATCATCTTTATAAGAAAAATCACACATTTCCAACCCTTCATTCCATGCTTCAAGCCAAGAAACCATTCCTACACACCTCCTACTCTAAAGTGTCACTCCCTACATCAAAATACATCATCCCACAGAGTTACAATCAAGTACAGTAGGTGGGATGATGTCTAAGGCATTACAATGGCTTCAAAACCCTTGGGATAGTTGAAAACCCGGTATGAGATTTTTGAAGATTCAAAGCCTTAAAAGTTTAAACAATCCCCTGTCACAACACCAAATGAAAGTTAAAACATCTAGCTCTAGATCCAAATGAGAAATAAATACATTGGAAGCCTTTATAGCCAACACACAGTTAGGGAATACTAAAAATACAGTGAAAACAACAATAAAACATAAATTCTTCAAAGTTTATTGTATTCACTTGGCTTCAACAACCTTTGCTCGGGCTTCCCCAAGGATTTTATAACAACTTTCAACCCTATCAATCCAACCAACACCCTTCACTACTAACAACCACCTTTTAAAAGCATGTAACTGTTGAGATTACAAATATGTTGCTTAATGCAACTTATAAACTTGAAACTTTATGACTCTACCTTCATGACTCCATTACATATAATCTTATATTATTGCCTTTTTAGGCTTACAAATGAAATGTATTGAATCATTTTAATATAAGAAAGAGTTGAACTACTAAACACAGGAATTTGCAACTAGGTGATATGGTTCCCCTATACCATGCACCCCCCTAAGAAGAATTCATGCCACATGAATTGTGGATGGCACCAATAAGTGCAAGCTAGATTGAAACTCCTTTGAATCACAGGCCATTGCCATTGTCCAATACTGTTTTGTGTCCATATTGTTCCACCTTTCTACTATGCCCTACTTCTCTGACTTTATCAACACTGTTTTGTACCTTCATATGTCCATTAGGACCTGCCAATGTTCTTCTAACTGTTTCCATATGCTCTGTACCTGCAGATAAACAAATGTCAGTGCTATCTTTACCATAAACTCCTTTTGTCTTAGCCTCAATGCCTTGTTGAGTTCTTCCCTACAATGCACCCTGTGTTTTTACCCCTATCTTCAATTCCAACACATTTCCACCATGCTTCTTCACTATTTTATCAGGGCTATCTGTCACTGTATCTGCAATCCTTACTTGTTTCACACCCATATCTGTAGGAATAGGACATTCAATGGTCCCAACTAACACTTTCTTGTGTACTCCCTTTCACATCACATTTTACCTCTGTTTTTGCAATCACATTTGTTGATCTTGCATTATCAAACCTATACCTATTCACAGCATCAGAAAATTTGATTTCTTTCACAACATTTAGAGGTTCCTTGTTCCCACACATGATCACTTTGTCTTTTCCTTTCTCATCCTCTACTAGTGGATTAAAAAAAAACTTGTGACCATCCTTCATGATTGTTTACTGATTTTCTCTCCCATCATACATGGCACACCTATCATACTTCCATGGTCTTCCAAGGAGTATGTGACAACAGTTCATTGGAAGAACATCACACTCAACACTATCATGATAACCACCAATTTGAAAATCCACAATGGCCTTTTCATTCACCAATAGAGTTTGATCATCATTCAACCATGATATTTTATAAGGACATTCATGAGGAATTATTTTCAATCCTAACTTGTTTACCATTTCACATGAAACCATATTCTCAATTGAACCAAAATCAACCACAACTTTACATACCTTTCCTTTGCTCTTGCAAGTGGTTCTAAATAACCTTTTCCTATGCAATGGCTCCACTTCTTTGGAAGTCTTCAAAAGTTGTTTATGCAGCATCAAGGCTTCTCCAAACTCAGGATTTGCAGGACGACTTAATGAACCAGTGCTCTCCACATCATCCTCTTGCACAAGTTGAACCCTTTTTTCACCTTTACTTCCACTTGATGAAGCACCAATCTTCTCAGGACATTTGAAAGATGGATGGCCAAAATTCATTACGAGTATAACATCTACCTGCAAACATATTGTTAGAATTCCTACCTCCTCTAAATTTTCCTATTGCGCCTTTCCATCCACCTCTGGAATTAGATTGTTCTTGTCCTTTCATGTCATCCTCTTGATTTTCATTGTTTGGCTTTGGATTAGGCATGTATCCTCTTCCTCTTGATGCATTATTTCTTCCTCTAACTGCTTTGTCTTTCCTACTCTTCATTTTCTCCTCCACCCTGATTGTCATTTGATAACATTCCTCTACTATTCTAGGGTTAGCCAAAACCAATTCATCTTGTATGTTTAGTCTTAAACCACCCATGTATCTTGCAAATTTTTCATCTTCATTCTCATGATGACCAGATCTTAAAGTCAATTTATAAAATTCCTCAGTATAAGACTTAATATCCATTTCCCTTTGTCTTAAGCTTTGCAATTTCTTAAACAATTGAACTTGATGATATGTGGGTAAGAATTTACCTTTGAGTTTGGATATCATCTTGTCCCATGAGGTGATTTTAGTCTTTCCTTACTTCCTCCTCTCAAATTGAAAGTAGTCCCACCACACCAAAGCATGGCCTTTTAACTTTGTATTTGCAATCCTCACTCTTTGTTCCTCAGGAACCTCGTCATATTCAAAATGGTTATCTAATGCAGCAATCCAGTCAAGTATTTTTTCATCATTTAAACTACCACCATACTTAGGAAAATTAATTTTTACCTTAGGCTTGTCATCCTTCACTGCTTTCAACAACTTTGCAATTCTTTGATCCTCTAGAGTAAGCTCTTCTTCCACATCTTCAAACTCATCATCTTCCTCTTCATCTGACTCACTCTCTTCCACTTCCCTTCTTTTGTTTGTCTTCGAGGATATGATCCTTTCTTCCAACTCTCTGAGTTCCTTTGCATGTTTTTCTTTCATCTCCTTCATCTCTATAGCCATATCTTTGTTCTTTGGAGGCATATTGTCAACCTTGCCTCTTCACCTTCTTCTTCAACTTGCAAAATGAAAAAAAAAAATACTCCTTGCTTTGATACCACTATGATGCAGAGCCAAGGTGAAGATCAATCTCAACAATGAAAATATCAATCTTAAAGCAAAGAACTCTCCTTTACAAATTTTTCAACTTGCTAAGCATCAACTCACCTTCAAGGGTCTCAACCCTTCAATCTTGCAAAACAACTACAAATCTTCCCCTAGGCCCTGAAAAAGTCCCTCAACATGCATATGATGACAATTTAACCATTTGAATTCATTCTCTAAGTCAGATTCAACAAAATCCCTAAAACTCACCTGTGGTCACTAGTTTTCCTTGTAGTAGTGGAAAACTTGTTTTTCAAGATTTTGAGAAAAAAAATCCAAAACACCTGCGAAAAAAAACTTGGATCCAAGTACCCATTTCATGGTTATTCAACATATCAGAGAACCAAGTGCAACTCTTCTGAATCAAATGCCTCAAACTTATAATTTTCACATTTTTAGGCCTCTAATTAGGCCACTTTTCCAAAGAGACCACCCTTAGATCCGCACACCGGACTTCCAAACCCCAAAAAAATTCCTTACTTGTGTTTCAAAACAAATTATTTTTTGGGTCTTAGGACCATATATGCTCAAATACACTCCTAAAGCCAAAACCCTCGTTTTAGCCTAAAGAACTAGGGTTTTAGGACTCCCTTATTGTATTTCCACATTCCTAGCCACTCTTGATCAATCCAACTACTCAGAAATATTTAAATAGGCCATCTCATGCTTATAGAACACTCATTAGGCCTTTGACAATGTTGTCTCTTCAAATCTTAGGTTTGAACCATCATCTTTACAAGAAAAATCACACATTTCCAGCCCTTCCTTCCATGCTTCAAGCCAAGAAACCATTCCTACACGCCTCCTACTCTAAAGTGTCACTCCCTACATCCAAATAGACCATCCCACTAAGTTTCAATCAAATACAGTAGGTGGGATGATGTCTAAGGCATTACAATGGCTTCAAAACCCTTGGGATAGTTGAAAACCCGGTATGAGATTTTTGAAGATTCAAAGCCTTAAAAGTTTAAACAATCCCCTGTCACAACACCAAATGCAAGTTACAACATCTAACTCTAGATCCAAATGAGAAATCAATACATTGGAAGCCTGTACGGCCTGTACACAGTTAGGGAATACTAAAAATACAGTGAAAACAACAATAAAACATAAATTCTTCAAAGTTTATTGTATTCACTTGGCTTCAACAACCTTTGCTCGGGCTTCCCCAAGGCTTTTATAACAACTTTCAACCCTCTCAATCCAACCAATGCCCTTAACTACTAACAACCACCTTTTAAAAGCATGTAACCATTGAGATTACAAACATGTTGTTTAATGCAACTTATAAACTTGAAACTTTATGACTCTACCTTCATGACTCCATTACATATAATCTTATATTATTGCCTATTTAGGTTTACAAATGAAATGTATTGACTCATTTTAATATAAGAAAGCATTGAACTACTAAACACATGAATTTTCAACTAGGTGATATGGTGCGCCTACACCACCAAAGCACCCATAGATGATCACAAGCCTCTCATAGTGGAATTTCCACATGAAAGTATCCTGGTGAAAAAATAGAATGGAAATTGGACTCTATACTTTGATGGGTCCCACACTCAACATGGCTCTGGAGTAGGTATTCTATTTCTCACACCACAGGGAGATAGTATACCCAAGGCATACAAGATCGCTTTCCCATGCGTGAACAATATCTTAGAGTATGAAGCTTTAATCACAAGGCTCAAAATGGCTATTGAATGGAGAATAAAAGAGTTACATGTCTTCAGAGACTCTCAGCTAGAGATCAAATAGATGAAGGATGAGTACCAAACAAAAGATGGCAAAAAGATGTTGTATAAAAGGATGGTGGATAGCTTCAAGGGATATTTTTTCACAATAACCTTTGAAAAAATTCCTCGGATCAACAATAGAGTTGTCAATGCAATGGAAACAATAGGCTCACTTCTTGATATTCCACATAATTTTTTGGAGTATGGGTTCCTTGTGGAATAACTGCTCGTACCTACATTTGACATCCTGGAATCAGAATTGATATGTGTTGTTGTTGGTCCTAAGTCCCCATGGTGCCAAGATACATTCGACTACATCCATCACAGTATCATACCACTTGACCTAATAACCACTCAAAATAAAACCTTCACCCGTAGAACTTTCTTCTTTACAATCCTAGGTGATACCCTATACCGTCGTAGTCTAGATGGTATGTTACTATGATGTCTTAACACAAAAGAAGCAAAAACGACCTTATAAGATGTACACGAAGGTATTTGTAGGTCCCACTCTAGTGGACCTAACCTAGTCCAAAAACTGCTCAGAACGGGGTATTATTGGCCCTCCATAGAATAAGAATGCATTCAATATTCTAGAAAGTGTCATCAATGTTAGTAGCATAGTGACCTTGTCCATGCCCCAGAACAGGAGTTGAGACCCATCACAACACCATGGCCTTTATCACAATGGGGATTAGACCTGGTAGATAATAGTTTTCCCGCTTCATCTAATGAAGATAAGTTTATTGTCACAACAATAGAGTATTTCACTAAATGGATAGAGGCAATTCCATTGACCTACATCACTAGAAAACATATATCAAAATTCATTATGAATTATCTGATTTGTAGGTATGGAATTCCCCAAATGACCAAATGGACAATGGAACCCCCTTCAAAAATCAAGATGTCCAAGAAATTTGCTCCCAATTTTATATCCAACATAGATTCTTCACACCCTATTACCCCCAAGGAAACAAACAAGTTGAAGCATCTAATAAAACCATTCTCAAAATACTAAAAAAGACTATTAATGAAGCTGGTTGTGATTGGAATTTGCAGCTAAACCCAGTCCTATGGGGTTATCAAACCAGCATCTGAACACCTACGGGTGCCACACCATTTTCCTTGGTCTATGGATCAAAGGTTTTCTTACCTATCGAGGTTGAAATCCCCTCACTGCAAATCTCATTGAAAGGCATGGTCGTCAACGAAGAATATCATGAATCAAGGTTAAATGAATTGGAGCTCCTAGATGAAAGGTGTTTAAGTGCGTTAAACAATCTTTAGGTTTATTAGAATCAGCTCAAACGAAGCTATGACAAAAAGATCAAGGACATAAACTTTCAAATTGGTGACCTAGTGCTCAAAGAGAACCAAAAGGTACAACTGAATCAAGATGGCAAAGGAAAATTTGAACTCAACTAGTTAGGCCCATTTGTCATCACAACAAGTTATGGTTCTGGGGCTTATCAGTTGGCCAATCCTGAAGGAGAACCCTTAGCCGAACTGCTAAAAAACAACCATCTCAAGACGTTCTACACATAAATTGCGTTAGAATACCCCAAGCAAAAGGGTAAAAATCCAAAAAAATGGAAAAAATGGAAAAATCAAAAAAATCAAAAGCAAGAAAACAGTAAAGAGAAATAAAACGTTCCTTGACTGAAAACCACTTTGTGGCGCTCCTAGAATAGGTACCATAGTGAAAACCTGGAAAACAAATGCTATGTTTGATATAAGACCCGTATCATTATCTATCGATACTATCCAAAACATTCACCCATTTATTTCATAATAAAAAAATGTGTCCAAACATGGATTGTTACTGATTGAGGAAAGTAGTATTGTCTCCAACTAGGGAAAACTTGCCAAAGTTGGTTGTGGATTATATCTTTGAGCATCCTATCATGGTCAAAAACAACAAAATCAAAAACATTTAAAAACATCAAAAATTGAAACATCATTGGATTATTCCTTCACTCAAACAGTCTAAGATATCAACATTTGCTTGAACCTCATAGCTAGTTCAAGTAGATTTCCTACAACATATCCTCTAGAAACAAAAGTGAAATATCAATCCAAGTTATCAATGTTGTTGAAATCCCCAAAAAAAGTTTAGGCATTGATTCAACTGGTCGAACTACGTGGTTTCTGCATGTACAACGTAGGAAAGGCTTAACAACCCCTGAGGCCTTAGGTCAGTCCCTTTAGGTTTCTATCATGCTTTCTTTCAACTTAGTCAAAAAATACAAAATCCAAAAACATTCACAAAATAGAAAAGGTAAAAAATATTCAAACCAAGTGAACTATGAGCCTATGCATGTACAACATAGGCAAGGCTTATCTTTGATGAGCCCCCGAGGCCCTAGGCTAGTCCCTTGAAGACAACAAAAACATCATAAAACTCAAAAAATCAAAAGGATCATAATCCCGTGATCAAAATCTACAATAAAATTTTCACCCATAATAAATAAATCATCATAATCACCCTTTGAAAAAACAAAACAAACATCAACAGTTATAACTTTCAAGAAAAACAATCACAAAGATTTGATCGCAGAATAGAATAAAACAAATGTCAAAGTGTTAACTACCTATCTTTTTGACAATTCACCAACAACATCCTGAGATATGCCTTAATGGATCCGTTCCTATGATAGACATGATCAACAACAAATAATAGCCCTAAAACATCCAACAGGTATGGCAAGTGATACTGCAACTTTGTTTTTATCTTTTTATAGTCTTATTTTTATGATTTATTTTATTGACTCATTCCCAAGATCTCTCAAGGATGTCCATAAAGATTTAGAGAAAAAGGAATGGGGGAAATTGAGTGTTATTTCAGTTTGTTATTTGTAAGATATTTTTGTGATACTACCATGGTGAATACTTGCTTTATTGAGTGTATGGAAGTTGTTTTATGACAATTCGTGAAGCAGTTGCATGTGAGGTGTTCTATACCTCTTTATGTAAAGGGTCTAATTTTTTTTAACACAACCCAACCATATACTTTAAACAAATTTTTCGTATGTCTAGTATGAACAAGAATATTCTTTGTATGTCAAGTCAACGTCCACATAATGGATACAAATTCACCTTGGTTATTAATACCTTGGTGCATTGTATATGTTTCCTACATCAAACAGGATTGTTCAAAATGTGAAGCCTCCAAGAAAAGCGAAAACAACTTATCATCAATACTAACATCAAATTTCTATCCATCATCAAACATTTTGTTGGTTGTTTTTAATGAGCAACCAAGTTGGTCTCCTATTCTACCTATGGAGTAGCCATCTCCAGTCAAGGGCAGCTCGGAGGACCTGGACCAACTGACAAGATTTAGTCAAAGACTGAGATCTTCTGCACTTTAGGCTTTGCAGAACCAGGGCGGGTATACCCACACAATGCCTCAAATAAGACTAGACATTGCTTTTTATAGCAGATGACTCCTGATGCCAAGTATTGAGAACCTCAAATATGGCTAGATTCCCAGTAACACAGTACTTGCAGTAACCAGGAGGTAGGGCAAGACAACTGAAGATATTCAATGATTTTAAATTTGGAAGGCTTCTGAGAGGGACCAAGCCACAGGACAGACCAATGCCTAATCTTGGGCCACGGAGTCAAACACAAAAGATGGAATTCATCTGCAAACAGGACCTCAACCAGTGGATTTTGTTTTGCTGATGCCTTACATCAGCTATCAGTGCCTTACATTGACAATCCATCTCTTGTATCAACCAGATTCTTCTTACCCAATCCAACCTGTACACAAACAATCACTGCTACCTGCTCAAAGGATTTAACTGCTTCCTTGAAGCAGACCTATCAACAAATAACACAACATCATGAAGTATGAGAAGATGAACAAAGACACCTTATGCATTCATTCAAATGATTGGAGCATACAGAAATGGAGACAATCTGCCGACATGCATGAAAGATGAGCATCCTCATGTATTCATTGCTCAAACTGATTGTATTTACAGACAGATTCAGAATTACAAATCATCAGACTCCACATTGACTCAAAACTAAACACTAATCTATCTCAGGCTGATCCACAAACTCAGACAAAAGTGTGGAACTGAACCTAAGGGACCAAACCAACCTAAAACCCCCCCTACATATGGCCACGAAATTCTCCTTTATAGGAACAGGAGAAGCAACAAGCAACTGGCCAGATGAGATTACACGTCTTCGGATGACTGGGCCAACCCCAAATAGCACGCAGGCCAAAACATCACTTCCAACAGCCTCACTGGTCTCATAAATGCCTCGGGTCGGGTTGCTGCAGGAAAGACACTCCCACACGAAAGAAGCCAGGCAATCGATGTCAAATCCGCCGCCAAATCCACGCGTCCATACTCGAGCCATGCCGTCCTGCTCTCAGGGTCGCATCGCCATGAATGCACAATCAGCGGATCCAACAACCAAGTTTCTGTCGCCATGAATATTACAAATCTTCGCGCGCGAACAGACAGAAACCCTAACAGAGATCAGGTTGAAAACTGAGCGTCGATCAGCAGAGATCGGGCGGTCGCCATTTAAAATCACTCGACCGTTGAAAACAAGCCCATGCCTGCACATTAGTCTCCAAGTAAACATCGGGCACCTTTGAATCTGAAGTTAAAACATCACCGTCCAGCTGACGCACGTGCGCATTTGTGGCCCATTAGTAGCTCGGGCGGGCGAGGGCAGAGAAGTCGCTGAGAGATAGCCGAGTCGGCAAGAGGTCCTGGCGAGGAGAACAACCCATACCGAAGTCACCGGGCACAACGGCCAAGCAGAAGGAAATCGAGGAAAGGTCTGGCCGAAAGACGGATGCTACATCGAACACTCATCACAAGTCGGCAAGAGATGGCCAAGTCGGCCAGACATCATGGCGAAGTCCACATGTTTCATCGAGCAGATGAGTCGGCAAGACATGGCACACTTGGCGTAAGATTTCAGCTTAGAACAACACCCCGTCAGTGAAAGAGAGATTACAATCGATCGCCAAGACATTAATAGTCTCACACCAACCGAAACCATTTTCCTTTTGTGTATCGCTATAACATTAAGATATCGATAAGACCTCCTGCCGCACACCAAGTCTCTTTGAAGGTTTTCATTCACCTGAGTGTCGCTGAGACATCCCAGAGCCTATGCCGATGAAGACCACCATATGTTCCATCGGCGAGACCGAAGGTCACTCGCTGAGACCTCACGCCGAAGACCCCAGCTCATACCGAAGAGATTACTCTTTACATTGTTGGTCGGTATAAGCACCCATCATCGGTGAGACATCACAGCGACATTACATTGTTATACCACAAGCCCTTAGAAACTTGTTTGCCGAGAGAAGTAAAGACTTTCACCTGAAAGTCACATATTGAATCACCTTTGGCAAGACCCGACCCCATCACCAAGAAGACACACCGAAAAACATAAATCCCACCGAAGCATTAAGATCATCCATCACCGGTCGGCGTAACAAAAGACATCGCCGAGACATCTCGCCGAAAGGTATAGCATACGCCGAAAGAAAACTACAAGACATCTTGGCAAGACCCAACAGAATCACCATGAGTTATATCGAAAGCTCCAAGTCCCGCCGAAGGGAAGTCACACCGACAGACAAAAGCCACGGCGAAGAAGAAGCAGGGCCGGTAAAACGGTGACAAGGGGCCGGTAAAGGAATGGAAAACGGGGCTCGGGAGAACCATAAGTGAAGCATGAACGGGCTGGACAGGTCACCGAAGGAAAAGAACAAATGGCCAGAAAGAAAAGAAAACAACAGACCCGAAACGATCCCGCCCCCGCCTCCGCAAAAGACAGCGGATACGGAGCCGGAGCCAAAACAAAACCAAAAGCCGCGGGGGCGGAGACAAAAGGAAAACAAGAACTTCGCAAAACGTTCCAAGACAAACCCCGACCCGGTTCCACCCCCGCCAAAAACAAAAGGAAAACAAAGCAAGCAGAGCCGGGGAAAACAACCAGCGACCGACGCAGGGCAGAAAGGAAAAGAAACACCAAACACGCAGAATCGGAACCGGGATGGATGCGTGAACAGGAATTAGAACCTCAGAATTGGAGAAGTTCTAGTTCCCTTCAAGCATCCGTTCCGCCCCCGATTTCGAAAGAAAAACCAAAGCAAACAAAAGAGAAACGGGAACCGAAATAAAAACCCAAAAAAAAGGAAAAGAGAAAAACCAGGAAACCCTAACACAGGCCGCCCCTTGTAGATCAAAACTAGCACACTGGGCTCAACCCTTGTGGGAGCCCATTTAACCCACGTGCTAAAATGAAAAAACATCCCAATGCTAAAGATTTATCATAAAGATCAAAGGCAAACAACTAGGCCATGAGAGAAAACCAAAATAAGCACTAACACATTTATCCTAACTAACATCCATCCTGCATCAAAATATCATTAGTACCATATCCATCCTACATCCACAATATCGTCAATACAAATCATGATGATAATAAAGCAATGAAAACACCATGTATCATGTATAAGGCATACATCCTGTAGACACTTAAAAATGTCTCGATGGATCACATTGGCTAACTAACATCATTTTTTGCTAAAACCCATCCTCTTTTCACTTAATAAATTAAATTAGCCTAGCTATTCAATTAATTGTCTCATTTTCATCTATTAATATAATTGACCTAGTTAGGTTAATTCATCCTCTTTCATGCTAACATTTCATCCTATTAAATTGAATAAATCAAATTATTTAATTTAATCCCTAAAGTCCTCTTATTTAATTAAATAATCCTAAGTTATTTAATTAAATACCATATCACTTCCCCTTTCCATTAAATAAATTAATTATTTAATGAATATCCTAATTCACCTAATTTGCATAGTTGAAAATTTATTTAATTATCATATTACTAATAAATCTAATTCCCCCCACTTGCAAGGGAATATTCCAAGGGAATATTCACCTATGCACACTCCTCCAAAAGGAATATTCCCATGGAATATTCCTTCCCCTTTTGCATATTAAAACTTTGTTTTAATTTTCTAAATATCTATTTCCCTCACCCATGAGAATATTCTCTTTCTTCACTCATTTGAAAAAAAAGAATATTCTTCCTTATAAAAAACTCACAAGACTTCATGTGCAAGTTAACTTACAAGACTTCTTGTGCAAGTTTTGAAAGTGTGTTTGTTTGGATGAATGTGAGCCCTTGATTAAATATCATCTTGCATCCTCAACCATTGATGGGAATCCATGATCCATGCCTCCATCTTCTTTCCTTTTTGACCACTGATTAGCTTTTTCAATCTTATCCCTTCATTTCTCATTTTGCTTTCCTATAAATAGGTCACTATTTGGAGACAAATGGATCCATCTTTTAACATCAAACTTATGTTTTTAAAATCACTCTTACTTGCACTCACATTTAGCATAATTTTAGTTTATTTTTGTGAATGGGCGAAATACGTGTTAGAAAATGAGAAGCAAACACAAGAGTGCAAACAACAAATATAAACACCCTACACCTCAAGATTGGGAAAATGATTAACTTAACAAAATAAAATGGAACATTTTACCTTGTTGAGTTGTCCTTTGACTGACCCTTCGATCTTTGATGTAGTGTATGCTCCCTGGATGGAAAAAGATGCAAGTGTGGATTGTAAAATGGATGGAAAATGGGTGAAAGTGGATGCAAATACAAGTATTTTGGCTAAGTATGGCTCAAATGAAAAAATTTCAAGAGTTTGGCTAGCACAATGATCTCCCTAAAATGAGAGAAAAGAGGGGGTATTTATAGAAAATTTTGAATTCTCTAGGGAAATATACGGTTGAGATTAAACGAACATGGCCAAGATGTAGGGCTATGGTGAGTTGAGAACTCACAAGCCCTCACATCTTGACATGTGGCATGTGAAGTGGCTTGAGAAAGATGATGTGTAAATGAGTTGGAAAGAGAGTACATGACATAGAGTTACTACATAGTACCTTGGGATTTAGACAAGATCTCCTTATAAAGGAGGTCCTTGTCCCCATGTGGGTGAGACGACATGTGAGGAATTAAATTTTTTCTCAAATATCTACATGGGAATAAGAGAGAATTTAAAATTCTTTGGAATGCATTGGGGGATTAAATGTGAATTAAAAATTCACATGGGGAATGGAGTGCCTTCTCCAAAAGGAGAAAGGATTTAATAGGGTTGACTTATGACACATTCCATAAATGACATGGAGATTAGGTTGAACTAATTAAATGATTAAGGTTGTGCAAGTACTTGATTAGACAAATTAATGACATATTAGAGGCAAGTGGGAGATTAGGAAGAGTTCACATGTGGCTTGATGTGACAATTCAAAGATCACATGGGGAAGAGAAAAAGGAATTTAATATTCCTTGGAAGGATAAAATGAATTGAAAATTCCTTGAGAGTTGATTAGAGGCCAACTTGCAAAATTTGGAGGATGTGACACATACTAATCAAGGATTAGGCATGTGCACATCCCTAATAATGAGATTATGAGAATAATTAGGATTAAGAAAGGGATGTGACATGTGAGGAATTAAATAAATCTCATATTTATTTAATTCATTTGATGAAAAGGAGGATTAAAGAGATAAGGTATTTATTTATTAATTAAATAACTTAAGGATTTGGCAGAATTAAGGATATTAATTAAATAATAGCGATATTACTTAATGAAAATAAGGGGATATTTAGACAAAAGGGGATAAATTTGGATAAATTAAGTGTCCAAAATTAGGTGTCTACATTTTTCCCCTCTTTGAGATGGTGTTACAAAGTAGTATCATTTCAAAGAATATTAAAACATAGAACCTAGAAGAAGATGGTTAGATTGGGAAAGTTGCCCCAGTCATTCAAAGAGTGACTAGGAAGGGAAGAAAAATGATGAAAAATAGGGATGAAGGATGCCCCTTCGAGAGGACATGTGGGTTCAAGAGAACACGGGTGTGCTCTCAAAATGGAGGAGATGATGCAAGGTGTATATGAGGAATATGATGTGAAGTGATGGGTAAGAAAGGATGAAAAGGCGATAGGAGATTGGGAGGGGAGAGTGATGAAGGATGAATGGATGGAGGGTATTTTGATAGAGGAGAGGATGGAGATGAAATGTAATCCAAATGCAATTTTCCATCGTTAGGAGCACTGAGTTTTGCTATAGCAAAAGACATGATACACCAAGGTATAAAGGACCAAGGTAGATTAGTGTCTAATGCATGAAACAAACACATCAAACAAGAAGGCTATCCCAACACCCCAAAGTCGCGATGACCTTGGTCGAGCCAGGTATTGAGATAACCACAAGCACACAAGGATTCCCCAGTGTAACACAAGACCTCAGGGATCTTGGTGGGTGCTACGTGGGACAACCGAGAAGACAACAACAAAGAAAAGATCAAGATACGCCCCTATGTTGACTAGTCAAAGCACACCATGATATGATGGATCAAGGCGACCATGACAAGTGATGATAGGGAGATCAAATGATAAACAAAATCCAAAAGAATCAAAAGATCGCAATCAATTTCAAACATCCTTTTCCATAGGATCAAGGGGATGGATGGGATTGATGAGGTATGTTAGGAAGGATGCATCCTATTGAGACCGATGATGGATACTAAACTGCAAGACCGATATGACACAGGATATTCAGAACTGATTGGATCCGATGATACAAGTGGATCTTGTTTGTTAAGAACTAGCTAGATAAGTGCATAGCTTGACGACACGACACAAGAGACATGACACAAGATAGGAGACTGACACATCCTAGCGACCTAGGGGCTCAGGGTCCAATCAAAGATTAGCCTTGCCTACGTGAAAGCGCAGAGCCCTCATAGTTCGATAAAAGGCTGATGACTGACCATAATGGGGACCTCAATGGATGATAAAGATAGGATGGAGAAAAGGAGAAAAGTGGACAATGAAGATCGATGATAGACAATAAAAGAGCAGACAGAAAAAGCCCCGGGGGCAGATCAAGTGATCGACCTTGCCTACGTGACAGCGCAGGGGCAACGTAGTTCGACAAAAGGTCAAAGACAAATGATGGATAAATGATGATGAGATAACCATGACAAGCGGATAAAATGATGGGACCGATACGATGAGACAAGATAGACTTGTTGGATTGGATAGGAGGATGGTGACTACACAAAGCTCAGGATGGGATAGTTATCTAAATCAAAAAAGATGAAGTGGGAGGATGAAAAGAAAGATAGATAAATGATGAGAAAGGATAGGAGATTGAAAAGATGTGTAAAAGAAGTGGAAGTGATGATGATAAGATAGATGGCATTGGATTGTGTGAGGAGTAGCCTATAGCTAGATACCAATGACAAGGGATTATGAGATGGGATGAGGGTAGAGGATGGGGGGAGGAAAAAGATTGTTTGGATGGATTGGATAGAGAGATAAGGATTTGGATGAGGAAAATGTTACCAGATGGATATATGAAAAGGGATGCTATGATAGAAGGATAGGAAGATAAGGATGGGGAGATGGATATAAGGATTGTCTGGAGGGATAAAAGATAAGGATGGGGAGATGGATATAACGATAAGGAGATGAGGATAGGGAAATGGAAGGGATTGCTCTGATGGAATGAATGATGTCTCCAAGGACTATATCACAAAGGAAGATAGATTCCCCCACTCTAGATATGTCATGTGCGAGGAGGCATGAAGGATGCAATAGAGAAGGATAGGAAAATAAAGGAGTGAGATGGATGAAGATAGGACGCATGGATAAGGAAGGGAGATTGAGGGTAGCATGATGGGTGGATAAGGAAGGTAGACAAGTGCGAATGAGGATTAGGATAGTGTGTGGATGAGGGGAATGTATGCTAAGAGGTGTCCAAAGCATGTTGATATGTTTTCCCCTATCATTATCAAGATCACAAGGAGGATGGAAGGATTGGGATAAATGAGATATGCCAAAAAAGATGTGTAAGATAGGTACGATGGAGGGGATGAATGAAAAGGATGTATAGGAGGAAGACAGGTGCATAGCAGGAAGCATAGCGGATGGAGAGAATGCATATCAGGAAGCTGCCCCCAAGTGCAGATGGGGATTTACACATGACGCATGTTTGCCAGGGTTTCATCATGGTACTTATCCAAGGAGCTTGTTTTCCAAGTTTTCACCATTGGACAAATTATTTCTCTTTACTATTTTATTTTTTTGATTTTTCTAATTTTTTGGATTTTTTTTGACTTTTTTGGATTTTTTGACTTTTTTGGATTTTTTGACTTTTTTTGGATTTTTTGACTTTTTGGATATTATGCGGAAGGAGATGGATAAAGATACAGAGGCGAATAAGTGGATTTAGAAGACATGCGATAAGGAGATGGATGAAGGACTCAAGCATCAAGTTCCATACAAGGTGTTAAGAGCCGATATTCGAAGCGACTATTGGACATTGGTACAATCTTATTAGGATAAATGGATTATGTAAGAGGATGAATTAGAGAGATTTGCTAGGGGAGATATGTGGGGTAATGGATGGGATGCTGGAAAGGGTGTGGATAGAATGATGGGGTGGCTGTGTGATGGGGTGGTGATTTCAGGACCAACATTGGCACATATGGTGATGAATGTGAAATGATAGGAGTATTAATGGATGGGGAATGTGGGGATAATGGAGGAGATGGGGTGGTGAATTTTGGAACATAAGGACCCAAAACAAACTTAGGAGATGAATGGGGTGTATGATTAGCTTTTGGATTAGCAACTTTGGATGTTTTTATAGGTTTTTCATTTGATGGCATTGCATCTTTTTTCTTTGGGATCCACATGGTTTTGATCTTTGCTTTGGTGGGCCTTTGTGGCCTACGGATTTGATTTCAATTTAGATTCTTCTTCTCTTCACCATGTCTTTTAGAGGGGACATGGGGAGCTTTAGATTCATGTGGATGTTTGGATTTATATATTTTTACTTTAGCATCCAAAGTGCTTTTACTAGCAATGGGATAGGTGTGAGGAGATGGATG
Source organism: Sequoia sempervirens (assembly GCA_007258455.2). Taxonomy (NCBI): domain Eukaryota; kingdom Viridiplantae; phylum Streptophyta; class Pinopsida; order Cupressales; family Cupressaceae; genus Sequoia; species Sequoia sempervirens. Next base: position 234,041,741 of record VDFB02256132.1, read on the forward strand.
ATGTGGAGCGATGGAGGTAGGATTATGAGGATTACGTGTAGATGGAGAATGTGTAGGTATGTGCCTTTGTTGATCTTGATTAGTGGACATGCAAGAGGGATGTTTATGATGGATGACATGGATAGGTGATGAATGGATGAAAGGATGAATAGGATGAGATGGAGGAGGTGATTTTGGGATGTAAAGGCCCAAAATAGACATAGTGGGTAGAGGGACATAAGGATCCAAGATGGATGGAGTAGATGAAGGATGGGAGATGGTGGATGGAGGGATGTAAGGACCCAAAATAGATGGAGCAGATGAAGGAGGAATATGGACAGTTATTTTGAGGTGATATGATGGAGGAGGAGGGATGGCAGCATATGATTTGGAGGAGCGATGGGAAGAGCCTATATTTCTTTTGGAAGAGGCTCGTTGAGGACATCTAGAGGTTGTACCAACATCTTTAGATTGTGGGTCTTGGGAAATAGGTCCAAGACCTTGCATGCAGATTTGTTCTTTGACTTGGATGGGCTCTAAAATACCTTGCTCATGAAAGCCTAGACCTTTTCCTTGATAGTTCATTTTCTTGAGCATGCGATCCATGATAGGATTTGTGTTATTTTGAAAACACAATGCAAGTCCATTATTAGGTGGAGGATGATGGGTGGTATATACACTATGTTTTTCTTTTGCGAGGAGGCCACCATGGAAGAATGTGAGAGTACGAAGGGGATATGCAAGCAGTGTGGGGATAGCAGTTTTAGGCGATGATGGGGGATCATGAGAGGGAGATGATGGGATAGTAACATTTGGATGGGTGGTATCAAGTGAGGGATTAAGGGATATGATAGGATCTGGATTTGTGGTAGTGGGCTCATGCGATGGAGATGGAGATGGAGCGATGGAATCTTGAATGACAAGGGGATCATGGGATGGAATGGATGAGGGACTGTGATCTTGAGGTGGACTAGATGGGATGGTAGGATCTTGATCTGGAGAAGGGGATATGTTGGAATGCTTTGGATTAGGCTCTTGGAATGAATCATCATGTACGGGAGGCATGATAATGGAGTCCTGGTGGGAATCTTCAAGTGGATGGAGGATTCAAAACATTCATGGGAATGGATTTTAGTGGATTGGATTTGGGTTTCGTCGATGGGTTCAATGACTCTTGGAGTAGGAGGTGGGTGTTCAATAGATTCAGTAGATGTGATGGTAGGAGATGGGGGCTCAATGGATTCGGTAGATGTGATGGTAGGAGATGGGGGCTCAATGGATTCAGAGGATATGATGGTTTGAATGATTTGAGTAGTGCTAGGGGTGGTATCATCAATGATAGGTGTTGGGTGGAGAAGGGTCTCGTCACTAATGACCGTGGATGATGGGTTGGGATGGAATGATTCCACAACTTCAAGGTGTGGAGTGGGAGATGTCTTCTTTGTTATAAGTCCTTGGAGAACTTCTGGAGTGAGAAACTTGAATACTCTAGGCTGAGATGGTTTGGTAGGAGTGGATGAAGGATTATGGATTGGTGGGGGATTAGGACTAGGGATTAGTGGACTAGGATTAGATGGGGGAGTGGGATTGGATGGAAGACTAGGAGTAGACAGAGGATTAAGATTAGATGGAGGGTTAAGATAGGGGTATAGGGATGCAGGTGGTGGATTGTAGTAAGGGTATTGGGATGGTGGATTAGGATGGGAAGATTGAGATGGCGGATTGAGATAGGGAAATGTGGATGTCAAATTAGGATAAAAAGATGTGGTTGTTAGATTAGGATAGGTTGGTGTGGATGTTGGATTAGGATAGGAAGGCGTGAATGTAGGATTACGGTGAGAAGATTGGTATGGAAGATTAGGGTAGTGGGTATATGTGGATGAAGGATTGAGATAGGAGGATGTGGATGGGGGATTAGGTTAGGGGTATTGTGATGCCAGACTAGGATAAGAGGATGCGGGCATTGGATAAGAGGATGATGTAGATGAAGGATATGATTGATATCCCTTGTCAAAGGTAGCATAAGGAGCATGATTAGGCATAGATGAAGACATAACAAGATAACTCGAAGGGGTGATTAGATTTTGGAAAGCGGGTGGAGAAAGCTTACTAGCAATGATAGTGTCAAGGGGATCTATGTCATAGTCTTCTTGGTCGACAAGACTTTTGTTATTGTTGTCGACATAATTAGGGTTTCCCTTGACTACTATTGATGGAGGGTAAGGATTCATGATGACGAAAGGATAAAGAGGATAGATCAAATATTTTGGATGGAAATGAACTAAATCTCAAATCGGGATTTAGGTCAAGCTCAGATTAGGATGATCGAATGATGCGATGGGATTGATTCTAATGATCAGATTTGATTACCAAAGGATGATTACGACACCGAATATGCTTCAAGATAGAAGTAGATTGATTGGGTCAAAGGTGATTGGATAGGGATGCAATTGGATTGGATTGGATAAGATCGACTGATGGATCGAATAGGATGATGAAAGGGAATGTAAACCCCGTTCAGAGATTACCTTAGGTGACTTAGGATACTGATTGATCGAATTAAAGGATAAATAGATGATTACAACACCAAATCCATTTTGAGATTGAAAATGGATTGATTGGGCTGACAATAACAATTAACTTAGGATGGATGACAATCCTAAGCGGATGTGATGATCAAATTAGACACTTAGGTCAATTTGGATAATAACCTGAGATGAAGTTCAGGGGATTTGAATGGGGAAAATGATGATTTGATTGGAGGAACAAACGATAAAAAATGGATGAATGAATAGTCAAAACGATTAAATGATTGATCGGAACAGATGAACGACTACACGGAACGAGTAAACGACTGCTCACAACGGATGAATGATTCTCGAAATGAGAAGATGAAGGCTTGGAATAGATGAAATATTAGTCAAAATGAGTAAACGACTGCTCACACCAAATGAATGATTCTTAGAATGAGAAGATGAAGGCTTGGAATAGATGAAAGATTACTCAAAACAAGTAAATGATTGATCAGGACTGAATGAACGAATGCTCAGATTGGGAGAATGAATCTCAGAATGGATGAAAGGATGAATAGGAAAAAATTAAAGAAGATGGAGGGAGGGATCTTAAGATTTGTTTCGATATCCAAAGATCTTGACTACAGATGGACTAAAGCTAGATTAGGATTTTGGTTAAGCTCATATTGGGATTAGATTAAAGCTCAGATTATGATTGGATTGAAGCCTAGATTAGAATGATTGGAGGATGTGATGGGATTGATTCTACACAAATTTTCGGGGTTTAAAGGACGTAAGGTGTTGATAATCAAATTTTTCCAAATTTGGCAATTTTCAAAAATGGTCAAATTTTGCCATTTTAGGAAACTTCACAGACATACTTTTGAGAGTCCAATTTTTTCCCAAAAATACCCAAAACTTAGATAGGATGAATTTCCAACTAACATCCCAAATCTAAGACATGCATTATGAGTTATCAACGAAAACGATTTTTCAAAAATTGAAAAAAAACACAATTGCGATTTTGAGGGTCAAGATGAAAGTTTGAGGCCTCGAAAATGTGGCGAAACGGGGTCAAGTCAGTTTGAAATCCACATAACACCTCATAACGCAACCACCCATAAAATTTTAGCTCAAACATACACCCAAGTCAAAAGTTATGGCCTCTGGAAGTTTCGACATAAAAACCAAAATTCTTGAAAGGAAATCTAAGTGATTGGGATGGGTGATCTAATGATGGATATGGACTCTAATGATGTTCTAAGTAGCACTTATGTGATTTTGGTGATGAAACGATGACTTACAGAACAATGTTGATGATAGGAAAACGAGTGCTCAAAATGATTGAACAGAGGGTGAAATTAGCTATTTAAGGGGCAGGTTCGCCCCTAGAGGGAAGGTCCACCTGTACAAGGGGGGAAGGTCTGCTTGTACAAGGGAAAGTCCACCTATATAGGGGGCAGGTCTGCCTGTGGAGGGCAAGTCCACTTGTATAGGGGCAGGTCCACCTATATAGGGGGGCAGTTCTGCCCCTAGGAGGGTAGGTCCGCCTGTAGAAGGTAGGTCCACCTATACAGGGGAAGGTCTGCCCCTGGAGGGTAGGTCCACCTATACAGGGAGCAGGTCCGCCCTTGGGTGAAAACAATAAAAAAATAGTTGTTTGAGCGCACGAAATGAGGAGATGGATGCTCATAATGGATGAACGAGTGCTCAAAATAGATGAATGACTCTCAGAACGAGGGGAGGAAGATTTGAAATAGATGAACGAGTACTCAGAATGAGTGAATGAGTGCTTGGAATGCATAAATGAGTAATCAAAATGGATAAACGATGACTCGAAATGGATGGAGGACTCTTAGAATGAGGAGATAGAGGTTCAGAATGGCTGAATGTTTACTCAAAACAGGTGAATGAATCTCAAAACGATGAGAGGGAGGTTCAGAATGCATGGATGTTTACTCAAAATGAGTAAACGATGACTCGAAACAGACAAACGACTCTTGGAACAAGGAGATAGAGGTTCAGAATGGATGAATGTTTACTCGAAACGGGTGAATGACTCTCGAAATGATGAGAGGGAGGTTCAGAATGGATGGATGTTTACTCAGAACGAGTAAACAATGACCCAAAATGGACAAACGACTCTCAAAATGAGGAGATAGAGATTCAAAATGGATGAAAGATTACTCAGAACAAGTAAACATATGATTGGGAGGGATGAACAACTACTCGAAACGAGTAAATGACTGCTAAGAATGGATGAATGATTCTCAGAATGAGAAGAAGGTTTGAAATGAATGAAAGATTACTCGCAACAAGTGAATGATTGATCAAAACGGGTGAACGAGAGTTCAAAATGACAGAAGGAGGTTCAGAATGGATGAACGTTTACTCAAAATGAGTAAACGAATGATCAGAACGACTAAACGAGAGTTCAAAATGATGAAAGGAGGTGTGAAATGGGTGAACGTTTACTCAGAATGAGTAAACGAATAATCAGAATGACTAAACGGGAGTTTGGAATGATGAAACAGGATGTGAAATAGATGAACGTTCACTTAGAACAAGTAAATGAATGATCAAAATGGTAGAATGAGAGTTCAAGATGATAGACGAAGGTTTGGAACGGGGAAATGGGTGTCCAAAATGATGAAATGGATGATAAAATTGACTGGTCAAGGGTCAGGTCCACCCCTTGGATGGGTCAGGTTCACCCCTGGAGGGTAGGTTCACCTGCCGGGAGGGCAAGTCCGCCTGTCGATCAAAAGTTGGTCAAAATTGGCTAAAACAGGCTGAAAAATGATTGGTTCAGAGGTCAGGTCCGCCCCTGGATGGGTCAGGTCTGCCTGTGGAGGGCAGGTCCATCTGTCGGTCAAAAGTATGTCAAAATTGGCTAAAACAGGCTGAAAAGGGTTGGTGTAAAGGTCGGGTTCACCCTTGGATGGGTTAGGTCCACCCCTAAAGGGCAAGTCTGCCCCTAGACAGGTTTAAGCTTGAGTTTTGAAAAGATGACTAAGACAAAGAACCCAAAACATAGCAAGCATGAATCAAAAGAATAGGACTGAGTCAACTAATCAAAAAATTACTGGTTTTGCACAAAGAAGACAGTTCAGACAGCACAATCCTTAGACTAGTAGAAGGGGTATGGCTGACAAAGTCCTCTATTCTAGGATGAACATGGTTGCTAAGGAGTCCTCAATATACACCCAATACGTGAAGCCTAAACCGTGAACACCAACCCGTTACAAGCATGAGTCGGGAACCTTAGCAAGATACTAGAGGCTTGGACCAACTCTTCACGTCATCCCAACTCTCTGCCAATTACAACATGGTTGGATTGAGGTACAACTTTCACTCTCCCCCCTTTATATACCCTGTCTGTATGCGTGGTTGGGATCGTCCCTTAGAGTGATGAAATCCCCAAGTAGGTCTCCTAATAAAAGAAAAAAAGGGAGACACAAATACTTGGTAAGCTACAATTTCTTGTCACCCAAGATTGTCAAATGGCACAAGGGGATTGGATATGTCAAATAGCTTACCAACAAGCACAACAAACAAGATTAATTGACACCCCTAGTTAAACTATGTGTCTAAGTTATGCAAAATGACAAGTAGCAGTTGATAAATAACTAACCCTGCAAGGAAAATTGTTAGTAAATCTTGTCCTTATTCCTCGCCAAATGTCGATCATATGCTTGCAAAGACTCAAAAAAGACACATTAGGGGGTTAGAAACACTTAAAACAGCCAAAAAAAGTGCTAAAAACTAAAATTTCACCTTCTGGAAAAAGCTGTGAAGGTCAAGTCCGCCTGTTTGGAGGGCAGATCCGCTCCTCTGTGAAAAATCTGCAAAAAATCAGTTTCTGGAGTCTGTGGAAGACAGGTCCACCCCTGGGCAAGGTTGGGTCTGCCCCTGAAGGTCAGGTCTAGCCTTGGATGGTCGGGTCCACCCCTCTGTAGGTCAGGTCCGCCCCTCTGCAACTTGCACCTGCAAAAAGTGAAAAAAATAGCAAACATGAAAGATACAGACCCATTTGTGGGTCCCATCGGGCGTGCCAAAAATGTGAACGGGCGAAAATATGTATTAGAAAATGAGTAGCAAACAAAAGAGTGCAAACAACAAATATAAACACCCTACACCTCAAGATTGGGTGAATGATTAACTTAACAAAACAAAATGGAATATTTTACCTTGTTGAGTTGTCCTTTGGTTGGCCCTTCGATCTTTGATGTAGTGTATGCTCCTTTGATGGCAAAAGATACAAATGTTGGATGCAAGATGGATGGAAAATAGGTGATAATGGATGCAAATGCAAGTATTTGGCTAAGTATGGCTAGCACATTAATCTCCCCAAAATGAGAGAAAAGAGGGGGCATTTATAGAGAATTTTGAATTCTCTAGGGAAATAGACGGTTGAGATTAAACCAACATGGCCAAGATGTAGGGCTATGGTGAGTTGAGAAATCACAAGCCCTCACATCTTGATATGTGGCATGTGAAGTGGCTTGAGAAAGATGATGTGTAAATGAGTTGGAAGGAGAGTAAATGACATGGAGGTACTACATAGTACCTTGGGATTTGGACAAGATCTCCTCATAAAGGAGGTCCTTGTCCCCATGTGGGTGAGAGGACATGTGAGGAATTAAAAATTCTTCAAATATCCACATGAGAATAAGAGAAAGAATTTAAAATTCTTTGGAATGCATTGGGGGATTAAATGTGAATTAAAAATTCACATGGGGAATGGAGTGCCTTCTCCAAAAGGATAAAACATTTAATAGGGTTGACTTATGACACATTCCATAAATGACATGGAGATTAGGTTGACCTAATTAAATGATTAAGGTTGTGCAAGTACTTGATTAGACAAATTAATGACATAGTAGAGGCAAGTGGGAAATTATGGAGGATGTGACCCTAATGATGATTAGGGGTGTGCACATCTCAACCATAAATTAATTATGATTAGAAGAGGGTTAGATGGTTAAGAGGGATTAGAGACCAACTTGCAAAAGTTGGAGGATGTGACAATAAGAGAGAAAGTGAGGAATTAAAAATTAATTTAAATTCCAAGAGGTAATATGACTAAATTAAATAAAGTGGTATATTTATTTAACTTAGAGAGAAAAGAGGGTAAAAATATTTATTAAATTAAATACTTTGGAAACTTTATGTAGTACATCAAATATTAATTAAATGAATGATTTTAATGCCGACAAGGAGAATGAAGTAGATGAGCAAAGGGATGGTTAAGGATGCTCAGAATGGATTAATATATGATCCATCCATCCACATCATATGTATACATCAGAAAGGTACAAAAACATATATAAACATACATCATCTTCCATAAATCATCACATAAACACATAAATGGGCCGAATCAAAGAAGGTATATCTCATATATATCATCATAAAAAAAGGAGAATTTCATAGTATACCATCATCATGGAAACAAGTGTGATAGGATAATGAATATATACAAGGCCTCAACTAGGCCAATGAATGTATATACAAAATCATGTCTACAAAAAGAAGTCTTTGAACAATACATCATAAAGATAAACTATAGATATAACACTACCTGGTAGGAAGGGGAGGACTCTATAGACCAGGATATGAACCACCATCTGGATCTAGCTGTCTAACAAACTACCCACCTGACTCGGCACCACCACCCACAACACTAGGATCTCCAAATTTTGGCGTCATTGTGTCTAAGGAACAAAAGCATCATACAGAGTCTAATAATGTGTAGCCCTCTGTAATAACTAATCTCGAACAGTGCGAAGACTATCACGCTCTATCCTCAAACTATCCCTCTTTGTGGTGATAGCCTACAAATGTGTCTCGGCAATGAGACAATTCCCAATCTATGTATCTTTCTCTTTTCTGAAGCCATCTCGCTCTTGCTAAACAATAATCTAAATATAACATGTAATCTAAATAAAACTAGCTAAACCTCCATACCATAGGGGGAGTGGTGCTTCTTTGATGTGGAAAGAATCCCTTTCCCAATCCCTTTGATGAGCTTGATGGTTGAAGATGATCTAAGTCTGAAAATGGCTTCAAATGATGATGACTATGCTTGAAAATGGTGAAAGTGATGATAGCTATGAAATAAAATGTCTATAGTGATAATGCTCTAAATTGTGGATCCATATTATGAAATGGATGCCTCTATTTATTGAAGACAAGGATTGAAAAATGGAGGAAATTGGTGAATGTGGGATAAATTGAGAGCCAATGAGAATGTTCCAAGTGTCACAATTCTATTGGAGGAAGTTGGTGCACATTTTGGGAAATGTGTGAGTGGAGGAGGATGGAAAAGAAGTAAATGTTGATGGCTGAGAATTTTAAAATGGTGTAAGAGGAATTGAATAAGATTTGAGAGGATGTAAGAAGATTTGAAAGGTTGTAAGAGAATTTATTGCAAATGTAAGAGGATGTGATAGGTTTTTGAAAACCTTTGGAGGGAAATTGAATGAGAGGTTGTTGAGAGGAATATTCCTTGGAATATGCCTTGGTGAGGGAAAACAGATGAATTAAATAATTAAAAGAAATGAATTTCATGTGCAACCTGGTTAGTTGACCATGGGTTTATTTAACTCTTGAGGAGTTAAAAGTTGGAGGATGTATTAATGTTGATTAGAGAGTGATTTAGGATTAATTAATCTAGAATTAATTAATTGGAGTGAATTAGGAGATTGTGACATTTGATGTGATTTATTTTAATCAAATGGGAAGATTAAAGATGATTTAATTAAATGATTTGATTTAATTAAATGGGATGAATAATTAGTTAGAAGAAGAGTGAATTTATCCAATAAATTTAATATTTGATTAATAGATGAATTTAACTAAATAATGTTGATTATTTAATTACTTAGTAAATTTGAGGTGATTTAGGAAGAAACGGTGTTAGTTGATCAGAATCAGATGCATAGTATCAATCAAGACTTTTTCAGTGTTTCCATTTTTCCCCTCTTTGAAGCGAAGTACTTGCTATGTCGGTTCAAAGAATAACATTGCCATGATCAAAATTCAAAAAATTCCTAATTTTTTGGATGCCCCATTGCTGCCCCAATGGAAGAAATTACGCTTCCACACTACTCCCTCGAGAGATTGAAAGAAAAATTTCAATTTTGGGTCAAGCTCACGATAAAAATTTAAGATCAGTTCAGCCCAAAGATGATTAGAAAGCTCATATGTCTGATGTAGATAGATTTGATGTTGTATAGATATTCAGTGACCATGGGTAGCCTCACGTATATTTTGATATAACACACTAATTTGATACTTGTATAGAAATGTTAGTAGAGATATAAGAATGAGAAGAATAAGATGGATGAACCCTTGATTCTAAGAAGATGCAAAATTCCAACAATTCCATGAGTTGTCAAGACTTTATTAGATATGGTGATGAGTGATGATGATTTGCTTATCCAGGGATTGAGACACGAATGAAACAACTTTCCTTATGTTTGATAAAACACATAGATACAATGCATCAAGGTATAGACAACCAGGATGGCAGGGTATCTCTAGTGCCATGGACTTTGACTCAACAAATAGATAGGAGTATTCTTGTTCACACCTAACATACAAAAACTTTGCTAAGATGCACTTTAAAAGTTTCAAACATCTCAGACCAAAACACGGAAAGGTATAACCTATCAATGCAATAGTCAACAAGCTACCCAAAACACCTTCCATACATACCTAACAAAGCAAGTATTCACCAAGTTATATTACAAGAACATCCAAAAAGCACATCAAATGAAAGTTAATTATCAATGCCCAATTCTTTTTTCTTTAAATAATTTTGATAGAATTCATCGAGAGGCCATTGGAATGAGCACAATAAGATAAATCAAAGAAAAGATCAAGTGAACAAACAAGCCAATGTTCTTCATACCTCTAGCCAAGGGGATGTGTTTTGTTTAGGATAAGTATCAAAAGTGACTGCCAAAGATAATGCCCATTGTAGGAAGGATGCATCCTAGGACATGTTAGTGGATGGTGGCAAGTTGATAGGTTGTTTGTGTGTACCTTGGAATTTTACCCCATTCTAATGTGCAAAATAACTAAAAATGTGAATGATAAAAGACTAAGGACACTTCAAGATTAGTCTAAAGAGTGATAAAACAAGAAGAAAAATAGATGAAACGAGATGCAAGTGATTATACCTTCCTTGTTGTTGAAGACTCCTTGGTTGGCCCTTGATTTGGATGACTTTGTGTGCTCCTTAGATGGCTTCTTGAGTGGCAAAATGATCAAAATGGATGGCTAAGTGATAGTAAATGCTTGAGAATGCAAATTGGCAACATAAGGTTGCTCAAATCAAAAAGTGTTGAAAATGCCCTTGAGGAGGGGGTATTTATAGAAGAATTTGAATTCTCTAGAGAATTCAACGGTTGAGATTCATCTAACAAGGTCAAGATGAAGGGCTAAGGTGGGTTGAGAACTCACAAGCCCTCACATCTTGACATGTGGATGGTGAAGTGGCTAAGAGGAGATGAGGTGTAAGTGAGGTGGAAGAGAAGTACATGATGTGGAGGAAGTACAAGTACATTGGGAGATGGGAAGAATCTTGGGTGAATAAAAGTGAATTTTAAATTCACAATGATTGGAAGAATCTAGTGGATAAGACAATGTTCCCAAAAGGTGGGAGTTTGTCACATGTGACTTGATGTGACAAGTCAAAGGTTCTAGAAGATGCATGGGAAAAGGGGATTCTTGGAGGAATAAAAAGGAATTAAAAATTCCTTGGGGGATGGGAAGAGTTGACCAAAGTACTGATTAGGCTTAATTAATCAGTAATTAGAAGATAAATGAGGATTAGAAGCCAACTTGCAAAAGTTGGAGGATGTGACACATCCTAATCAAGGATTAGGCATGTGCACATCCCTAATGAAAATTAGGAGATGGATTAGGATTAGATAAAAATGACATGTGAGGAATTAAATAAATGTATTATTTATTTAATTTATTTGATGAAAGGAGGATTAAAAGAGTAAAGTATTTAATTATTAATTAAATACCTTGGGGATTTGGCAGAATTAAGGGTATTAATTAAATAATAGTAATATTACTTAATTAACTTGGATAAGAGGATGTTTAGATGAAAAGTGATAAATTTGGATAAATTAAGTGTCCAAATTTGGATGTCTACAGTTTGAAAGGCTATTGATATAAGGTTTGATTGACATGTTTGCTAAAAATATCAAGAGTTTGATTTTGCATTTAAAAGTTTGTTGTTTTGATTTTGATTTTGTGTTTGAAGCTTGCTTTTGCTAATTTTTGTGGTTGTTTCTATTTGTATTTCCAAAGGGTGGAGGCAATGCTTGATTTATTATGGATGATTGATTATCGCAGGTGAAGCGAAATAAGACAAATGGATTTTTTTAAATATTTGGATGTTTTTGAAATGTTATGAGGATTTTTTTTTTGGATTTTTGGATTATTTAAATGCTTTTGTGTCTCAAGGATGATCAAAGATTAGCCTTACCTATGTTTAAGCTCAGAGACAACATAGTTTGGATATCCATGTTTTTTATTTTTTCTAACTTTTGACCTATTTTGGGATTTTGATATGATTTGAATGTTTTTGGATTTTTTGCATGATTTTGATAATTTGGATATGGATATGTGTGATGATATCAGTGATCTATTTTGGGATCTTGTTAAAAACCAAGCTAGGGTTGATTGATCTGATTCATGGATTGATGATGATAACATTATTAAGGATACACAACAATGCAAGGATAGTGTTAAGCAACACAAGGACTGTGAAGGATATCCCGAGATGATGATGGATTGATTGGATTTGATTGATCAAGATTTTGAAGCTCAGCTTGGAACAAAAGTTCTTTTGGATGATTTGATGTGATGTTGAAGCATACGTTGATGCAATTGATATTGATTTTTTGGATTGATGTTCGATGAAAGATAAAGCTTGATAATGACTTTTTTCTTGTCAAAATATGCCACAGGCTAGTGATTTGGATTGTTTGCACACAAATCCTTTGACCAATTTGATTTTACATTTTCCAATGTTTGCATCACCACATAAGTTGGAAGATATAGATCAAGATTTATTTCCAAAGCAAGATGTAAATATTTTCCCCCAGTGTTTAGCAATGTATGGAATGCCATGGGTGGATGTTTGGATAGATGTATGGATGGAGGGATATGGATTATTTTGTGATAAGATAAGGTGTTTGAATAAAGAATGCTCATTTGGATAATGCTTCATGGCTTAGATAATGCTAGGTAGGATAAGATAAATGAAAATGACTCATTTCAAGATGTTTACCATAAGCAAGTGTAAAGTGTACATCAAAATTTATCAAGATCAAGATAATGTAGATAGATGGCAATGGGTTGGATAAATGGTTCATGGATGAATAGATTTATTATGGATAACATGGATGGAATGTTGGTTTTTTGATGGATGAGATAAGATGCTTTCACCTGAATTAGCACATATAGATGCTCGATTCTACACATGACGCATGTTTTCCAGGTTTTCATCATGGTACTTGTCCAAAGTGCAACTATAGTGGTTTTCACTGGAGGACGATTTTTTATCTTTACTATTTTCATGATTTGTTGATTTTTTGGTTTTTTGTGAGAGATTTTAAGTTCATGTTGAGCCACCTAGTGGTGTCGATGTAGATGCTTCTATCATAATATGCCATCAATAACCTTCTTGAAGAAGCTACTTTTCCAAGATATGTGCACTTGAATACAACTTTTGAGATTGTTGATCTACTTTGTTGATACCAGAGTTAACTTTGTCTTTATGGGCACATCGCAATATAGTGCCTTCTAAATCCTTATGATGAAGGGTTATTTCCAATACATGGTTAATGTGAAAATTGGATATCATGCATGGAGGTGTGGATGGTGTTGTTTTTTTAAGAATAGGAGATGGATTGGTTGATAGTTTAGAATCTTTGACTCTCCAAACTTGGGAAGATGAGCGAGGATGAGTGGATACAGAAGTTTGTTTAGAGTTAGGACCAACTGCTTGATATACTTTGTACGTTGCTTGAGAATTTTGGTGTTTCCTTTGTGGACATCTTTGATGGATACTTTTCCCTTTCTTATTTCCCCCCTAGTTTCTTTGACTAATAGAGTTTGATAGGGATAATATTTCTTTGTATTCTTTGGTATCCACTTATATTTAATTTTTCCTTCATGCTTCGCTACTTCTTTTCCTTTGATGTTCTTCTTGATTTGATTCACATCCTTCTTTTGATGTTGGTCCCAATTTGTGGATGGGGTGATGGGTGGATGAAGATTCATGGCGTGGTTGGTTGTAGTATTGGCATTAGTTTCACCATAAGGACTCTTCGTGCTCCCTATGTTGATGCTTGCACTAAATAAAATTTCCCCCAGTATTATAGAGGTATCACTGATATATTTAGATCCCTTAATTGTCGAATAACCAAGACCTCAATGCTTAGGATTTCCAATAATCTGCACCAATTATAGGATACCTTGCTCATGTAGGCCTAATCCTCTGCCTTGATAATTCTTCTGTTGAAATTTTTTATTTGCAATAGGATATGATTTTCCTTGGAAACAAAGTGCTACTCCTTCTCTGCTCTGTTGTGGATCTTCAAAGGTGATAGCTTCTTCATTGATAAGATAGCTTTCCCTAAAAAAGGTAAGTGATCCAAGTTTATAAGTGATAGGATCCTCCATAAGTGGGATAACTTCCTGATTCATATCTTTGACTTGATCTTGTGAAATATCATATTTTAATGCTTCTTCAAGAGGTGTTGATGATTCACCGTCCACGTAAAAGTCTCCCACATGATTCATTTTTCATATGCCTTCACAAGATGTTTCTGATTCACAACTTATGTAGAAGCCTTCTTCATGACCCATTTCCAATATGTCTCTATATTTTTCTATATCTTGATCATGTGTACAAATGTTAAGAGTAGGAGACTCTTGTTCCTTGGTAATGATATAAAGAGTATGAGATTCTTTTTTTGAATGAAGATCATCTACATGTCCATTAGGAGTAAGCATCTCATGGGTAGATGGATGAATATGTGCTATATGGATATGATCATCATTTGTGACATCTTGTATAGATTGGAGAGTTCCCATTAGATCATTGTAGTATCTTGGAGATGTGAATTCTTGATCTTGATTAATTTTGGAATTGCTTTTGACATGCTTTGGATAAATTTCTTGATATGGGTCAGTTTCAAAGGATGGGTTGCTTATAAAGGGTTCTTGGATATCTTCATTAGGAATGGGAAGTGGCTCAATATCCTCTTGACCTTGAGTGGATTTGGATCAAGTATGGAGTTGAAGATTCCTTCAATATCTACAACCATGAGGTCAAAGGATGTCAATATGTCTTGGAAAGGATCATTGCTAGACTTTGGTGAAAGATGTTGATCATGCTTTGGAATGAATTCTTGAGATATGTCCTCAAACTCATTGGATGATGTAGAGGTATTGTCAACATGATCATTCGTGGATGGATCTTGGATTATGTCAATAAGATCAAATAATTCTAACACTCCTTGAAATAGGTCATTGTTTGAGGGGTTCTAATCATGACTAAAAAGTGACTTTTGATGTATGTTGATTTAATCGTTGGATGAGATGGAAAAATCTTCAAGGTGCTCATTGATGGATAGATCTTGATCATTGTTTTCAACAATTGTGGTGGAGAGATTGTCAATGTTTTCAACCATAGGATCAAATGATGTTAACATTTCTTGAATTGCATCATTATTGGGTATTGTTGGTGGATTTTGATCATGATTGAAAAGTGACTCTTGATATATGTTGATTTTATCATTGGATGAGGTAGAAATATATTCAAGGTGCTCATTGATGGATAGTTGTGATTGATCTTGGAGATGTGATGATTGATCTTTGAGATGGGGTGCTTGGGTTTTTTGTTGATGTTGTTGATCTTGATATCCAACCTCTTGACATTGGAGATATTGTTCTTGATGTGGTTGTGGACACAACTCAATGCTTTCATTACATGGTTTAACCAATGGAAGAGTGTATTGATTTTGGGGTGGAGATGTCTCTTGGTGATATGAATCAATGAATTTTCTAAGTATAGCAATTTGATCTTGCAAAATTTGATCTTGATTTTGATCTTGAAACCCTTGATATAGTTGATTTGGTTTTTGTTCAAGAATATTTGGAATGTATACCTGTGGTGTTTGTATGGAATCATGGACAAATTGATTTTGGATAATGTTCTAATTTGGGATGATGTTTGTATTTTGCATTATAGGTTGACATTGAACATTGTTTTGGTTTGGAAACGTATTTCCTTGATTTAGGTAATTGTTGTGCTCTCAGCACACATGCCCCATTTGGAATGGGGACCCTCTTTTCTTTCGCCTTGTCGGGTCATTTCTGTCATCGCCTCATTTTGCATGCCCCCGTTTTGGTATCCTAAGTGGTCATCGCACCCCCGAAAGCCCATCTTAAAGTAATCATATTTTTCCCACTCATTTTTGGCCAAGCCCTGAGGCTTTTCAGGCTTTCTTTGGCAGTTTCCTACTGCCAACGGCTTCGGGCCCTTCCAGACCCGGTCCTTTGGGTTTTTGTCTCTGGGTTTCCTCTGGGGGTTCACCATTCCCTGAATAGTAGAAGACTCTCGCCTTCCTGAGCCCCGGGTCCCAGATCATTAGTTGCCGCCAAGTTTCAAATGTGTGCAAAGTCCCAGACTGCATTTGTGCCCTTCGGGTTTGGTCTGCCAGGCCGCCGTTCCCGAAACTTCCTTCGCCCTTCGTCGTTTTCTTGTGGCCAAACCTCATCAGCGCTCTTCCCTCTGAAGTTCAGGTCCCTCCTTGCTGCCGCTATTAAAAGCCATCTTTAGTGGCCATTTCGACACGTCCTTCTGAACCTTGGACCCCAGACCTCCTGCCGTCATCTGATATTTTCAAATTCACCAACCAACAGGTCGATCGTATAGGCATTAAATGAAGCCATTAATGGTAGGGGAGGTATAAATATCAGGCCCCAACTTGTCATTTTCATTTGTTAAGATTGCAAAAGGGGTCAGAATGCTTTCTTGAGGAGTTCGCTACTTTCATCGATCACCACCCTCGTACCCGTCGCCTTCATCCGCCATTCCTTAGTGGATTTCGCAATCTCCTTCATCGGGCTCTCCAGGTAGGTTTTTCGTCTACCCTCCCGAGGAGTTTTCATAATTTTGTGCCTAAAATGATCAATAACATGGGTTAAAAATGCTTTAAATTGCTAAAATTGAACAAAACACACAAAACCCATATCTTGAAATCTTGATAAGCCCTCAAATCAATCTCCTAAGGTTCATCCGGAACTGAACTTTGTTGTCGTCATTCATCGCTCAGTGGCGTTCATGTCCTCCAGGCCTGAGTTTTCCCATAGCCGTCAAAAATCACAAAAACAACCAACCTTTCAAGGCACCGGATTTCCCTTTCGGGCCCAAACCCCTGGAACTCAGCCATTCGGTCGTTGTTGGAATTATAGATTAGGAACTTTGGAGACCGGCCTCCGTTGCGCATCCCCGGGCCCAAACCACCGGACTTTTGTGTCTAGAATTCCATGAAGCTTTCACCGTTCCCAAACGGCAGAATGGTCTCGCCCGCCCGACCCCTGGAGCCTGCCTTGCATCTCGCCATCTCGAGTTAACCTCATAGAAATCGTCCTTTCGTCGTGACCCAGGGTCCCGGTCCGTGGACTTCCATCACAACTTCGCCCTTTTGCAGCGGCCATCTAACGACTACCTTCCGCCTCCCAGGCCCCGAGCCTTCATTTGCTGTGAAGGACTGAACATTGAACTTTAAATGTCCTCGCCCTTACCAGGCTCTGGCATCCCGGATTATGTCCCGCCTTCACTGATTAAAAAGGAGAAAAACACGCTCGACTTTCCGACCTCGGGCCCCGCCCTCTTATTTGCTAAACTAAAACTTCACGAAGAAAATCCGACATCCAAGTTTGGTGTCGGGTTTGGTTCACCGGGCTGCTCCCTCCATAGTTTTGTTCCCAGAACTCCATTTTTGGCCTATTGTTTCAAACAACAAACCCTTGACGACTTTCCGAGCCTGAACCTCTAGGTTCCCCAAAAGTGACCTAAACGACCTCAAATTTGAAAACTAACCTCGACCCACGGCTCACATTTGACCCTCTTCAACATGAGCCCTTCAAACCATCAAAATGTGAAGATAGGAGAAACCACCCGGATCGCCCCAGCCTATTTGCCCCTTTAAAAACAACATTCCTGCCAGGGAATTCCACCCCCCTGGGCCCAGATTGTTTGAAATCCCTTAAAAAGTGATTAATGGCATCTAAAAGGAAAATATTTAACTTTATTAGTCATATGATGTCCACTTTGATTTAGTTCACAAGATTTTGGGCTAACGATAATGTTTTTTAAAAATTTGTACTCATTGTGTGCATGCTTGCAAGATATATAGAATCTGATGCAAGACCCTCCGGAGGAGCTGCAGAGAAAGAAAAAGGAAAGAAATCATGCAAGACTCCTCATGGGAAGGAGGATAAAGACCAGATGAAGTTCCAGTTCCAAGGTGAACCTCTACGATCAAAAATCACCACGGACTGGAAAGAAATCTTAGACACCAATATCGGCCACGTCGATATTGATGAGTTTACGCAAAGGGTCAGGACTCACCCAAGGACTGACAATGCTAGATTAATCAGGTAGAGTGGAATCACAAAGGCTGTAGGCTTCCCCCCATCTCTTATTTACCCTGAGCTAGTCATGGCCTGTCAGCAGGCCTACCAACCCAAGACAAGGACCATCATTGACAGAGATGGAAATGTTCTAGTTGACATGACGGCCGAAGGAATTACAAAGACCTTCCACATTCTTACCTTTGAAGAAATGGAAATGCCCACCATAGAGGAATGAAAAACGGCATGGGACGACAACCTGATGGGCTGCAAGAGATTGATAAATCAACATTGGCTCAAGGATAAAAGGGGTAGCACTGCGAAGGTTCCCCAAGAAATCTTCTGCAACGATTTCCATGAAGACTACCATGACCTAGTCACCATGTTGAGCAGGGTGATGGGCCTTCCCACTGCTGTATTCTTTTAAGAATGGATGGTATACTTTGTTGAACAGATCCTCCATGGGAACGAAGATGTCACTACAAAAGCCTCATTCTATTGGGGAGGTATGATAAGTGACTACTTCCATGAGCAGTTTATGAACGTAAAGAAAAGCTCCAAATTCTGCATGACCTCCTATTTAGTCTATTCATTGGCAGAACAAAGGAAGCATAGTGGTTTGTTTGTAGCACCCGATGATGAGCCAGGGTGAAGACTGAAATTCTATGATAGACATCCCCAACTCCAATTCAGGAAGACCACCAACGATGGAGGCCACAATGTTAATTTTCGAGGAGTGGGAGAGGCGGGAACAAGAAGCCTTGAAACCAATTGAAGAGGAGGCCGACGAATATCATGAACACCTTGAGTATGTACATCGGAAAATTGACAGGGTGGCCTACGAAGAAGAAGGAACAAGCTCTTCCGAGAGTGGGGATGAGGAGGAGGATGTTGGTGGTAAGGTCATCATACAAACCTTCGATGATGATCTTGAGGAAGAGATGGCCCGACAGCTGAAACACAATGAAAAAGAGACTAAAAGGTCACCTCCCAGAGAAGGGCAGGATGGCGACATGACAACATAAAATGTAGAAACCCCTACAGAGGAAAAACAACTAGAGATTGTGCTACCTCCTCCTATGGAAGAAGAAGATAGAGAAGATGAACAGCCCGAGGAATACATGCACAAGGGTGAACAGATTGAAGAAATAAAGGAAAAGAAAATTGAGGTAGAAGGAAGTCCCCGAGGGCAATTGATTACTAAACCTCCTGTCAAACGCCTCACATTCATCCTAGATTCTGATGAGGAAGAGGGGGACATCACCAAGATGAAAGGTGCCCAAACGGAAGGCCTAATAGGGGAGGGTGACAGTGATCAAGAGCCATCAAAAGAAGAGTCTGTCATGCCCGAGTGATTGGAAAGACAGCTTGAGAAGAAGAATCCCGCTCCTAAGGATCTGAGAGCAAGGCTAGAGGCTATCCTAGCCCGAGTGCAAATCTCAACCAGAAAAGAGAAAAAGCCTAAAGTTAGATCCAAGATACCAATCAATGCTTCCAGGTCCCGAATCGCACAAATAGCAACACCCATGGTAGGCCAGACTGGGGTAAGTTATAACATTTCCACCATCAACTTGGGGACTGCTACCAGAGAGCAGAAGGTGGGGCATTTTGAAGAATCAGTAGCTACAGTGGTGCACCTGATAAAATAGGATAAGGTCTCAAAAGATGAACTTAAAGCACAGGTGGCCACCTTAACGAATTACATCCAACAATAGTCTTCAGTGGATGACATGCCTACCACATCTGCGGCTCCACCTCAACTGCTGTCCAAAGAGAAAATTGATAAATTAGAAAAGAGAAAGAACTTGGACAAGACTACAGAGGGTTGGTTCTGATAGGTCCTGTACATCGGGAACATGGGTATCAGTCGGGCTGTTCAAACAGCCAACAAGTTCTTGGATCTAATGTAGACCTTTCTTTTGTAGGATTGAATCATGCACCTAGTGATATTTGCTAGGCAAGCTTAGTTAGATGCCATTCCTCAATCCAGTTCATCCTAAAGGTCAGTTAAGGTAAAAGTCGGCAAGACCCCAGAGATGTCATAGCGAGCAAAATTCATGTGCAGTCAACTATCCGCAAGACATCAAATAGGGTCCCGGCGACATGGGGTTTCCTATCGGCATGAGGGGTTTCCTTGGAGAAAGGTCTCGGCAAGATCTTCGGGTCTCACCAACCAGTGGCAAAAGGGATCCGTATATCGGCAAAGGTTTTTCTCTTCGCCAAGAGGTCTTGGTGAATTCATGAAGTCTCACCGATTAACGCACAACAAGCAAACACTTCGGCGAGAGATATTGAGTTCGGGATAAGGTCTTGGCAAAAGCCATATGTCTCACTGACTAGCAAGAGCAAACAAGTCCTTTCGGCGAGAGTTATCTCTTCGGTGGAAAGTCTCCCCGAGTGCTAATGTCTCACCGACCTCTGATAAAGTACTACATCTCAATGAGAGACTTTTCTTCGGAGAGAGGTCTCGACGAAGAAAGAAAGTCACACCGACATAGTGCGAGGGGATTCCGTCGGTGGTCTTCAGTGAGAAAACCAGTATGTCACAGCGACAATAGGATGAACTAGTAAAGCTTTCGTCGAGACATGAGGTATCTATAAGACGTCTTCCCGACAAGTGGATGCTACAACGAATTGCCTACAACGAAAGATTTCATTTCGGTATGACTATATCAATGTCTCCCTGAAATGGAAAACCTCTAAACATAATATTTCGGTGGGATGTTTGGCCGACATTTGATCTCTTACAAATAACTGAGGAGGGTCCCACCAAAGCTCTGTGCTCGGCGATAATTTTTCCTTCAGCAGGAGGTCTACCCAAAATGAAAAGGTCTTGCCGAAGGATCAGTCTCTAGTATGACACGAGAGGCTCGATATAAGGTCTCCCCGAAGTGAGTTTGTCTCAGCGAAAGGACAGAACGAGCTCGCCGAAAGATCTTAAGTTCGGAAAGATGTCTCATCGACTAGACAAACTCTCGCTGAAATCAAATGAACACTTGGCGAAGGACAAGACCTTGGTGAAAGGTCTTTGCGAAGTCTGAAGGTCACGCCGAAACAAACAAAGATCGGGGAGACTCCAGAAGAATAAAGGGCACTCGACGAAATGTTTGGGCGACTCCAAGATGTCTCAGCGAAAGAAATGGAGGTCGGCGAAAGGTTGTGGCTTCGGCATAGTGTTTGGCTGAAACAAGAAGGTCACACCGAAAGGAAATGGGCTCGGTAAGAAGAAAGAAGTTTGGGGAAAGGTCTCCCCGAAACATTGGGGTCTCCCTGACATCAGAGAAGAGCTCGCCCGAGGAAGTTGCCATCGCCGTGACTCTTGCTGACAGGGTAAGTTCGGGGAGAAAACAAAAGCTCGTCATAAGGTCTGGGCGACTATGGAGAGCTTCACCGAAACAGAATGGACTCGGCGAGAAGCAAAACGGTCGCTGTGATGTCTCCCCGACCTTGGAATGTCCTACCGACTGGTGAGCAACTCGGTGAAAGAAGAGGATCTTGATATAAGGTCTTCTTGAGATTGAAAGAGTCTTACCAAAAGAGAAAAGGCCGAGCTTGGGGAGAAAATGAAAGGGTCGCCGTAAGGTCTCCCCGACCATGCGAATTCCCACCGAAAGAAATGGAGCTCGCCAAGAGGGTTATTCCTTTGACATAAGGTCTTGGTGAAGTCTCTTGGTCTTGCCGACGGGCGGTGAAAGTTGCTCATCAGGGAGAAAACAAAATTGTCACGCCAACAAAAGTGGACTTATAAAGCCTTCGGCGAGATACGAGGTATCTATAGGACATCTCCCCGATGAAGGAAGGTTACAATG
The DNA here is from genome assembly GCA_007258455.2 of Sequoia sempervirens. Lineage (NCBI taxonomy): Eukaryota > Viridiplantae > Streptophyta > Pinopsida > Cupressales > Cupressaceae > Sequoia > Sequoia sempervirens. The sequence continues at coordinate 234,063,720 of VDFB02256132.1, forward strand.
ACACATGTGAAATGAAGGAATACATGTCGATATGACTACAGAAAGGTCTCCCCGATAGTCATTCAAAATGGGCTCTCGCCAAAAGATGATGCCTTCAGTGTAGTGTCTCACTGACTCATAAAGGTCATGCCGAAACAAAGGAAATCAAGAAGGGTGCTCGCTGAAGGATTTGCATCCTCGCCATAAGATCTCAGCGACATTGAGGAGTCTTGCCGATGATAATGAAGTGCTCGGTAAGAGAAGAGAGGTTCGGGGTAAAGTCTCCCTGACCTGGGTGTGCTTGCCGAGAGAAGGACTTCACCAGAAGGTCTTGCCGAGAGCATGCAATCTTGCTGATAAGTTTTGTGAGCTCGATGTGACTTCCATAGCTCACTAAAATGTCATACCGACTATCTTGTGTCAGGCTGATAACTACAGAATGGTGAAGTCACATCGGGGAGACACTGATGGTGTCTCACCAACATGCAATGTTGATCGGACCACCTTTGACTACTCGGGAATCTGGCATGGCATGTGATTGTCCAATCAGAGAGAGCTAAGATTAGCCATTGACAAATTGACCGCCCTTGTGGAGAGGACTAACATACTGTAAGCAAGATGGTTTCCTTCTAAGAATAGACAACGATGGATCGACTCAGGCGACGGTGTTCAGATCTACAGGAGGCTCGACAGTGCTTCCAGAGGACGGTCAACGTACAGAGAAGTCCAGGACAGAAGGAGGCCGAAGGAAAGGAGAAACTGGGACTCAAAGGGACTATTGTGCAATTTTGCACACACACCCCACTTGGAGTAGGGACCCTCTTTTGATCGTGATGTCTCTTAGACCTTTGGTTTTTTATTGGATTTTTCATTTCAAGGTCTTGAGATGTTGGTCTTGCTTGCCTCGGTCTTACCCTAAGGGTTGAGTTGATCAGAATTGGTTTTTAATGGAAGTCCAGGTTTTTGGATGAATCCAAGATTTTTCAAGTCACCTGGATTTTCCCGGACTGCGTCGGAGTCTCGAAGGGTGCGTTATCCGCGGAATTCGTGCTCACCCCAATTGTCCGTTTGGCTTGGTTTTTTTTGAAATTCTATTTTGGGCTCGAGTTTCCAGATTTCCTCGATATGTCTTATCAGCCATTAATGCTTGAGGTACGTCTTCTCTGGCGTGATCGTGAGCGGATTTAAAGGCTTTTAGTGCTCTTCATGATTTCATTATTCATTTGTCATCTGCTCTAGTGCTTAGGATTGTTCATTTTGAGCTTTGGTCGTTGGATTTGGTTTGCTTGCATGTGGATTGCTTGAGCGCTTGTGTTGAATATTTTCGTCGCTAGGGCACCTTGATTCACAGTGACTTCCTCAGGCTCGAGCTTCATTCAGATTTGATCCATGGTAAGTCATTATTGACTTCTCCTTTTGTTTGCGCTTTGATTGAATTCGTCAGGTTATTGAATGGTGGTTATTTGGGTCGGCCCTTGTTTGTTTCATGATCACGTATTTATCGAATTAGGGTTTGACCCACCTTTTCACGAGTTTTAATGCCTGCACTGTGCATCCCCTCATTTGTCTATTGAATGTCAGGTACTCCCCTTTGATTAGGTGTTTCTGTTAGGGCCTTGCCTTGTTGGCGCATAATCTGGTAGAATTTGTGAAGTTAGGGTTTCGGTATGTTTGCCCGGATTTGTTAAGTTGGGTGGATTTGTTGTGACTTTCATGTCTTGCGTCTAGCTCGACCTTGTTCGCAACACTTGAGAACCTGGTGCGCCCTAGTCTCATCATTTTGAGGGATTATGTCTGAATTTCGAGCTTGCTTTAGCTCTCATGGCGGAGGTTTAGCTGTCATTTTTAGGGCATCATCCTTTCGTTGCAAAGATCAATCACTTGAAAGTTTTTTGGGAGTTAAATTCATGTGCAATCGAAATTTGGCTTGTTGGGGTCGAGTTTATCTTCGTGGAATCCGAATAGGGAGGTTTGTATGATTACTCGGTTAATGGTCTGCGCGTTGAACGTTCGTAGGGTTTCTGAGGTGTCCGCGGAATTTCTACACACCAGGATTTTTCTGGATTTTTCCATTTCCCCGTAGTAGTTCCCAGAATTTTGAGCTGCCCACGAAAATCTGGACTGTCCGGATTCTTCCAGTTTTCTGCCTGGTTTCGCTTGATTTAGATTTTCGAAATTGAAGTAATGAATTAAATGTTGGATGATGATTTCTTGTTGCTTAATGAATGAATCTCATGATAATCACGCATCTCTTTTGTCTGTATTAATGATTTATTTGATGAATGATGTCTTGGCAGCAGGAGTCCGTCTGGGTCAGATTTCTCTGAATTCTGCCCCGACTGGATTTTCCCGGATTGCTGGATTTTCCCGGATTACTTCATTTTCCCGGATTTTCAAGATTGATGATTAATGATGGATCTTAATGATTTCATGTGGTTTCAAGGCTAACCTTTGATTGAAATATGGATGATAATTGGATGCTCATGAGGCTCTTTTATGAATGCAGGCTGAATTGAGCAAGGCGGCGACAGGAAAGGCCAAGGGAGATCCAGAGGGATCTTCGGTTACAGACGCGGAAAGGTTGAGGCTGGATGTGAAAAGTCAGTTGCCTGATAGTAAGATAGCTTCAGTTTGGTCTGAGGTCTCGAACACCAATATAGGAGCTTGGAGATATGAAGAGTTCAAAGAAAGGACAGCTCAGAAAGATTTATCAGCCCTGACCAAGGGAATGGTGAAGTCCGGACTGGTTCATGTGGCAGGATTTCCTCCCGCAGTTCAATGCTACGAGTTGATATTGGAATGTGCCCGGCACTATGATTTTGATACACAGAGGATTGTCAGCACTGATGGAAGAGTGTTGGCCAACTTTAATCCGGTTTCTATTGCCCAGGCATTTGATATGCCAGACTTACCATGTGTGTGTGCCTTAGACATGGACTTGGCTAGAACTTACTATGAGGATGAGCCTACCAAAGCCCAACAGATGATCAATTCCTGGCTGGAAAAGCCGAAGTCTCATTTCTCCAAGCTGCCTAAGCAGTTAAACATGATCAAGTTCCGACAAGATATATATGATGCAATCACACTGTTGAGCAGGGTGGCTGGCTTGAAGAGTGCTAGGGCATTGGAGAATTGGATGGTGCATGTTATTAACAGGATTGAGCAAGGTATTAATTACCATTGGGCAGGGATTATTAGTGCAATGATTGACAGGCAGCTGAGAGATGTGTTGAAGACAAAGAAATTCACCATGTCATCTTATGTGATATATGTGTTGGCCAGATTTTACCCATACAGGGGATTGAATCCAAAGGGAACATTTGGACAAGATGTCATCTATGAGGTATACCCCGAGTTGCACCTAGGGAATTAGAATTATAGAAGAACAAATGATGCATTTACTATGCATATTACTAGGTTGCTTCAGAATGTGGAGCATGTGAGAATTTCTGATGGAGCCAAGGAGCTGATCAAAAAATACGGAGCTTGGTTTATACAATTCCCCACCTTCTCCTATATCAGAATTGATGGATGTTCGACTACTCCATACAGATTTCCAAGATATCCTACCGACCATGTCATACTTTTGGAGGTTACCCAAGAGATATGTGATTTCAATGCCATTGTTAAAAGAGAGAAGCACAAGACAGGGTTTGGTGGGGACTTTCCTCTGAAAATTGGTATAGCTAAGGTGTGCCCTTTGATCCAATCGGCTCATGCATCAGGAGAGGAATTGAGTACTTATGGTTTCTCTTTCCATTCAAAGAGGGCAAGCTTTGATATTACTGGTGAAGCACAGAAGAAAGCTACCAAAGAATATCAATATAAAGATGATCTAGAGGACTACTGGGTGAATAACAAGGATGACTTTGAGGTGAGAAAGAAAAGATATTATAGGCTTCCAGCTGATGTGATTAGAATGTACAATGTCAAGTTGATTCCTGATCAGTTGGAGGATGACGGGAATTTAGTCCAGGATCATGCATATGAATCAGTTAGGGATAGACCCATTGGAGAGGAAAACTAGTTAGAAAAGGAAATAACTGAGCTGGAGGAATTAATGGCTCCTATTGTGAAATCTACCAAGTCATGGCTGAAGCATAAAATGTGGGAATTGGAAAGTGAAAAGGTACCCTGTACTTTCAATCTGATGGGAAATTTGAATGCTCATTCCACTTTAGAGGAGTCCGGTGAGGATGATTCTACAGGAAAAACTAAGGTAAGCTCACCTTTTAAAATTAAAATCAGAGGTCCCAAGGAGAGTGATCCTGAAAAGAAAAGAAAGCCTAGGGGAAAGAAGAGAAGTCATGCTGTGAAAATAGGTAAGTCCACAGAAGAGGAGGAACTTGAGAAAGCAGAAAAAGAAGACACTCCTCTAGAGCCAAAGAGGACAAGGACAACCAGGGCTTCTAAGAAGAAAGGTCAAGAAACTTCTAAGGATAAGACGGATCCTCATGTGGTTGACGTGGAGAGTTCAGGTGAGAAAACCCAGGTTTTTTCAAGAAGGTCAAGAACTCCATCTCCCAAGGAGACCATGCAAAAGATAGATCCTCTTCCAGTGGCATCCACTATAGAACAACAGAAAGATACCTCTCCTCCATTGGGTATACCTGAGTAGACAACTCACGAGGAGCATGAGACCAGTGAGGAAGCAGAACCATTTAAGGATGGGGAACTTTATGGCGCAGCTACTGAGCTTGAGGTTGGAGATGTGGAAGTGCATCCTTCTCCGCTAGTACAGTATGAGGATTCTCCTGCAAGTAGCAAAGATAATAGATCCCCTAAGAAAGAAGGTGTCCTTGTTAAGACTCTGTCACCCCTGCAAGAAGAGGAGCCGGAGTTGGGGAATAAAGGTGATCAATCTCCAGGAAAGGAAAAGGATGAGACGTTACATCAGCATGAGGAGGTTAAGAAAGATGAAGTCTAGGTGGATCATGCTGTTCCAGACTGGCTGGATAAAGAAATCAGAAGGAAACAGGTCATTGTTGAGGACACTCCTCTCAACTAGAACGAAATGTTGGCCAAGATTGGAAAGGGAAAGAAGATCAAGGTAGCCAAGGTGGTTTCTAAGATAGAAAGAGATGAAGCTAGTAACAGGGTTATTCATATTGCTACCCCTGCTATTGATAAAGGTAGAGATGAGGTCACCGGAAAGGATTATAATGTACAGACCATCAATCTTGGGCCTGCTTCTATGGAGCAAGATATTGAAGAATATGAGGGGTCCAGTGCAGTGATAATTGGGAGATTAAGGAAGGAAACACAGTCTAAGCATGAGCTAAAGAAGGAGAATGAAAGGCTAAGGAAATGTCTAGAAGATTTAATGAAGCCTTTGCAGTCTTTTCACCCATCTTCTTCTGCTACTGCTGGTTTCTTACCAAAGGAGACCATCTCTGAAATAGAAAAGATGAAAGCTTCTACTACGGCTACAATAGATTGGTTGAAGGAGGTACAGACTAAGGGAGATGATGCAATAAAGGAAATCCTTTCAACTGGAAAGGATGCAATAAGGGCTAACGATTTATTAGAGCATGTTTTATCTAAGGACAAGGAGGATATTGATCTTTTATTGCAGAAAACTAAAGCAATCATGGAGTATGGTAAGGATCAACTGGTTGTTGATGGAATCCTTTCTTCATCTAGGGTTAATGAGCCTTGGGAGTGGTTTGAGGCCTTGCAAATCCGGCAGGAGGTCATCAGAAAGATCTACAAACAGAAGAAGCAAATTGATGGTAATTTGACTAATGCTTATGATGGATGCATAACCTTTTTTGAGGTAATGACTGGCAGGAGGAAGATCGCCCCTAAGTACTTGAGTTTCGAACAATTGAAGAAATGGTGGCATGATGTCTATGCCTCAGACATTGAGAATTCTGTGACAGGGCACCAGCTGGATGATGCGGCAACTTATCTGGCTGTGATGGATAAATACCTTGCATACAAGGGTGATTGGGATAAAACCCTTAAGTAGTCAAAGGAAGATATTGACTCAATTGAATGTCGACTCAAAATCATACCCTTGCCACCTGTTGTTGAGTTGGATAGGGTACTCTTGAGAGTTCATGAATTGCTGGATCAGAACAAGGATAAGGGAGGCGGAAGTTAATGCCATGCCACTTCATGATTTGTGCTTCCCTATTATTATAGGGCATGTGTTGATCTGAGTTGCATTGGGGATGTGTTGTGGCTGACCTTGATGATGTACCAGCATTTAATGTGTACCTTATTTTGAATTTCCTGAGGCTGACTTATTTTTGGTTATTTTATTTTGTAAATATTTGGCTGGGCCGACATGTTTGAGGATTCTCTATAAATGGCATTCCTACCTCATTTGTAAGGAGTTAGTTAGACAGATAATAGAGACAAGCTAGATTAAGAAGGAGATAGAGCATTTTGTAGTAGAGATAGTAGTTAGTTCTTTGAAGCAAATGTTGTAACACAGAACAATGGAATTGTTGCTACATTTTGGTGATCTAATACAATTGAAGGCATTGTGGTTTCTCTGGTGAATTCTTTTGTGTTAGTTTATCTTGCATGGTTCCTATTGTTCCATCTTTTCAAATTGCTTGAAGAAATTGGATTAATATTAGATTCAGAATTAGATTAGTCTGGTGAATAATGTTCATGATTTCATGCTTGGAATGTTTGTAGCAATCTCTAGTCTATACTCCCAGTAACTATCTGATTGTAGTAGACTGGTGAAGTCAACCTGGACCCTACATCTATTTGTGCTTAGTTTGATTGTGGATGAATGTCTATGATTTGAAAATCTATATGCCTTAGAAGATTGCACTGTTCTTGTGATATTGCATTGTGGGTTAAGCAGGAATTGGTTATTTAAGATTGGTATGTTCCAGGTATTTATTATTTGCATTGTTCATCCTATAAATAGTTTAGATTTCATTACATCTCTTGCACCCTCATATTTTGTTGTTTCTTTATTATTTGGTTAGATTTAGGATTTAAGATCATAATATTGCAAAATCTGATAAATTAGAGAGATATAGTTCGCTTGTAGTAAGGTCCGATTGTGATTACCAGCATTTTCACATATTATCTAAGTTGTTTATGCATTGTCATGACCTGACACCCAAGAGACCTTGGGGTGATTTTTAGTAACTTGTTGAAAATTACCTTTCAAGAGAGATAGAATATTGCATTCTGTCCGAGTTGTTGCTGTGCAGAAAACACCATCAACAGGGACAGTTGTAGGGACTACTGGCAAGGAGGTAGATCATTATTAATGAAGATATTCTGAGCATTCAATATGACCCCAACAGAGTTCGAAGGTGGACACGAAGACGCTAGAGTTAATGCTGCAACAGTAAAAGATCTACAGATCTTTCCCATAAACCTTTCATCAGCATGGACAACAGAGCTTCACATTCAATGCAGTTTTGACTTTCCTTAGAAAGGTCTAAGAGTCGACTCTCCTAGATGTCTGATATTTTGTAAACCCTAGCACAGGGGACAGCGCATTCTTTTGGTACACAATCTATATAAAAGGCATTCTTGCCTCTGTGTAAAGGTTGGAAGGATTCAGAAGAAGGTTAGACAAGAAGGGATTAGAACTTCTAGATTTAGAAAACTTTTAGATTGAGAACTGTTTAGAGTTAGAACTATTAGGAGTTATTCAGTTAACAGAAGGAGATAGAGTGGCATCTTGATTCTCAGTAATGAGAGATTCTCTTGTCTTCTTGGTTAGCAGTTAGATTTCAGTACAGACTGTAATGTATTTTCTAAGTTATCTTAGTGTAGTTGGAAAAAATCTGGAGACTCAGATTCTCTGTACACTGGTGATTGTGCCAGCTTTGTAAATATTGTTTATCTGTTTTAATAACAGTAGAAGCAATCAGAGTTTAATCTACTTCATGTTGTGTTCCTGAATGATATTTTTCTTAATTTGATCATTTGATTTGTGAAGTCTTCAAGGAATGAAATATTATTTTGTGTTTTATTTAAATGGTAATTAAAATATGTTATGCGAATTAGCACTGTGAATGAAAGAGGTTGTGTGTCAATCACAAGTTTACTTTGTTCTGCAGTTTTGGTTTACAAATTCCTTGAAGTTAACAAGTATGGTTAAGATTGGATGAAGTATTGTTCTTTTCTGTTTCAAAGCCCTTATCTATCTTTTCTATTTCTTTAAAACCCTTGTTAAAGTAGGTTTCAATTTTTATGCTTGATCTGATAACAATCTAGAAGCTCAACACCAGCAGGCCCCTTTAATATTACTGTTGCATTGACCACTGAGTAACATCAGCACAGTTGAGAACCAACTACAAAGACCTTGTGAGTTAGGGCATCCATGTGTTGCCTTTCTCTTTCAGGAGAAACATAATAGCAATATTCTGTTTCCATGTTGTGCCAAAATCACAATCAACATGAATTGGCGCTAAAGGGAGGGCCGAAAAGGGAAAACTGGATAAAGATGGGTTTTCTTCTTCAGAAAGGTCCCATAGAGTTCTTCGATCAGCTGAAATCCACCACCCTTGATAGAACTCAAGACCCCAACAAGACACAGGAGTCATAAGGCTAGGGCAACTATCATACCACCCTTATCAACTCCGCTCACTCCACCAGGCTTCTCACCAATACCCAAGTGGGTACCTATCAATCCACCATCATGTCCATCTCAATTGTCATCACAGCTGGTTCAACCCCTACAACAGCTAGCTCAACTACCATCACCGCCACCAATGACGTTCTTTCAGAATAATCCCTCTCCATTGGGGACTATCCCTGGAGGTTTTTACAATGTGCCTAAGAACCCTGAGAAATTTTGTCCTAAGTACATTCATGGTGAATCAAGAAGT